>OY728136.1:316751365-317074812 GCA_963277665.1 Viscum album | reverse complement strand
ATGTTGCCCTGTAAGAATCGGGCCTATGTGCAACAAAACTCATGTTAGGAACATGAAGTCATGTGAAACGAAATATGATGTTGGTGATATATAAAACCAAAAATAAACTATTCATTGTGTGTAGAACAATATATCAATGGATTTAAATTAATTTAGAATAATTTTTTATAATATCTTAGGATCTTATATTCTATCCCCATTAAGATGAAGTTCTCCCATTAAATTTGTATTATTTATCATAAGAGTAACATTTGTAGAGTTTTTTATTGAAACCCACATTATAAAAAGGGTTAATAAAACATAATATTGAATAGGAATGGTGGGAATCATAAAAGTCACTGGAAGATATGCATAACCATTATTCAACACATAGAGAAATGGTCTTCATATCATCAGAAAAGACGATAATAAGATAAGTTTTTATTTGAAGATCCATTTACGTAATGATGACATATTTATTTCAACATGTAGAATGAAAACATATGGAAACATACATACATGTACATTTAATTAAATCTTTTAACAAAATCTCATAATTTTAAAAATGATTAGTAATAATGATTAATTATTCCAAACCTAAAGCACTAAAATTAAATTTTAAATACTGCATAATAACCAAATGCATAACATGTTATTTATCTTATCATTAAATATTAATCAAGAAAAAAATTGTTTTCACATGGTATGATAATTTTAAAAATGATTAAACATTAAAATGATACACTAACATTAAAAATTCAATAGTAATACTCACAGTTAAAAATAAATTATTCTATAAATAAGAATCCTATAAATTTATTAAAAATTTCATTACTAAAATTAACCCAATGATTATAAGGATTTGATCATATATTATTCCAATATAAATCAAAAAATATTCTTAAAATAAAGTCCCTTTTGTTTCTAACATAATAATTATATGTTAAAAAATAACAATAATCAGGACATCTTGTAGGCTAGTGGTGGTTAGTGAAATTCTAATAATACTCCAGTCACGGGATTAAGCCCAACTGCATTGTCAGATGTGATAGGTTGTCACCGAGCATGTGTGTTTTACATTTTCACTTTAAGCATGAAATATAATTCCTCAATAAAATACCTTTATCTTCATCCTATGGGTTAAAAATTTACTTATCCAAAAAATTCAATAAATCAATTAAAGGTATCGTCACATAAAATCTCAACGGTGTGTCTAATACATTGAACATAGTATCATATTTATGATTATAGACCAATTAGTGTATCCATAAATATCATGATAATCTCATATAAAAACATTCTAATCTAAACGTTTATATAAACATACCATTGATACAAAGTTTAACAACACAGAACATGCACTCCATGTTCTTGTGTGGAAATCTATATCATTACATTTTCATAAATGATTATGAAAAATGTTAACCAAATTGTTTTATAAAAACCATAATCTTCAAAATGAAAACATAGAACACATTTATTCTGTAAGACCTTTTAGGTTTAATGTTTGGGATAATTAAGAAAAACTTCTTTAAAAACAATTAACATTAAGTTGGACTCATAAATAACTGGTTCATAATGTTTAAAATCATTTCTGGTTATACCCATAATTTCTTAATTCACATTATCTAATCAATATCATCTTATTGATATCCATCATGGACATAATATTTTCAACATCATTCTTTAAAACTTGTTGAAATGGAAACATAAGAAGGGTGATCTCAAGTGACAAATAAGGGAAAAATAAGCATTAATAAATTATTGTTATATGTGATCATAAGATAAACATAAAATTATGATAACATAATCAAAATTAATGTTTATTAGATCATAATATTTATACAAATCAATACCGGGATCATCGAACATGAATATAAAGAATAAGTATTTATCAAATCAAATAGTTGTAATAATCAATACTAATGATACATGTGATATTAATAATGATCAAAGGAAACAACATAAACCAACCAAAAGAATATATAAAACATTTTGGTATCTTGTAACATCATCTCATAGAACCCGTACATAACCCTTACATATGGAATAACCACTTTGGTTGACTACCATCTCTAGATTACCCAATGGATCTTAGTGCTATCTGAGTACACCCATTGTATGAACAATAATAAGCTCACATGGTGATATCTGGGTGAACCCATAATTTATAATTTACAATACTTGAATACATATAAAATTCATCAAAAATCATTTCAACATACATTATTCTTCTAAGAACATGAATAATCCATGGAAATGAAAAGGGTTCCATAACAATCTTCTTGAAACAGGGTAATCCCATGGAAAAAGAATGGCTCCATAAAAATCTCTTTGATAAATTTTTAAACACTGAAAATGAAATGGGTTACAAAATATTATCTTTAAAACAGGATTAATACATTGAAATAAATCGTCTTCCAAAATATTCTCTTTAAATCATGATTATCCCATGGAAAAAATTGGTTCCAAAACAATATCATTGAGACAAGATTAACCCATAGAAATTAAATAGGTTTCAAAAAATAAAATTGAAACTTAATTAACCAATATGATATAAATGGGATAAAGAATAATCCCCTGGAATCATGATTAACCCATTAAAAAAATGGTTTCCACAACAATCTATTTGTATCTTAATTAACATGTGGAAAAGAAATATGTCTTATGAAAATAACATTAAAATAGTCTTAATCGATAAAATTATTGAATGAAGATTGTATAAATAAAAAAACCCAGGGGAGGACATCTGAAAACATGGTTTTTTGATTTTTATGAATTTAAATGGCCTTAACAGATCATTAAAAACACTTTTGAGGAAAATCATCTTTAAACATTCTAATGTGTCGCATGACAATTAAAAAAAATTATTTACAGTCTATATGAATTAATAAAATTAAATGAAAAATATAATATCATTATAATAAAATTATTCATGATATTATATGTTAATGGTGAATTATATATAAACCTCATAGAAGAATATATGTGTATAACATAACAAACGTCACAAAGAAAGATGTTACTGAAAAAAATACAATACCACATTGGTAAATTTGAATCTTTAAACCCCCTAAAAGAGAGATCATAAGAACTAAATGCAAATACTAATAAATATGTGGATAAAAACATCAAATAATTTAATGGGAACTATATAATATAGGCATTGATAATAAGTGGTGAATATGAAATATATCGTATAAAAATAAAAGTGAGATGAGAAAACCCTTACAAATATAATTTTATTATATTGTGAATAAATAAATGATATAATAATGAATGAAAAATTAAAATCCCAAAATTAAAATTGTAAATAAAAAATAATACAATAATAAGTAATTTCACACATATTTCGGGTATTACATAACCAATGACATTTATGTTTATCCCAATGTATATAAATTGAGATTAGGATTCCCTTCCTACTTGAGTAACATTTGAATCATAATCTCAATGATACAAATAACATCAAATTAAACATAAAATAACATTTAAACATAATTATTAATGATATAAAATTGAATATGGGTATTTATACACCCTAAAAAAAGAAATAAGTGGGGGTCATGGTGTATGCCTCTTAAAAGTAAAAGTGAGAAAATAATCCCTTACATTGATATCGATTTTCAATTATTTTCCTCTATATTCCAAAATAATAAACATATGTTAATTATATACCTAATTTAGAACCTTTTACATGTTTATTATTACATTTATTTCACTTATAAACAACTAATATATAATTTCTTTAATCAATAATGTTTAAGTTAGATATTTTGACCATATTCGGTTTATGTGTCAGAAAACGACTTTGGTATGATTAAAATGGTCAATGGGATCATTATTAAATAATATACATAATAATAATAATTTAATAATTATTATATTTATATATCAATTATACTTTTAAAACCAATCACGAATTATGGTTATGAAAAAAGAACCAGTGTTACAATAATGGCAACGGTAAGTTTTACATAATTATGAGTAATGTTCTGATTTTACAATCAAAATTATGGTATGAAGGATAGTAAAATTTATAATAAAAAATGATCATTATAACAAGAGTACCATTTTATATAATTATATACATTTATCCATCTACTTTTAGTGATGTAAATGGAATCACATCGCTTCTTGCTGGTGGTAGTCGACATATCTACGAACGACGTTATAAATATTCCAGTTTTTTAAAATGTTTTTAAAGAAAATGATTTATTATATTTGTATAAATGTAGTTATTTCATTAATATAACACATATTTAATTCATTAAACTAGTGTTTAAGTAAACCAGTCCTTAATTCATCCCATATAAAGTGTGAACGAATTACATCATTTTGAGGATGTAGTAGTCCACACGTCCACAAATTATGTAATCATATTAAAAAAAGAGAAAAAAGAAGGTATTTGTTATATAAAAATTAAATAGTCATAATATAATTATATGTAACATATATAAAATATTTTTTTATCATAATTTAAAACCATGATAATTAGTAATGGAAAAATTAACAACACCGTTTCATGAGCTGGTAGTCTGCCATACACAAAAACTGTAATTTCATTTCCCATTTGAATGAAGTATTTATATATGTTGGTAGAGAACATTAATAAAAACATATTAGTATATTTATGATACAAATTATTTTATATATCCATGTAAAAATAATAATTCAATTAGTGGAGAGTCAAATAAAACATAAATACAAGATGAAGAATAGTACCTCTTTTTTAAATAACTCATTTTAGTTTTCACCAAAGGGAATATGGATTTCTACCAAATGTGATGATAATAGAGTTATGGAAGGGATTTTGATTGATATTTTTAGGTTATGTAGGAGATAAAGGGCCTTATAGGTGTGATGAAATTGGTAATGTTGTGTGTCTTTTTATAGAGGAAGTGGAGTGCCATTCGTGTAAATGTAAAAAGATAAAAACTATTGAGTGGTATCCCATAAATCAATCTCCTCCAATAGTGATATTGATTTTATAAAAGATGTTATTTTGTATAACCAATTACATAAAATGGGTTTTGAGGCCTATATAGCATTTGTCCCCTAAATATTAAATTCCAACCACTAAGTAAACAAATTTTTACCTTCATCACTGTAATTAATTTTAATTAAATTCATAAATATTTTTGTTCAAAAACTATTATTACCATATTATGAATTATGAATTATAATTATTTATAATATTTAATCCATATTTTCAAATTTTGTTCCCAAAATTGGCCTAAATTAGTATAAAACTATTCTCACAAATGTTATAAAAAACATGGATTTTAAAGAAAAAATGTTCAAAAGTATGATATGTTTTTATATATAATGTCAAAAATAAAATTTATACAATTACATAAATTTGATTATATTTTATAGAAAATTTACATACCTATACATTAAATAAAATTGAAAATATAATTTTTCACCATGATTTATTTGGATGAAAAAATACTTTTTAATTAAAATTCGGTGTCAATAGCTATTCATTAAAATATGAAATATCTCTCAAAAAATATCTAAAAATCACATGAAGTAAATTTTCGTATTCCTATATAGAAATAAAAACTATTATATTTTCATATAAAAAATATAATTGTTAAAACATTGATTTAAAATAGGTGAGCCATTAAATGTTGGTAAGCTACCTATAAAAAATAAAAACTTTTTATGAAGAGAAATTAAATTTATTCTTATATTAACCCAATAAAAATTATTATTTTTTATTTTAAGAACATTTAATTAAATATATAACATATATATTTCTTTAATAACATTAAATAATAGTTATTAATTTAATATATTATTATAAATCACTATTCTGGTCCTAGAAATAGTTTTCATAAAAATACATCCATTATATTTAATTGAATTTTATTTTCATTTCTAATAAATTTTTAACAAATTATTTATCATATAATAATATGTAGACCATATATTCATAATATAGTTAATAATATTTAATCATTCCATTCCATCACCTAGGTGATAACTATAATATTAAATATTAAATTATTTTTCAGTAAGCCTTGGGCCCATGTACAACATAACTCATTAACGGAACACGATGTTGCATACAACACAAGATAACATTGGTGTTTCATAAAACACAAGATAAACTTTGGCATTTCATGTAACATAATAAATCAAATAAATTAAATTAATATAATGTAATATATTTCCTAATATCTCGAGATTATACATTTTGATAAGGAATTGTTCTGTTTTATTTATAAAATCACATTATGTTCTGATTTGATGATATAATTTAAAGTATGATTTGGAAATAAACTATTATTTATATAATTTTAAAATAACCCAAACTTTTGGGACTCAGGGTTTAAAAAAAAGACTAAAATGATAATTTTTAACTATAGTGTAAAGATGTTAATTTATTCATGTTAGATGTTGGAAGCTGAAGTCATGTGAGATGCAGTTAAATTTACTGGTGTGAATATGGGCGGGAAATGATCGGTGAGACTCCAGTTTGGTTATGGTGTGTGAATCATACTGCACATGTAATTAAATGAAACAGATTATAGTGTTTATTCCTTTATTGGGACACATAACTAATCAAGGAAAACAATATATCATAAAACAAAAATCTATAAAAATATCCCTAATGCATGTATTTGCTATATTAATCTAATAAGGTTGTGTTATATAGGATAGAGTGGATAAAGAAAAAATAAGATCAGCGTATTTTATCTTAAAGTAAATCATTCTTATATTTTATGAGTTAATATTGATTAACCCCCCCCCCCCCAGTGTTACATCTATCATTTGGCCACACCATGTTGTTTACAAGCATTCCGAGGTTCTATATAAAATTATCTAGAAAAATTTTACATTTTAGATGCATCAAATGGAATTTTTTCAGTTGGTGGTTCTTTTCTATCCTTAAAAGGATAAATATTAAAGTCTATTCAAGGATAATGAGAAACATTTTGGAAAAAAAGTTAAGAAAGTAATGTTCTTAAATTTTATGTATTATTACTCACTATCAAAAATTAGTCCAAGTGGTTTGTGTTCCATTAAACCTTATAGAGATATCCATTAGATGAAGTTAGTTCAAGTTGTGAAGGATTTAAAAATACTATAAGTTAAAAAACAATTTTTTTATTCTACAGTAATTTTTTATCTAAATATGGTTGCTAATTATTTTTACATATATATTTACTAATATAAAGGGACTACTGATTGGAAAATAGAATCTATAGGAAGTGGATAATTAAAAGGAAGGAACATTTTCTTCATGGTTTGGATTATTTAACAACTAATCTAAACTTTTTAATGGTTAGGGGGGAATCATTTTATCATTGAAATGTAAAATTGTTTCTAATTGATACAAAATAATAAATAATAGATAAGGAGAAGGATTTGTTGAATTATGATTTTAGTATGGTATTCAATATATTGGGAAAGACTCAGAATGTCTCTACAGAGGCCAAGTATTCTTAACTAGAAAATAAATATAAGATAGTAAAATAAAAGGAATGATCTTTAGTAGATAATAGAATAATTCATCGGCTTCTTACTAGAAAAATGGAGAAAAAATGGAATACTAGACTAATATCAGCTAAGGATAAAAATCAATATTTTAATATTACATTTTTTGATCTGGTGATTAGATTATGAAATCCAGATTCAACCCAAGATGGAGATTGTACATCATTTGAGAAAATATGTACATTGATAAAAAAAACATCAAAATTTGTACCAATATTAAATAAGTATCATAATAGAAGCTCAAATAGTGTGTAATCATGTTGAAAACCGCCCAACTCAAGATAATCAAATAAGGTAAAATGCAATTTAGTTAAAATGGATTTCACTAAATCTAAAACATTGGAATGTTCTAAAAAAATAAATGTTAGGTGACATTGTGGATGAGGAATAAATATTAGGACATATACCAATATATCATGGAGGTAATTGTGTTTTTCCTGTATAAATTGTTACCAAAAATGAACCCAAAATATTTGGGTTTTATCCCAAAACAACAAGTAAGTCATGATAAATAATTTATACTTAAGGGTAAAATGACAACATTAGTTTGAATTTTTTGGTGGTGTTGGTGGTCTTTTCATAGATCCATATACTATGTGAACTACAAATCATTTAGAAAAATTTATAAACATATTCCAAATAGGTGGAGAAATGATTTATTATTGATTAATCCAACTTGAAATAATCAAAACATATAGAAATGGAATAATAATCTTCTAATGAGTAGTATTCTAGTCTTCATGAACGTCTATGAGATATGCATCCCATGTGGTCACAATTATTATGGATTCTTTTATAAACCTACCAAGTACCAAAGATTTAGTGTCAACCTAACCCAAATCATTAATTCTATGATGATGTGATGAATGACATCACACATTCTTCCTCATATGCAATTGGCTACTGACTTTTATTGAGGCATCAATGAAATCATGTGGAGATTATACCATTAATAATAGAAAACCATCAGAGAATAAAACTAAAGAAGAAATAAAAATCAAAATAAAAATAATATGCAGAAAAAATAATCCAATAACAATATTTCATGTCAAAGTTATAATCGAATCAAATATGGTTTCCCTCAAATAGTGGGTCACTATTCGAAAATATGGAAAAATGAGATGAATTTAGAAAATCATCTATTGCTGGAGTTCACCTAGAATAGATGCACATAGTTATAAAACATCTTCTAAACCATACACAACTAGGCTCTTTCACATTTCTATATACTTAATTAATGTCAACATTCACACTGAGATCCCCATTATGGGTGTCAGTATAGAACCCAGTAGTGAATCATCAATCTTTCCTTAACATAATTACACAATATACAAAAGATGTATTCCCTAACCATAATCAATGAAAAAAAATTAAGAAATAACAAATCAATGAAATTGACACAAATGTCGAGTCTTGGAAGATGAGTTATACATTCTTCAACCCCATGCATAAGAGAATCTCATATATTTACCTGACATACTCAACCAACCAATAATCATTCCCCACCACACTAGAAGGGAAATTCTAACCCATTATTAATAGAAATAATCATGTCAACCAAATACTTGGATTTTGTGTTAGCCACACCACATGTCTACCCAATTCAAAACTCTTATAAAATAAAACTCCATTCATCCAAAAAAATTCACAACATTAAGGATATCAATTATATCATCCACACACTCCCTCTATAAGAGATACAATCTCGAAAGTCATAAAGAAGTCGTCAAATTATAATGGTAGTGCATCCAAAATCCCAAAAAACTGTGATATAATAATGAGATTAATTATTTTTTCATTTCAAAATACAATTATATATCTAACACACATCCATTTGAAAAACATAACAAGCATTTCAATTTTGTAATACACACACACACACACACCATATGATAATAAAATTATGTAAATGTCTCGTGGTCTATGCACACACACCACATGGAATTCAAATCAAGAATTGTTCTTGTATTCTACACACACACACAATACAACTGAATCACATAAATCATAGGTTTCATGAGGCTATACACACATGATATAATCTATGGAAATATATTTACACTTGATCTATATGTAAAACACTACCTACCTCAAGAAAAATAATTACGATGTCTATAATTGGTACCTAAGTATAGTTTCATGCCAAAAATTCCTAGATCCACAACCATTCTATCACATGAAAACTATAGGATCCAAATCAAAGAGTAAAATAAACAACAACATAGTACTAGATTGAAAATATCCTAGAATATTAACTTCCATCAATTTTCTATGTCTGAAAATACAGTGGAATGAAAATATCTAGGACAAGAAAATATTGATCCAACAAAAATATGTCTATGGAGGGGATTGGATCTCCAAATAAAATCAATATAAGTCCTAGAGTTCAGGAAAAAAGATGATAGAAAATTGGAATGAAATGAACACTCAAATCATTTATTCGACTAAAGCAGACTTCATTCAATGTTTCAATTATAGATTCACAACATGAAATCATGAAATAGATGATAAGATGAAAATCAAGGAAACTTAGCCACAAATCATTAATGTAACATTCATAATGAAAATAACATTTTATATAATGAATGATTTTTAATTTAATGAAGAAAAATTCATGGCATCTACCCCGAAACCATTCACATTGTGAATTTCTTTTCGAGGGATAAACTGAATCCTATGTCCAATTTAGAAGCATTTAATGATTTAATTCTATAATCACCACCAACATGAATCAACTAATTTAATTAAACCTTTTATGATTTGTTAATGTTAAAAATGATGAGATCCTTGAACTTTTGGTAGTTACAAATACCCCCTCTAATTAATTCTCATCCCCAAGATATTTCTTTAGAGTCATGATTAAACTACTTGGGCTATTATTCCCAAATCTATAAGTTATTCTCCATTTTTTTCTGAATACACATTTTCTACCACAACACACAAATAAGAGGAGTTTTATTCAATTTCAACAAATACTCTCTTTGGTAAAAAATCATAATTAGTTATTCCTCGTATGGTGTACCTAATTCAAACCCAACATACACCTGGTCGATCACATACACATGATAATGGACATAATTTTGAAGAGGAGATATATGGAATAAGTTATGCATACTGTGATATCATGGAGGCGGGTCCAAACATTAGGCCACCTCTTGAAATTTTTTGTGATTTTGAGCATTCCCAAATACAAATGTTCCAATTTACCCTATATTTGTAATCACTGATGACCATACCGAGGGGTAAAGCATAAGAAGACTCAATCAATCATTTTGAAATCTAAATTTATTCTTATTTGATAATAATATGACCAAAAAATTCTATAACAAGTATATTACATCTTCCTAATCAACTGGACAAATTTTGAGGAATCTAAAACCATAATTGGTTTAAAAACTAAATACTCACACGCTCCATTCCATTTTAGTAGTGAATTACATGACTGACCATAGAGGGCATCAAACAAATAATTTAGTAATGATGAATGAAAATTATTATTGAAGGAAACCTATAACATTTATTTATATTCTTACTGTTATCAAATGATGTTTAGGACACATTACTGAATCATATCTTCTAAGGTCCGAATAATATTTTTTAACTTCCCTTGAGACTGTGGATGATACACCATAGTCATCTTCAACTGAGACCCTATCACCTTTTTCAGTGCTTTCCAAAATCATGATGTAAAATGGGAATATTTGATTAACTTAATACAAGATGTAAATCTATGCAGTTATATAATCTCTTGAATATATATATTTTCCATGGTCATACACAGAATGTGTCTTTTGAATTGGTATGAAATGAGTCACTTTGTCCACCTAATAAACTATATCCCAAAAAACATAACGACTCCTTGAGGTTATGGGAAATATTATAATGAAAACTATCATTACCTATACCCAATTCAACCAAAAAAGTGTACGGGCTGAAGTAACCCTCCTTGTCTCTTATTCTAATATTTGATCCACAAAAAGGAAAAATAGTAAAAGAAACAACATGTGTTTCCCATCTTCATGTTAGGACACTATAATCATCTTTTGATATCATGATACATCATACACCAAGTGAATTTCCAACTATGAATCTTGAGATTCCACCATTAGACCATCCCTAAAAGAAGAATGAAACACTACTCTATTATGAATATAATGTACATCACATCAATATAAGGTCCATCCCTAAATGTAGTCATTTATACCAATATTTCACACATCATGAGATAAGTTGGTATAACTTTTGACTAGGAATTACTCAATCTAAGAATTAGGAAGTGTTCAACAATGGTTCACAAGATATTAACCATAAATCCTCAATCATTCTCATGTACTAGTTTTCTAGCAAATCCATCATGTTTCCCTGTGTTTTCTATGTTCTCTCTCTAATATATTTCATCTTCCTAATAATATGATATGTAACAACATTATATTTTCTAGGAGAAAAAAAACATTTATAAGTAAAATTACTACAGTTACTCTTCCCAATGCCTCTAATGAAGATAAAAGTCCCTTAAGATAATATATACCACAAAATATAATATACAATATATATGAAAAATTTCTCACTAAATAGGTTATATTAATAACACATAAATGCATGAACCAAAAAAATTAGGTCTAGATAAGGAGTAGGTTACTTCCATTTATGTTGTTGCAACTAGTGATACCTTTAAGAAACTCCATGATTATTCTACCTCATGTAATCTACAAAAAACCCAAATATCATCATAGTAAATTTTATACTCAAATCATGGTTTAGAAAATAAAATTATATCAGCTAACATCAATACAAAATTTACTTCTATGAAGGATTATTCTCATTAATATTTCCATTAAAACACTACCCCACTCATGGTAATAACATTCATTAGTAATTCAAAATGGTAAATGTCTCGAATGAAATACTTGTTGTACCCTACCATTCAAAAACAATATTGAATTTCAATCACATTTTTAGGTGATGGACAACACTTTAAAACCTATACCTTCTCCTAATAAACATAAATCACCATCTAAAAGTCACATACCTCTGGAAATGATCATCTTAGATCCAATAGTGACATATCGAGATCTTGGAGTAAAGCAGTTGTGCTCAAAATATACTTAATACATTAACAAGTCTTATAGTGTTTAATTATGAGGTCATTGAATATATCATGATGTTATAAATGAAAAACGTTATAAAGGATTCCAAATATATGTGATCATATTCATGATGGACCTGAATATAGTGGAGAATTCCTTATCCCAAATGGAATAACAAGATAATCATACAACCCATACCTGATCATAAATTGTTTATTCAGTATGATCTCTTCATTGACAAAAATATTGTGGTATCCATATCATATATCAATATTTAATAACCACCAATATCCCCTAAACTAATTAAAAATAATAATAAATTCATGTAAATTGGTACATATTTTTTACAATATTTTGTTTTAACTTCATATAGTCTTCACACTATCAATGAATTCCATCCTAATTCAGAGAAAAGAACACAAAATAGCCCAATGTTGATGGGTTTGGTCTGATAAATCCCATATCTTCCAGACCAACCAGATTCTCCTTAAGATATTTCAAATAAGTAGGCTACATGGGGTGAGGATGAATAGATGTATGGTGTGTAGCAGGAACTTATTTGATTTTGAGGAAGAAATCATTGTAGAGTTATAACATTGGAGGAAAGGAGAAATTATTCATTATTGGATATAAAAAAATGTATCATTCTAGCTACATGTACTGTAATTTAACCAATATTACTATGGTTTGATCTCACTATAACTACTTCAACATCTCCCTCATTGGTTAACAATGATATACCCCCGATTAGGATTTGTGAAGGATAATACCTATTGATAATAATAAATATAATTATTGTATTAATTCAACCAATATGTACCAAAGATTACATTAATTCTATAAAACTATAGAATCATGGAATCCTACACATTCTCATAGACAACAATTACTATTGACATTATAGGAAAATACATAGGCAATTTACTTTATTTCCAAAATGTGAATCAATGGAATGAAATTTATAAGGTAATTTATATAGAACATAAAACCTAAAAATAAAATGAGTAGATATATATGAATGGTGTGTAAACATATAAACGAAATAAATAGATTTTTAGATTTAATATGGATTATAAGTTGAATTTTATAATTTCCCTATCTAATATAGGATAGAACATAGTCATCCACATAAACTCTACATGTGTTAGCTCACTGACCTCACCTCTACAGATTTTGTGTCCCCTTATTCATGGTCTAATTTTTATTTTACACATACTTCTGAAAATCATGTCTTGCATCTTTTCTAATATTCATTGAGCCCATTGGGGAATCCTCTAAACAAAAAAACATCAGATGGCCTACTTTTCCATACCCATGAAAATTTTTGGGATGATAAATAAAATATTAAATCTATTTGTCCTTCCTCGCACATTTTCAACACTTGTTATAACCATCTTCCATAGATATAAATGAAGAACCATTTCTCAGCTCCAGCCATCATCCATAACACTGGAGCATGTCCTATGATTTCCACTTATTATTTGAAAAATTGGTAGCTGGAACATCATTAGAAAACTCCTTGTCAATATTCTGAATAATAAAAGAAGAAATGAATCTTTTTCATTCTCTAAAACCAACTGAATAGTTATATAATTACAAATCACATCATCATAATACTTGATTCGAAATTGTTCTATGACTAATATCAAATATCATATTATTCTATTCTTCATTCATAGATAACAAGGGATAAAAATAAAGTACCTCAGTGTAAAATAAAATGACACCGACATAACCCCTACTTATTCTCCATGAAATATTTTGTGCGATCCTATGTCAATATATTAGTAAATAACTGCATATATAATAAGTCCTTGAATCCTTTTTTAAATCATCCCATAATGTCTTCTAAGATTATTTATAGTTCCCACAACCACCTTGTTGACCCCTAAAGAATAAAAGCATCATGTTTCGTGTTCTAATCCTCTAATTTCTCCACCATGTTAAATATATTCTCAGGATTTCTATACAATGTTCAACATCCTATGGGAGACAAGTACCCAAAGTGGTTGGGGGATGTTAGTTCTAAAGTTCATGAGTTTAATTTACCATTTACATATAATATTCTATTCCTTAACAAGGATCAATCTATAGGAGTTTATCCTAGATTTGTTCTATGTTCTTAACCGCTAGATTTTTTATGTGTTCCATCCCATGAATACTATATTTTATAGTAGGTGGTGTTACTAGGGTATTACCCCTTACGGAAGATTTCTAGTTTTCTTCAGTCATAGGTACAATTAAACATCTATATGTTTGTCTTATAATAAATATCAAAGGATCTTTATAAATGATTATAAATGTTTTATTAATCTAAAAACCAATGTAATTATTATAACCAACATTTGATTTTAATAAGATAATTACTGTAGGGCGATACCAAAAAGAATAAGCTAAAACCCCATTAAAACTACGCATGAAAAAATCAATTTATCCAGTACCTACATGTTAGTCACAACTTTATACAGACAAGATGTTTATTATTCTCAAATTTAGGTATTTGAATTACTAAATTACATAGTAATGACATACTAAAAACAATTTAAATATAAATATAATTTATTGAAAACAATTTAATGAAAGAGATAGGTTTGCAACATACGAACTAAAAAACCTAAAAATGATACAATAATTCACCCCAAATACCATACAGTAGAATATCAGTATCATGTTCACACCTAAGGTGTAACACCCCTAAAAAATTGAGGCTTAAAAGACTAAAAATTACTATTCATGTCAATATGGTTCTCCATTATTTTAAAGATCCTACAAAATTATGAACACTATAGATAAGTGTTATTATCCTAAAATAGTTTCTAGATGGTTGACCACATGGGATAATATGCAGGGTGTGTGTTAGTGAGGAAAGAGAGTAATGAAGGAAGATGTGTGGGCCTATTGGGCCAGTTAATAGTTCGATAAGTGACCTCAATGGGTAAAAACCTATGATGTGCTAGGAAGGTAACTATGTTATTATAATAGAACCATTGGTTTATGTTATATTGATCATTTACAAGGGATTTTAGTTCCTGAATAGTGGTACCAAATCACTACCCAATCAAAAGTGTAGTGAAAATTCCTCAGTTGATGGTGCCTGATCCACAATTAGGATGTTGTGATTTAAAATGTTGAACAGTGTAACACCACTATAAAAATGAGACATAAATGTCTAAAAGAATATTTCAATGTCAAAATGTAGATCCTTTGTAATTGGGATCCTACCTGATTAGAATTACATACATAAGGATTACTAGACTAGAGTAGTGTCAAAACGGGTGAACTATAAGGATGATTATAGTTGTGTGGGTGAGAAAGGATAAAACACACTCAAAGAACATGTGTTAGCCTATAGAATATTAATTAATCTGATATGTTACCCTAGTGGGTAATATATATTTGTGTACTAGGATGGATTCTAAGGTATTATAGGAGACTCATATTATTTTTTGATAATGTCCATGGCCCAAGGAGGATGGGTAAAAAACAAAAAACATAACATAACATAACCATGATTGTGGCCAAATATGTTAGGTCCTTGGAGACTAAATCTACCTTCATCGGCACCATTCTATAGGGAATGTCATACATTGGCCCAACATACATATGTGACTGATTATATATCAATATTACCATTAATGAGTTGGTCACAAACTCTTTTAAGGGAAATATTCATGTTGGTACAATAATAACTATATGGTAAGCCACACCTTAAATCATCCAATTCTTAGAAATGGGGAAATACAAAACCACACACAAACATAATATCACAGGTATGTAGAAAAACATCATATCGTCCAAACATCTCCTTTAAGGGGGTGAATAGAACATACTGTTATATTTTTCTATTCCACTGTATATATGAAAAACTACACATTTATCCCATAATACTATAAAATAAATTTCATAACAATTTCATGCTAGTAAATGAACATTTAGCAAACACACATCCTTATGCGAATCATAAAAAGATTAGGTATCATGGGATACCCAAACACACCACTTGTGAATCACGTCAAGAAAAGATCTCATAGGGATACACACACACCATGCAATCAATGAAATGTTATTTACATATTCTCTATATTGTAAGTCCTTCCAAACTAATGCACAATGATGATACAATGTCAATAATCACCACCCATGTCATGATTCATATCAATGATACATAGATCCATCCCCATTACATCAAGTGATAAGGAATGAATGTAAAAATTATGTAATCTAATCAAAAAGACACCATTCCTATCATGAAGTATATTTTCATGATTTGAAATATCAGAATAGCCAAAATAGTGAAAATAATGTTTACTCAGCTAAAAATAATTAATAACCCATTAACTCTATGAATACATTTTTGTTTTATTAATATATCCTCACAACTTAATGAAGATTCATGGATATTACATTGAAACCATTCATGTCATGTATATGTATTAATAATTTGATATGTCTCATGAAGCTAGTTTTTATATTCAATGTCGCATCCTTCTTCAAACACCTCTAATATACCTCTTATCATTTAATTACAACGTTAATGTTTATAAAAGCTTAAAATGAGGAATTACATAATATTTAGTATGTTATATATTTACTGTTGAGAAAATAAAACCACCTTAATCAGAGATAATGGTAAACAATGTGTATGAATTAGACATTAGAGGAAAATATATGAAGATATAAAACGAATCATCTAATCCAAAGAAGAAATAGAATAAAATTATACAGAGTTTAATATTGGTATAAATAGATTATTCTACTACTAAAAGAGAAAACATATCTATGATAAATTTAAAATAACCATGGATATGAATATAAATAGGAACAATATGAATGAAATAAATTAATCTATCCATGAGAGATATTTTAGAATTGGATTAGTGGTTGAAATTACTTTTGAAGATGTAGGGAATATAAAGAATCACAGAACATATAAAGAAAATGTAAAAGTGTGTGGGAGGTGTAACAAGGTATGACACATCAATGACAAATGTATGACTTTATAAGTACTTTTTTCTATGAAAATTAAATATTTCAATAATTATAAACATACATGAGTTTTTATTGATTTACGTAAGATTAAAAGCCTATTATTTATAGCTTATGAAAATTTTCATCATATTCCTTGTTACTCCTCATAAAGACACGTACTGATTGTTTTTTTTTGCATAACTAATATAACCATTAATTAAGTATCGTAATGACCAGGTGAATCCTTATGGTTGGTTGGATGTGGTCAAAGCATCCATAAAGGAATACATGGTTATACTTGTTGAGGTATTTTCATAGATGGTCGGTTGACCAACCTAATTTAGCCTAAACTTCATAAATGAAAGATATTGATATCCCTAAATATAGAAGGGAATATTATAACAACCCTAGTCTTTATTATACACGTAAAAATTATTTATTACATAAACATTGACTTAATACATCCCATAAGATTGATATTTGTAGTGGATTTGGGGATTAGGAACATTACATGACAACATAAGATAGAAAACAAAACATCTTTATTGAAAACATCTTTTACATGACCACAAAATTCGATTATACATCGCATTACATGGGATAAACTAAGGACATACTTTAGAAATGGGTGACCTATAAAGCCCAGTAATGGATTAAACAAGGATTAAAATGAAGAATACAATACATATTAGTAAATTGTTATATAAATTGAGAACTAGATTAATATGAACATAAAGGCATGATACAACATGTTTATTGTAATATGGAAATGTGGAAACAACATACAACATGATATTAGCCTCAGCCATATCTCATTTCTCAAGGATTACAAAGAGTAAACCACCATTTGACATGAATTAGAATGTGTAAACCCACATTTCACATGGAATATCATGATATTAAACATTACTCAATTCATTAGAGCACTATTTGGCCCCACCCTTCATAAACTATTCAATCTCATTCTAAAATGTTCCACATAGATCATATATCATGGATTCATTCACATTAATCATTTATTACAAGATAAAGTAATTTGGAATATTTACATTAAATTATTTAATAAATAAATATATCTGCATAAATAATAATACCGTTGAAAGATAAATGTTTATGGTATTCACTACACTACGATTTTGGCATGGGAAATCGCAGTGCAATTTTGATAGCCTAATGATGTAACATAAAAATTCATAAAAACTATTGATGATAGAGAAAGAGGTATCTAATTAAACATAAATTAAATCTAAATTAATGGGGTTATATTTATATATTTACCCAAACAGTGAAATTTGAAATAAAAGGAGTAACATAATCAAGAAACATGAAGAAAGATGAAAAATGGAATAACCCTTGCGAAATTTCATCATGGAAACAGGTGTATATGGGAGGGATTATTGAAAGAGAAAGAGGTATATAATAATTAAAACATAATAAGTTATGTATGGGGAGTATATAAATAATACCCCTACATTTGAAAATGGGAATAAAATGGTATAACAACCTAACCATGCTTGCATACAAATTAGATTGGAAGGAATGTGCAGATCCCTTATAAAATTTCGACTTAGTAACAGGAGTGTTTAAATGATCATAAGGGTGATTGATGAGAGATAAATGAAGATATTAGCATATAAACATCAAATTGAAATTAATGGTATCATTTTATATCATACAAAATGATATAAATATGGAACTTAAAACTCATAATGTAAAAAAGTAGCTAAAATGGAAATGAGTAGAGTGAAATCCCATAACTAGATGTGTGATGAAAATGGATTGGGAGAGGATTGAGAGAGTCTTAATTAGAGCTCTAGGGAACATTATGATGACTCTAAGTAGTGGATATAAGATTTTGTAGGAGATCCAAATGGTTTTAGTGAAGATAAATGGGATATAGGGTGGTTTTATATAGAAATAGAGATGAAATTATTTATTATTTAGGTTTTGGACACTACATAATAAAAATATTCGAAACCACAAACCAGTATATGGTTTATGCCTAATTTTTTTTATAAAGGGGTGTGGTATAAAATATTTTATATGTATAGGGCCTAACTTATTATAAAATTTTTCTTTCTTAGGTGGAGGTCATTCACACTCTTATGGAAATAATTTTAAAATGTTAAACTAATTTTTAAGTTTGGAGGGTCCACTAGGGCATTATAAAATAAATCAATCAAATGTAAAATCAAATTATTTTAAATTTTTATCATTTATTGGCCGAATATTCTTTCTATATTATTTTATTACATCACTATTTTGTTATTATAATTCCATAAAACAAAATATATACTTATACAATATTTAATTTTTACCAAAAAATTTGATTATCTAAGGAAATTATAAAAAATTCACCATTCCATAATTTCAACATCATGATTAAAAAGATAATATTCATTTTATATCAATAATTATATATATATATATTAATATTCAATTTCAATGTAAAAATTTCTTTTTTGAAAACTGTCAGGTTTTGACAAAAAAAGTTTCCAAGCTGTAATAAAAATTACATTCAACTTCATAAAATTTATAAAAAAATTTATTATTCATACAAGTAATTTCATAAATTTTTTTATTAAAGTATTAATTATGTAATAAAATTAATTAATTAATTAAAATAAATTCTTTAAAAATAAACTGTTTGTTTTATCATATAAAATATACAACTCTTATAAAATTTATTACCTAATCATTTATAGATAAGGAACTGATATAATGATAATTTATAAGAATTTTTTTAAAAATATTGTTAATAAAAACAATAATTTAATTTAATGTGTATATTTCTCAAAAAAATAGGTTTTACTTGAAATATAATTTTATTAAATTATTAAACTTTTAATAAATTCTATTCCCATAATGGAATTGATTGAATAAAATTTTATTTTTAAAAAGGGATCACAAAATAAGTAACAAATACCATTTAACATAACCCCTTATAAAACCAGTGTAAGACCTATCGGTAAGGTGTTCGGTGGTGATAGACACTTGGAGTGGCTCAAATAACGTTTCATCG
Organism: Viscum album; assembly: GCA_963277665.1. NCBI lineage: Eukaryota > Viridiplantae > Streptophyta > Magnoliopsida > Santalales > Viscaceae > Viscum > Viscum album. The sequence goes on along the minus strand of OY728136.1, from coordinate 317,054,247 downwards.
GTGGTAATCTATACTAAAATGATCTTCTTCCATAGTTAATTCCATTAATGCTAAACATGTCAAACATCATCATGGGAATGGTAAAGAGAGAAGCACATTGATGCTACCTCCATTCAGATCTATGACCCATGATCTTTTTATGGACCGATTCTACTAGATGATTCCATAATATCGTCCATCTATCTAATATGTATCTATTAAAAATTTATTATTATATCAGTTGTGTGGTCACTGTACAAATACTGCATTATGAATGGTAATGATACCTAACAGACATGTAAAACCAATAATAATAATAAAAAAGTGTATTTATTCTCAATCTACCTAAGACATAAAAATATCGGGAATATTATTAATAAATTTTTAGGTCATTACAACATGCTCCCATTAAAAAAATTTCCCACAAAATTTAATTTTCACACAATAATACAGGTGAAGGTATCTTTGCTTCATCACTACCTATGGTTCCAATGTTTATTCTTCAAACCTTTTTTTTCAAAAGAACACATTGAAGAGGGAAATATTATTATTTTATAGAAATCTATATCTATGATCTAATATATTTATCATATTCTTTTCATCAATGGGGTCAATATTCAATGGTACCACCACTAGATTGAGTACAAGCAATTGGTCAGGTATGTACTTACTCTGGTGTAAAACATAGGATACATCATGTACATTAGATAGTTTTGGTGGGAGTGTTAGCAGATGGGACACTCCTACGATGTGGTCAAGGATCTCAGAAAGGCCGATGTACCTTGGACTAAGCTTTCCCTTCTTCCTAAATCTCATAGGACTCTTAAATGGTGATATACTGTTGAATGTGATGTATACAACCTCAAACTCTAGGTTTTTTGGATGGTTGTCAGCATAGATCTTTTGTCAAATCAAAGTATTGTTCATTTTTGGAATAATGTTATTTACTTTCTCTACCATTTCATTGATCATTCTGGGACCTTGATGTTTTCTCTCCCCTACGTCATCACAATATGCCAGTGTTATGTAACTATTCCTATAAAGGCCTTCACATGGATCTATTTGGATGTTTGGGTGGAAAATGTTGTGGTATGAGAATTCAACTAGAGAAATATTTTACACCATCCCCCATAGAAGACCATTTATAATTCTCTCAAAACGTTGCCATGTGTTTGGATAAATCAATCATATTGGCCATCATTTTGAAGATGATAAGTCTTAATGAATTTAATCTAACTATTCAAAGCATGTTAAAGACTCTTCCCGAACATATCGATGAATCTCGGATATCGATTAGATAAAATCAATAGTGGTACCCCATGAATCATTAACACGTCCATGATGAATATTCATGCCAATGAATCAAATGAGAAATCCTTCAAAATTTAAATGAAGTGTGATGTCTTTGTAAGACAATCCACAACAACCATGGTAGAATTGTTTCATTTGGATGTGTTTAGAAGTTTGGTGACAATGATAGTGGTTCTGTTTTCTAATTTCCATTTTGTATAGGTAATGATTGCATCAACCCCTTACAATTTTTTCTATCTGCCTTCACTTGATGACATACCAGACATTTTGATGTATATTAAAAAATATCCTTCTTAATTTTATCCCACCAATAATGCTCATGGAGACCTCTATAAATCATTTTATTTCCTAGGTGAATGAAGAAATTATAACTTTGTGTATTATCCAACAATCTTTTCATTAAATCCATATTTGATAAAACCCATAATCTTGAACCAAATCTTACAATTCCTTCATTTTTAACATTAAACTATGAGGATTTATATTTTCTGATAGTTTCCACTTTCTTCTAAATTCATAGATAACCATTTTGAACATTATTTATCAATACCAAAAGAGATTATTGAGTAAATTGTGAAAGTATTTATGAATCTTTCAACCTTATTATTCCAATGTCCCTCTACAGAAAATCTATAAAGATTGGATCATTTTAAATTATCGTCAATGATACAATCAATGGGCTCATTCTACTTTGTGCATCCTACGCGTTATTCTCTTTCTAAAGGTGGTAACGGATAGAGTAGTTGTAGTCTTTAATAATCTATAACCATATTCATTGCTTCATATTCAACTATTTATGTGTAAATATATACCTTATAATTTTGTAGTCTTTATATATTTTACACATCTTCCAAAATAGAAAATGTTGCCATATTTTTAATGCAAATATCGCTATTTCCAACTCCAAATCATGCATGGGATGTTTTTTCTCATTAATTTTTCATTTTACCACATATTTCATGAATAGGATACTTATAATAATTTAAATAAAAAAATTCCCGTGAACATCAACATGTGATACCACACTTATAGATGATTTCCCTAATGATTTAATATCACTTCTATTGGGGAGTTAGTGTTCTTAGAAAACATAAAAGATATAATGATAGGACATGAATTAAAATACATTATGAAATATACTACATTGAAGTATAGGTTAAATTTAATTCAATTATCATTATCCATATTATCTTATGACCTATTGTGCTACCTTGGTTATAGAGATTGTTTATTCTCATCATGCTTATCAGCCCTTTCAATAGATCATTGTTTTGGATAATTTCTGACTTCTCTAAATTTATAGAATATAACTATATTTGATTCCATAGATGGAACTTTGTTTCCATTCAACACATTATAAATTATGTAATTGAGATTGGATACTTTTTCCCCTTCCTTTCCACAAATAAAACATCTCATTGTCCCTTTGTGACATTTTTCTTGGTTCCTCTTTCCACAGTTGCTAATTAAAGGGAATTGGGACTTCCTTCCCTTATCACATTTATTATATGATCATTAGTGAAATTTTGTCTTTATATTCCATGATTTTATTGGGCATTAAATAATGTGATAATTTTTTATCGTGATTTTTGATAGTTTGTTTGGAATAATCACAATAAGTCCTACTTGATCTCCCATTTGATATGGAGTCTTGGGGGGGGGATAATTCATCACATTTCCCTTCATATTTGTTTTTATCCAGATTCCTCATATTATTGTCCATTGGATAGAATAAATGTATAATTAGTGATGTGTATTTTCAATAATTAAACTCACAAAGAGGAATCCAAGTACAAAAAAGTATAACTTATAAACTAAATTTATCTCTTTAACTTATGAATTTCCCAAACCTCAATCTATGTTATCCCTCATCAATTTAACAACATATATTCATATGGGATGTTTCATATTGCCTTAATATGGGTTAATATGTCACACCTCGACCGCGGACGTCCGTAATTTTTTCTCCTTTCTTGGTCCCGGTTTAATTTTTTTTGAAGATTAATTGTGATTGGTGGTTTCTCACCGGTGTGCGGTCATCGCATCGCTAGCGGTGATCGTGCGTTCGGCCCGGGTGACGATTTGTCCACCCGGCATTTAAAATATTAAAGTTTTTACGTTGAATTTTTATTATTATTACTATTTGAGTTGCGTTATTATTATTGTAGTTATTTTCCGTGTATAAGTATATATATATATGTCTACATATGTATATACTTTAATACGTTATGTTTATGTATGTATATATATATATATAATGTATCTATGTGTATATGTTTATATGTAGGTGTGTATATATATGTGTTTAGGTATGCGTATATATACACGGGTATTTTGATTATAATAATTATTATCAAAATTAACTAACTTTTGTTTATTATCATTATTCTATTATTATTATGATTATTATTATAAAGTTTTATTATTATTATAACTATTAATATTATTATAAATTTTGTTTACCATTTTTTTTATAAATTTTATTATTGTTATTATAAAGTTTTAATATTATTATTAATATAACGGTTTGTTATTATTATTATTATTATTATATTCATATATATATAAACTTAAGCTAAACTCTAACCCTAATCCACCCTACTCTACCCTATCGCCACAACACCCCCCCTCTCTCCTCTCTCCTCCCTTTCTTCTCCCCCTTCCTCTTCGGCGCACAGGCCCTGCTCCTGCCACCTCCGTCGCTTCCTGCCTCTGTCCCGGCTTCCGCACCCAGCAGCCGCCGCTGCAGTCGCCGTCTCCCTCGCGCGACCTCGCCACACCCAGCCGCCGGCCTCCCCTCCCTCCAGCGGTCTTGAACCCGGCCTCCCGGCTCCCCCGGTTCTCCCGGCCTCTCCGTCGTCCCACCACCGTCCAACTCTCCTTCGCCGGCCGCACCATCTTCCCCTGTTCCGGCTCTCCCCGCGGTCGCGCCCTCCCTGTCCCTGCCTCCTCCGCCTTGGCACCCCGGCTGCGCGCCCTGCTCCCTTCGGCGCCCGCCGCCCACGCCCGGCCCCTGTCCGGCGTCCCGCTCGTCTCCCGCCGTCGCACCTGCCAGCCATCCCCCCCCCCCCCCCCCCCCCCCGCATCCATCTCCCGTCGAGCCGGCCTCCCCTCACCACCGGCGCCCCGGCCCTGCTCCTGTCCGACGGACCGCCGTCCGGCGACCCCCTCCCCCTGCGCGATCCCTTCCCCCCTGCGCTGTAAGTTTCTTTTTTTTTATTTTTATTTTTATTATTACGTTTTGTTTTTGTTTTTTTTCATATTAGCAATAATATTATTATTAATGTTATAATGCTTATATTTTTCTATTACTAATAGTATTATCATTATTATATTATGCTATTATCTGATTATTATTATTATTATTGATATGTTATTAATATTATTATTATTATTATTATTATTATTATTATTATCATGTTATTAAGTCATAATTTTTATTATTATTGCTATATTATTATTATGATTATTTTATTATTATTATTATTATTACTATTATCTTATCGTTTTTATTATTATCATAATATAATATTACAATTATGCTAAGTTATTATTATTATCATTATATTATTATTATTGTGATTATATTATTATTATATTATTCTTATGTTGATATTATTCTATTATTATTATTTTTATTATTGTTATTATTGTTATATTATTATTATACTTATTAAATTATTATTTTTATATCATTCTTGTTATTAAAGTATGTTATTATTATTATTATATTATTATTATTATATTATTAAGATTAAGATTATTATTATTATTATTATTTTCAAGTTAATATTATTAAGTTATTATTTTGTTATGATATTGTTATTATTATGGTTATGCTATTATTATTATTATAATATTATTATTGTTATTATTATTGTATTATTATATTATAAAAGTGCCATATTATGATTGTTATTATTATTATATTATCATTATTATTATATTATGTTATTATTATTATGATGTTATTGTTATCACCATTATTATTATTGTTTTCTCATTATTATTACTCTGGCATTCCCTTGTGCTTTGTTAGGGGTTTTCCCATCAACTTATATTTGTTTTTGGTAGGTTTAAGATTTTAGGACCCGCGTAGGGCGTTTCCGAGAAAGCGCCATCGCTGCGCCTTGTTTCCGAGGTTCTGCCGTCTCCGCGCCTCAGTTTCGAGAGTGTTGGACATTATCACGTGGCTTCGGACACACGTCGTGTCATCGCGCCTTGGTTCCAAGGTCGTTTTACCGCCGCGCTTGGATCTTGAGGTAGGTCTCCCTTTGCACTCGCCTTTAAATTTAGAATTTATTTATTCCTTGACTTTTTATTAAGTTTTATCAAATTCAAAAGTATTATTAAGTATTTATCTATAGTTTGGTGATCTTCTGATGATAAAAGTTGTTTTAATTGTAGCGTCTCATTAAAAGCGTTTTCTTGGATTTAATTGTGTGCTTCCATGGTAGTGCTGCTAGATGGTTCTTCCTGAATAATGAAAGACATGTTGAATTGGGTTTTGAAATGTTTTTGGCGTGTGTAAATTAGTAGATGTATTGTTTATGGAAAATGGTGTTTTCTGAGAACCTTGATTAGATAAAACGTCGTGTGACCTTTAAACTTGTTTTTGGAAACTTTATGTGTGGTTCTTGGTGGTTGAAAAACGTTTTCTTTTGAAGCATGATTAAAAGTTTGGTTTTCATTTGAGAAATAGTATTCCTTAAAAAGGTGATTAAAGGCCCGTTTGGCTCTTGATAAAAGTGGGGTGCGTTTTGATATTAGAAAATAACTCTACTTGTGAAACAATTGTGTTCCAGGGTGATATGCTGATTTGAGTTTCTTAAACAAAGTTCTAAGTGTGTTTTGGTTTTCAATGAAATGGCGTGTGTAATATCCCTTTAGAAATGCTTTAATATGAAATGGTCAAAATGTAAATGATATGGCGGCCCGGTTGGCACTTTAATAAATGTGAAGTGATTATACTTATATATATATATATACGTACTTGTGAGGGAATTTCTACAGGGGGACTTCGCTTCGAGGGTTGTTGTGTAGCGATGTCCGTGTAAGGGGTTGGCAAGTGCGGTGAGATGAGTCACGCGTGCGCGGGTCTCCCACTTACACAGTGTTACAAAAACCACTATGGGTTCCTAGGCATCTTTTATATTATCGAGTGACGGTTGCTTGCTAACCCTGATTAGACGGGTTGGTACCCTCTGGAGTTGTGGACAGGCCAGGTGGGATGGGCCACTGGTTGGCTATTAGGGCGGCCAGTTGGTTATTGACTGTGGAGTACCATGCCGGCAGGTAGTCTGAACCCGAGTACGTCCAGGGGTTTTCTAGGGATGTTCAGGATCGCCCATGGTTATTGCTGATAACTTCTGGTTTATTTTTACTTGCACTTGGTTTTCCTTGTCTGTTTACCTTTACTTGCACTTGTTTTCCCTACTTGTTGCTTTCAGTCATATTTCACAGCCTATACTATTAGACTTTGGGAAAAATGGTTTTCAAATGAAAATGCTTTATTCTCTTTGGGTTAGATTTGAGAATGTAACACTTTGCTTTTCAGAATGAGTTTAAAACTAATGAAATGGAACTAACTTTCGAAAAAGAATAAGTGAAATGTCTCGTGTTTGATTTTCAATTAAAGCATTATGAAAAATTACTTTTATACATTATAGTTCAAACCTGGATTATGTAGATTCTATATTTACTGGCAGTGCTTTGGGATTTGTTGTTGGTCTCACCTACTGAGTACTTTTGTGCTCACGCCTATCTTTTACCTTTTTCAGTTGCAGGTTCCTTGTGTTCAGGTTTTCCTGCTTGAGTCGCTCAGTGTGGGAGCGACGCTGGTTGTAGTTGGGTGGTGACCCGCGAGGTCACGAGGAGGTATGTCGTAGTGTAGGTTTGTTTATGTCTTTAGTGTTTGTTTGTTCGTTTAGTTTATCTTCGTTCTTTCGATCCTGTTTTTAGTTTGGGCTGAAATCGTTCCCAACGATTAAAGTTTCAATGCCCGGCACTTGTTGCCATCCCGGGGGGATCGGGAATGCTCCTCTGGACTTGCCGCGGACCGGCTCGGGGGACCGGTTCAGGGTCGACCCGGGCTGGTTCGTGACAAAATGGTATCAAAGGGAGGTTCTTGTTATTTTGGGTTGTCCGGTAGAAGGAGATTAGGACTGTCGGAACTCGAGGGGTAGGTACGGGAAGAGCGTCGCGAACTCTTGCTCGCACTGATCTTCGAGTTACTAGGGGTAGTTCGGGAATTGTGTCCTTGTCTTTTCTGGTTGTCTTGGATTGAGAGATGACAATGGAGGCAAGCCGACGTTACATCGTGATTTCACATGGAGTAGTGACCCATGTGGAGTCCGAGTACATGGTTTCAATTCCTCCTAATGGTCGACGCTGACTTGAGACATGGCTCACTACCATGTCGCCAGATTGAGCGTGACTACAAGTCCCTCATTTCAGTGATTGATGCAAACTTGGATGTTGTTTTCATTTTGGTCTGTGTGAGTGCGTAGTTGGAAATGAAAAGGGGTTTTTGAAAATTGGACTGGTTTCTTTTAAAGGACTTTAAATGTATAAAATGGGTTTTAAAACTGAAATCTCTTGATTTGGAAATCTGTTGTTTTCTCGGAACTGGTTAAGAATGATTTGGGTTGAAACCTCGGTTCCTCTTTATGAATGTTTGCACATGTGTGAGAATGCATGGAAAGTGTGTGTTGATGCACGTATGAATGGAATGTGGATGAAGACATGTGCAACGGTTCATGAGATTACCTGGGTTTGTATTTGAAGTTAAAGGCTTGACTTTGTTTTCTAAATTGGTTTTAAATAGGAAACAGTTTTGGAAAGTTTTGGTTTGAAAGTGGATTGGTTTTTGGAAAGTGATCTTGAGAAAGGGTGGTTTTGAAATCAAAAAAAAGGGAATTTTAAAGAGGAGATTTTGTTTTGGGTTGTGTTGTATTTGTTTGGTCCTTGTGCTGACTGTTTTTGATGAAGGTGCTTTTATTGATGTTGCTTCGATTTGATGTTGGTTTTGGCTTTGTGTTTTATATATCGCTCAGGAAATGCCCCCCAGAAAGGTCTCTAAGGATTCGGATGGGTCATGCCCAGTTTTTGGTCCTCCTCAGACTTTGCCTATTCTCCATGGTGATCAGGGTCCGTTAGAGGCAGTGAAATGGCTCGAGGAAGTGGAGCGTGTCTTTAGAATGTTGGGAACTCCCGATAATGTTAAGGTTCGTGCAATTATGGAGTTGTTTGAGAGTCCAGCTCTGGACCAGTGGAAGAGGGTTACCCCATCATCAACGCAAGTTGAAATGACGTGGGATGTCTTTAAAACCGTTTTCATCTAATGGTTGGTACCTGAAGAAGTGAAGCTGGAGAAAAAGAGAGAGCTTGTGCATATTCAACAAGGTCAACAGACGGTGAAGGCTTATGTTGACCATTTCAAGGAACTGATTCCCTTTTCTCCAGAGGTAGCGTCACATGAGCTCATGAAGGTCTCTCTTTTCACTGGGGGTCTTCGTCCAGAGATCAAGGAGCGAGTCCTCCCTTCTAAAGACCTTTGTTTCGAGAAGCTGGTGGAGGAAGCTTTCTTGGCTGAGTTAGTTTCTGGTGTGCGGGTGGTTAATACTTCAGCATCCCCAGTTGTTAGTAAGAGTTCCTCCTCTGGTGTGGAAAATATGCCAGAGATACCTGTCCCCAATGAGTTATCCCCTTTGGTCCCAGCTTCCAGTTCATTAGATCGTTCAATGGTATGCTTTCATTGTGGTCGTTTTGGGCATTTAAAGCCGTCTTGTTTCAACCCTCCGAAGACGTGTCATCGATGTGGTTGTCTGGGTCATCTGGAGAAGTTTTGCAGGAAGCGTCGCATGAAGAGGACGTTGTGATGGGAGAATGTCAGTACCTGACTGTGAGGCAGAAGATGCTTCAGCCATCAGAGCCCCAGCCACAAGTCTCGGGGTGAAGCTGGCGCACAGTCAGGAGTCCCCAGGGGTGTGAAGCCTTGGTCCAGGTTTTGTGTTCCGTGTTAGCAGTGGAACAATCAAGATCTTTTAGTACTTGTTTTTCTGCTGTTAAGTTTTTACTTTGTTGTATGTTCATTGTTTTACCATGGGGTTATCATGGACTTGTTCTATTATAATCCAAGTAGTCTGGATTATGTAAATGTGTTGTTTTTATAAAAAGTGACAATGGACTTGTTCTATGATAAATCTAGGTGGACTTGTCATGTGAATGTAATATTCTAAATCGTGTGTCCTTCTTAAAAGTGTGTTTGACTCTCGTGTGGGTTGACCTCGTTTTAGTTATGTTGTTGATGTGGTTATGCTTTCTGGACTTCGGTGGATCATGTCTCTAATTTGATAATGGTTAAATTTTTTTCTATGGATTTTCCCTGGTGTTGAAGGTTGTTGACTCTGGTCGAGGATTTAATGTCTTGACGGAAGTGTTGTTTTAATCGTGCTATAAGAGTTGGTTTGAATTGGTTGGGAGTTCCCGCGTCGACCCCCCTTCCCGGGGTTTTCTATTTAAATGGTCATCTTTTCTGCACTAGTTAAGTTTTTGTGGTGGGGAGAACCCCTTCGTGTTCTCCCCTCAATCTCGGACCCCAGTTTTCTCTTGAATCGGTTGGGTGTGACCTGTGCAGAGTAAGGTCATCTCCGAGATTCTCAGTTCTCTCTGGTTCCTTTAGTTCCGTTGGGGCATGGACTTAAATCTTGACCGACTTTTGGCCTGGTGACTTTCTGGGGGCAGAAAGTGTCTGTGGTGGGGAGAATTGTCACACCTCAACTGCGGACGTCCGTAATTTTTTCTCCTTTCTTGGTCCCGGTTTATATTTTTTTTGAAGATTAATTGTGATTGGTGGTTTCGCACCGGTGCGCGGTCATCGCATCGCTAGCGGTGATCGTGCGTTCGGCCCGGGTGACGATGTGTCCACCCGGCGTTTAAAATATTAAAGTTTTTACGTTGACTTTTTATTATTATTACTATTTGAGTTGCGTTATTATTATTGTAGTTATTTTCCGTGTATAAGTATATATATATATGTCTACATATGTATATACTTTAATACGTTATGTTTATGTATGTATATATATATATATAATGTATCTATGTGTATATGTTTATATGTAGGTGTGTATATATATGTGTTTAGGTATGCGTATATATACACGGGTATTTTGATTATAATAATTATTATCAAAATTAACTAACTTTTATTTATTATCATTATTCTATTATTATTATGATTATTATTATAAAGTTTTATTATTATTATAACTATTAATATTATTATAAATTTTGTTTACCATTTTTTTTATAAAGTTTATTATTGTTATTATAAAGTTTTAATATTATTATTAATATAACGGTTTGTTATTATTATTATTATTAATATATTCATATATATATAAACTTAAGCTAAACTCTAACCCTAATCCACCCTACTATACCCTATCGCCGCAACACCCCCCTCTCTCCTCTCTCCTCCCTTTCTTCTCCCCTTGCCTCTTCGGCGCACAGGCCCTGCTCCCGCCACCTTCGTCGCTTGCTGCCTCCGTCCCGGCTTCCGCACCCAGCAGCCGCCGCTGCAGTCGCCGTCTCCCTCGCGCGACCTCGCCACACCCAGCCGCCGGCCTCCCCTCCCTCCGGCGGTCTTGAACCCGGCCTCCCGGCTCCCCCGGTTCTCCCGGCCTCTCCGTCGTCCCACCACCATCCAACTCTCCTTCTCCGGCCACACCGTCTTCCCCTGTTCCGGCTCTCCCCGCGGCCGCGCCCTCCCTGTCCCGGCCTCCTCCGCCTTGGCACCCCGGCTGCGCGCCCTGCTCCCTTCGGCGCCCGCCGCCCATGCCCGGCCCCTGTCTGGCGTCCCGCTCGTCTCCCGCCGTCGCACCTGCCAGCCATCACCCCCCCCCCCCCCCCCCCCCGCATCTATCTCCCGTCGAGCCGGCCTCCCCTCACCATCGGCGCCCCGGCCCTGCTCCTGTCCGACGGACCGCCGTCCGACGACCCCCTCCCCCCTGCGCGTTCCCTTCCCCCATGCGCTGTAAGTTTCTTTTTTTCATTTTTATTTTTATTATTACGTTTTGTTTTTGTTTCTTTTTCATATTAGCAATAATATTATTATTAATGTTATAATGCTAATATTTTTCTATTACTAATAGTATTATCATTATTATATTATGCTATTATCTGATTATTATTATTATTATTGATATGTTATTAATATTATTATTATTATTATTATTATTATTATTATCATGTTATTAAGTTATAATTTTTATTATTATGATTATTTTATTATTATTATTATTATTATTACTATTATCTTATCGTTTTTATTATTATCATATTATAATATTACAATTATGCTATGTTATTATTATTATCATTATATTATTATTATTGTGATTATATTATTATTATATTATTCTTATGTTGATATTATTCTATTATTATTATTTTTATTATTGTTATTATTATTATATTATTATTATACTTATTAAATTATTATTTTTATATCATTCTTGTTATTAAAGTATGTTATTATTATTATTATATTATTATTATTATTATATTATTAAGATTAAGATTATTATTATTATTATTTTCAAGTTAATATTATTAAGTTATTATTTTGTTATGATATTGTTATTATTATGGTTATGCTATTATTATTATTATAATATTATTATTGTTATTATTATTGTATTATTATATTATAAAAGTGCCATATTATGATTGTTATTATTATTATATTATCATTATTATTATATTGTGTTATTATTATTATGAAGTTATTGTTATCACCATTATTATTATTGTTTTCTCATTATTATTACTCTGGCATTCCCTTGTGCTTTGTTAGGGGTTTTCCCATCAACTTATATTTGTTTTTGGTAGGTTTAAGATTTTAGGACCCGCGTAGGGCGTTTCCGAGAAAGCGCCATCGCTGCGCCTTGTTTCCGAGGTTCTGCTGTCTCCGCGCCTCAGTTTCGAGAGTGTTGGACTTTATCACGTGGCTTCGGACACACGTCGTGTCATCGCGCCTTGGTTCCAAGGTCGTTTTTACCGCCGCGCTTGGATCTTGAGGTAGGTCTCCCTTTGCACTCGCCTTTAAATTTAGAATTTATTTATTCCTTGACTTTTTATTAAGTTTTAGCAAATTCAAAAGTATTATTAAGTAGTTATCTATATTTTGGTGATCTGCTGATGATAAAAGTTGTTTAAATTCTAGCGTCTCATTAAAAGCGTTTTCTTGGATTTAATTGTGTGCTTCCATGGTAGTGTTGCTAGATGGTTCTTCCTGAATAATGAAAGACATGTTGAATTGGGTTTTGAAATTTTTTTGGCGTGTGTAAATTAGTAGATGTATTGTTTATGTAAAATGGTGTTTTCTGAGAACCTTGATTAGAGAAAACGTCGTGTGACCTTTAAACTTGTTTTTGGAAACATTATGTGTGGTTCTTGGTGGTTGAAAAACGTTTTCTTTTGAAGCATGATTAAAAGTTTGGTTTTCATTTGAGAAATAGTATTCCTTAAAAAGGTGATTAAAGGCCCGTTTGGCTCTTGATAAAAGTGGGGTGCATTTTGATATTAGAAAATAACTCTACTTGTGAAACAATTGTGTTCCAGGGTGATATGCTGATTTGAGTTTCTTAAACAAAGTTCTAAGTGTGTTTTGGTTTTCAATGAAATGGCGTGTGTAATATCCCTTTAGAAATGATTTAATATGAAATGGTCAAAATGTAAATGATATGGCGGCCCGGTTGGCACTTTAATAAATGTGAAGTGATTATACTTATATATATATATATATATACGTACTTTTGAGGGCATTTCTACAGGAGGACTTCCCTTCGAGGGTTGTCGTGTAGCGATGTCCGTGTAAGGGGTTGGCAAGTGCGGTGAGATGAGTCACGCGTGCGCGGGTCTCCCATTTACACAGTGTTACAAAAACCACTATGGGTTCCTGGGCATCTTGTAGATTATCGAGTGACGGTTGCTTGCTAACCCTGATTAGACGGGTTGGTACCCTCTGGAGTTGTGGACAGGCCAGGTGGGATGTGCCACTGGTTGGCTATTAGGGCGGCCAGTTGGTTATTGACTGTGGAGTACCATGCCGGCAGGTAGTCTGAACCCGAGTACGTCCAGGGGTTTTCTAGGGATGTTCATGATCGCCCATGGTTATTGCTGATAACTTCTGGTTTATTTTTACTTGCACTTGGTTTTCCTTGTCTGTTTACCTTTACTTGCACTTGTTTTCCCTGCTTGTTGCTTTCAGTCATATTTCACAGCCTATACTATTAGACTTTGGGAAAAATGGTTTTCAAATGAAAATGCTTTATTCTCTTTGGGTTAGATTTGAGAATGTAACACTTTGCTTTTCAGAATGAGTTTAAAACTAATGAAATGGAACTAACTTTCAAAAAAGAATAAGGGAAATGTCTCGTGTTTGATTTTCAAGTAAAGCATTATGAAAAATTACTTTTATACATTATAGTTCAACCCTGGATTATGTAGATTCTATATTTACTGGCAGTGCTTTGGGATTTGTTGTTGGGCTCACCTACTGAGTACTTTTGTGCTCACGGCTATCTTTTACCTTTTTCAGTTGCAGGTTCCTTGTGTTCAGGTTTTCCTACTTGAGTCGCTCAGTGTGGGAGCGACGCTGGTTGTAGTTGGGTGGTGACCCGCGAGGTCACGAGGAGGTATGTCGTGGTGTAGGTTTGTTTATGTCTTTAGTGTTTGTTTGTTCGTTTAGTTTATCTTCGTTCTTTCGATCATGTTTTTAGTTTGGGCTGAAATCATTCCCAACGATTAAAGTTTCAATGCCCGGCACTTGTTGCCATCCCGGGGGGATCGGGAACGCTCCTCGGGACTTGCCGCGGACCGGCTCGGGGGACCGGTTCAGGGTCGACCTGGGCTGGTTCGTGACATAATATATAGATTATGATACTACCAAGGAATATACATAAGGATTGTTTAACCTAGAGTGCAACAAGGCCCAATTTTCTACAACAATTCTTATTTGAGTATACCTCAACGTCATGTTTTTGGGTTTTACCCATAGATACATTGCTTTCAGAGCCACCTATACTTGTCCATATATATACTGGTATGTAATTTCATGATAAAGCACTTACTCTATACTCACAAAAATATAGGGATAATTTTCAAATACTTAGTCTTGTCTCTAAGGCTTTCACTAGGGGTTTTTAATGCAAATCCCAAAAATAACTAAACTTACACTCTAATACCAACTATAACAACCCTTGTCATTATTACATACTTAAAAATTATTTAATAAAAAATCATTCACTTAATACAACACAAAATATTGAGAGTTCTATTGTCTTTGCAGATTTGGAACATTACATGACTACATAAGACATAAAATAAAATATCATTATTGAAAACATCTTTTACATGACCAAACATTACATCATAATTAGAATTGAATCATATAACCTAAGGACAAACATAATAAAAGGGTGAGATATAAATCTCAGTAAGGGAATAAACAATAAATAACATAAAGAATAAAAAACATGTTCGTAAATATGAATATCAATGGATCCAAATAGAAACATGAACATAATGGAATGATATAGAAGGATTATCATTGCATAGAAATGTGGAAACACCATGCAACATGATATTAGAATGTTCCAAGGATCTTTTCACATGGATTCGCATGAGTTAACCATCATATCACATTTATTAGCATGATTAAACCATTATTCCACAAGGAATATCATGATACAAAACATTACCCAAAACATTGGAGTGCTATCAGGGCACACCCTTCATAAAAATTTCAATCTCAACATTATGTGTGCCACATAGATCATATAACATGGCTTCATTCAATATCACCATTTATTAAAAAATAATTGAATTTGGAATATATTAATTAAATTATAAAATAAATATTTATATGTTCATAATGTTGAATACCATTGATAGAGATATGGACATGGTATTCCCTACATGATTATTTTTTCAAGGAAAATTGTTATGCAATTTCAGCAGCCTAATGGAGTGACATAAAATTCATAAAAATGTTTAATGAGAGAGAAATGGGTATGTAATTATATATATATGAAATGGTATGTAATGAGGTAATATAGATATACGTCCTAAAATAAGGAATTCGGTAATAGAATAAGTAACATAATCATGAAAATAAAATGGTATAACAACCTAGTGAAACAGGATAATGATAAGAAATGATGGAATGTGAGGATCCCTTATTGAATTTCGACATAGTAACACATATTCATAATAGATCATATGGTGTATTGATGGGAGTGAAAGGAATATATCATAATATATACACAAAATGGATTGTATTTGGGTCGTGTAACCTCACAATCATTTATATAAATATGGATCGTAATAAGAATAATGTAAAAGAGTATCTTGAATAGAAATGAGAAGAGTGAAATCCCTTACTTGGATGTGTGATCTGAATTGTTGGGGAGAGGCATGAGATATGCCTCTTGGGATCATGGGGTCACTATTATAGGACTCTAAAATGTCTATAGAAGCATTTGGATGACCTCCGAATGGTTTCAGTGAAGATGAATGAGAGATTGTGTGGGTTTATATTGTAAAAGAGAGGTAATTATATATTATTTAGGTTTTAGACACTGCACACTAAAATATTCAAAACCACAAACCATCAAATTTTATTCCCAAGGTTTTATCCAAAGGGGAGGGGTATCCAATTTTTTATATGTCCAAGGGGTGAAAATAATAAAATATCAGGCTTTCTTATGTGGAGGTGAGTCACACTATCAAGGATGTAATTTTCAAATAAAAACCTTCATTTATTGATAATTTAAGGGTTTTAACATAAACATTATTCATAAAATAATTAAAATTAAATTTGACTACATAAATATTATAAACACATTTATTATTCATAAAAGTAAGTTGTTAATAAAATTTTATTCAAATGTTTTTTATTTAAAAAATTCATTATTTCTTTAAAATAAATTCATTAAAATTACAGTTTTTATTTTATCGTTAAAAAATATTATTCTTATCAAACAGATTACAAAATATTTTATAGAAAAGTAATTGATATAATCATAATTATTAAGAAATATTTTTAGGATATTATTGACAAAAAAAATAATATAATATAAATTAAATATTTCTCAAATGTACCATTTTTGCTTGAAAATTCAATTTATCAAATTTCTCATTTTTTTAGGAAATGGTATTACCACAATTGAATTGATGGAATACATCTTTTATTTATAAAAAGGAATTACAAAATAAATAACTAATGTATCATTAATTAAATTATTGAAACATACGTGTAGGACTAATGGTTAAGGTGTGCTATGGTGATAGACTCTTGGCGGGGCTCAAATAACATTTACTTGATGGTAATCACTATTAAATAGAAATTATACCTTAGTCGATTTAGACGAAGCATAATGTCTTGAGACCTAAATTGGGATTGGTCATGAGTGAAGCCTAGTGATTCTACCACCTATACAATCTAGGAAAAAGGATCTACGCACAAACCAAGTCTACTAGATAATGCAATACAATCCTTTCTCTGTGTCGAAAGTATTTGTTAAAACCTTATGTTTATATCAGTTGTGTGATCAATGTTCAACGACTATATTATCAATGATAATGATACCTAAACATCATGTAAACGCAATAATTATAATAAAAATAATAAATTTGTTTCCTATATCCCTATGAAAGTAAAATAATGGTAATTTTATTCATAAATTTTTGTGTTATTATACAGATGTGCCTAGTTGTCCAACTAATAAATGACGTGGTCCAAATGTCCTAAAAGGAGGGTATAGCTATCCTTGGAGAGAGATGTGCATAATGATTAGTTGAATGATTTTTAGTTGCCATGAATTATTACCAATGATGACCACCATCATGGTGGAGTGTATCATGTTATCATAACAGTGGTTCTTCGTTTTAATTATCTTATATCCTTACAAAAATGAGCTAATTTAGGTTGGGATGGGGTTTTTTTGTGGATTGCTTCCTACATGATTACATGAAACATTTAAGAATGCCTAATTATTTTAGTACTTAATTTATGTCATGGAATATGCTATTATATATTTGTTGAACATAAAATATAGACATATTTGTAGTTCCAAATTGTGTCATATACATTCACCATACTTAAGAATTTTGGTGCACCTATTGATTTCATTCCTAGATATCCCGAGAAGAGAAAGGGACCTATTTCGGATGGTTGAGAATAGGAATATTGTTTAGGTATAGGACCAAGAAAGACTCTAGAGGGTCCCAATATTTAATTGATTAATTATTTTTATGCTTCCTTTACTTAGCTTGGCATGTCACATTTCATGCCCATTTATTTTCATTAATTACATGTATGCCCTGTATAATTTTCTTTATGATATCCCAGATTCTTAATTATATTTATTATTATAATAATCTACTCAATGAAATGATGTTAAGGGTACATTCTCTCTAGTGATGGACATAGACCCTCCCTACTAATCGATAACTTCTTCTGAATGGGGAGGCACCCTTGTGTTTCTATGATCCACTTTAAAAGACTCAGTTTTTCAGGTTTGGGTGTTACAATATGGTATTTGATAACCATTTTTCTTTGTTATTGTTTTTCTAATCTAGGAAATTGAAGAACAAAGATAGTTGTGTGGGACTCTGGTAGGAGAGTTTCCATGTGTCTAGCCAGCGCATGTGTAACAGACCTCCATGTTACCCTAGAATGGATTGTTGTTTCTAATGTTTAGGAAATGTTAGGATACATTGGGAATCATTACTAGGAACATAGGTACATATTCCATATATATATACATATTTTCTAATGGTTATTCATTCTGAAATTAAATTACGTGGAGTGTACTATCTATTCGAGATAGTTTCCCTATAGTGTGATATATCTATTTTCTAAGTTATTGTTATATTTATCCATTTTAATTAATATGTTGAAATGATCATGTTATTATATTTTTATATATATATGATGATTGTGACTTATATTAAAGGATGAGACCAACAGTTTGTTCTAGTAGGTTTATAACTTAGGTTAACGGTAGAATTCAAGGAGAAGCGTGTGTGATTACTTTCAGTAATTAACATATATCCTAACAACTCTGGTTTTCATAGGTGTTTCCTTTTCATTATAAAAGATTTTTGTCAAATTAGTCATGTGGGATTACATAAAAATAATATTGGAATACTCCTAAAAGATAAAATCTTTATTCTTTACTACTAGCTTTGTAGGATTATGTCGTTTAGAATTTTCCCACACCTAATTTTATGTTTATCAATTTGAGCTATTTCAACCATTATTCTATCACATTTTTCATAACCTAGATGTATGAGTTCAAAACTGTGGTCGAATATGCCATTGCATCCAACTCTTGGATTCCTCATCCTTACATGGCATAAATTTTTCTCTAGATGTTTAGTAATAGTTTTAAATCCTTGATGGAATCATTAATCTAGTAGAAATGGTGTGGGATAGACAATTTATGATGACATATAGATCATTATAGGTGTGGAACCTACATTGGTTCCCTCTTATTGCATGGTTATAGCTAAGCAGAAGGAGTTTAATCCGAATCTTGATAAATTCATGAAAAAGTTCTGTATCAAGCCCAATACATCACTATGGGGGGAAGCAGTGTTGTTCTCCAAGAAGAAGGATGTTAGTCCTTGACTTCTTGTTAATTAAAGGAAGTTAAAACCAGTGATGTTAAAGAAAAAATATCTATTTCCCATGATCGATGATATTTTTAATCAATTATGGGGATCCTTGTTGTTCTCGAATATTGATATTTGATTGGGGAACCACAACCTATGTTTAAGATTTGAGAACATTCCGAAAATGATGATTCACTATAGTTATGGATAGTACTAGTACTTGGTGATGTTTTTTGATAGAATAATTCACTAATATTATTTCCATTGTACATAATAATGTTCTTCTATCTATATATGGACTCATTCATCGTGGTTTTCTTTGATTAAATCATTTTCTACTCTCCGACACCAGAGTAGCATGATAGACACCTCGAGATAGTCTGGATAATTCTTTGAGAGTGTTGCCTTTATACCATGATATCCAAATATAATTATTAGTTCTAGGAGGTTATTTTCATGGGTAATATGGTGTCCCAGATAGGTATATTCGTGGATCCATAGAAAGTGTATGTAGTGATGTCCTCAAACTATCCCCAGGACTTGTCAGAGATCATGAGCTTCCTGATATTAGTAGGATAATACCATCCCTTTATCCATAACTTCTGATAATTATTAGCAACCATGACTGTACTAAGGAACAAAGGACAAATGTTTAATTTAAATGAACAGTGGAAGGATGCATTTATTTTCATGAATAAGCTGTTGACTATAAATCTAATACTTGTACATCATAATACATGGATTTTATATACAATATACTATGATCCACCATGATGTTTTCTGTGTGTGAAAATAATTCAAAGATATAAGTTGGTAGCTAGTGGGTCACATCACATATAACCCCATGAGTTGTAATACCATACTAATGACCTAGAGTTTAAACTATTGGTTCATGTTGGGAAGTGTTTAAAACACTCTATTTTTTTGGGAGTGTCTTATAGTCTACACTAAACATAATATCCTCCTCTATATCTTAATACTTTGGGACCTAAATCTATGAGAGAGAGGCACCATGTTAAGTATCTACAAATTCATGGATTTTATATGGCTTATACATTAGGTAAAGGAAAAATTTATGAGAATTATATTATCCATAAGACACATGTTGAGTAGGGGCTTGTTGAGCATCCTTCGAAGGAATAATGATACATGATGAGATTGATGGTCAGTTGGATGATGGATGCTTACGAGGATTAGGTAACGATGATGTTTTCCCATTTAGATATCACAGACTTTGTTGTGGACTGGGTGAACACTATTTAGGAGTTAAACTCATAGTGTGTTGGGATGAAAAAATGAATAGTGGGAGGGAACTCGATACCTATATGCTCATTGGATGATAATTAGGTGATCCATGTAAATAATATATTTTATGACTGTACATTCATCAAAGAGTATCTAATAATGAATTGACATACCTCTATATTATAAGTACACTCTAATGTGATGAAGATGTTCCATGACATCAAACATCAGTTCTGGTGGCCAAGGATCATGTGGTGCATCACTGGGTTTATTTCCTTATTCTTTATTTGACTAAGGGTAAAAAATTATCATCTCCACTATGTGAAATTTCATTAACCACATTCATAAACCATGTGTAAGAGGTAGTATGTTGTTATAGATGTTGTCACCATGTTACCTAGGACCTCTAGGAGTAATGTTGTTTTGTTAGTGATTGTCGATTGACTGATGAATGTTTCCCACTTTTTACAGATCCAAGATACTCACTCAATGAATGAGCTAGGAATTCTTTATGTCTAAAACTACTTATAATTATATGTAGTTCCCTTAAGAAATTTTTCTTATAGAGATTAATGTTTTACATGTTAATTTTTAACATTTTTTGCTGAAGCCCCTTGGGACTCAGTTGATATTGTGCATAATGTACCCTCCTAAAAAATATGGTAATTTGTAGGATAATATACTCATATTAGGGGATTCTATTGAATATTTTATTCGAGATTTCCTTTTATAATGGGATAATCATCAATCCTTGGTTGAGTTCGCATAAAACATTAGTTTCTAGAAATGGATTCAGAATGCACTCTATGAGGCTCTTTACATGATTCTATGTCATTCACCAAATTGAAGGAATGATGTGTGTGTCATATAATTTTTGTGGAACTAGTTTTTTTAGGACACCTCATAAAGAGGGAAACTAATATATAATTCAATTATCACCACATAGAACTAGAATATATTGCAATATAACCATAGGAGAAGACCTTTGTAGAGATATATGCGAAATCAGATTTTCATAAGAGTGACTCCTCGGTTTGGAAACAGATGATGGTGGAAGTGTGGAAATATGGAACAATGTTTTTTCAGACCATTAATGATCATCAAAATGTTAATTATAATAGAATATCATCTTGAAAATCCTCCATGTTATTGAGATATTGATAATGTGTTCCACATTTCTAGGCTTCTGAGGAATACGACTGATCTTGTATATGTTATAGAAAACATGGATGTTGAATTTGAGACAAATTCATTATACTATATGTGTCTATAATAGATTCTATTCTATCATGACAAAGTCATTTGAGGTAAGATAATACCACTTCACTAGGTTTACTGGCAGCATGGAAGGATCCATGAGGAGATGTTGGTATATGAATATAATGATCAAGGTTAGTTTCTTAGGTTGTATGAACATGTTCATTATAGATATATTTTAGTGAAGATAATTTGTTAGAGATGGATAGTTTTAATATACTCAATTTTAAAAAATTATAAAACCCTCTTTTGTTTTTAATTAATATTTATTTTTATCTGAAAAAAAATTTCTCAACAAAAATATCACAACTTGTGTTGTAATGTATTTACCAAAGGGTATAATCCCTATTAATGTAGTGACTCTATTTTTCAATTATAAATATTTGGATAATTTTAAGAGTTAGTAATTGAGTCATTGTGTGATTTTATAGTTCATAGAGCCTTGTTGTTGAAATAATTAAAGTATTAAATATATTATATCAAAGGTGGATATATTTTTGGAAAAATATAATATCCCTTTAATGGTGTTTTATATGGGAAATTCATGACATCCATTAAATTCAAAATATGGGATTCTACTTATAGAAAACATGCCATTTTGTGTAGTAGGTTTGTGTTTTACATGCATGATCATGAATGAGTAATACATTTTTTAACCTTTTACTTTAATTTTCATCACCATTTATTTTATTTTATTCTTTATTATTATCTTACTCATTGAAACCATCCTTTCATCGGATGACCATTGTCCCAAATCATGGAAAATCACACTTTATTAACTGTTTTTGATTTTAAATACCTTATAGCATAAAATATAACACTCCATAATAAATATATGGTTAAAAAATATGTTAAATTTGTGTTTTTAATTAAATGTTATAAAATGGTGAAGCTATAAGTGGTTGGTGTTTCTAAAACTGATGGGTCTTATGCAATTTCTACTTTATTTACTCGATTGAGATTGAGCAACCATGTAACTACGTTCTATATAAATGGTGATGTTGTGTTACTCAGATTTAGTTCTATTATTCTAGTTCCAATAGTGGGAGTTGATCTTCTTTATCCCTATGCACTGCGACTAATGGGTGAAGAGGATTTTTATATATTTTTTTTAGTTATCCTAAAATACAAGAACAAATATAAAATTAATATAATACTATAAAACAAATTTATATTATGATAATTACATAAGATTATTAAAAGATAATAATGAAGAAATATGAAAATATATTTATGTTAAATTACAAATTGATTATTCCAAATAATTTTTAAATGATTATTACAGATAAAACCCAAAGGAAATATATATAAATTATTAAAACAAATTAATTATTAATTATTAAAGGATATTTATAATGAATTATTATAATATATTTATAATGAATTATAAAGGGATTATTTATACGATATTATCATAAGATAATTATAAAAATATAAAAACTCAAAATTATCAATAGATAATTTATGAAAACTATCAAATGATAATTGTCAAAAATTTACAAAGTATAATAATATAATTTTTTTCAAAGAATAATTATAAATACATATCATGTATGATCATAGATTAATATAATGAGATATACTGTAGGATCAATACGATGATGTAGATGATCAATATTCAAGAGGGGGTTGAATTGTATACTTAAAAAATATCCTTAAACAGGGAAACATCTATGTTTAACAAAGATACACTAATAAAATTCAAAACACCTCAAAGTTCTAAAGTCATGCCTGATTTCAGAAAAGTGATTCTGGAAGTGAAACTTAATCAAAGTTTACAAAATGAGATTCTATCATAAAGCGAATAGAATCTATACGAATTAGAGTACAATTGTAAGGAAATATAAGAGTATTATACTTTCCTTACAGTACAGAATGCAGCAGAAAAACATGTAGATAAACTACAAATAACAAACAATGATTCTTTTAACCCAAAGAAAAGGTTATCCAATAAACTTGGATAAAGGTCCTATGATTTATACTTTCATGAAAGTCTGTCTTATCCACACTAGGGTAAGCCCTCGATACTAAGATCAGAGTCTCTGTCTTGTTATCCCCGCATGCCCTCAACTTCAAGGTAGTTGGAACCTATGTCTTCCTCAGCAAGGAAGTCCTCGAACTTTAAAGTAGTCGGCACCTCTTTCTTCCTATCCCTAGAAGCCCTCGAATGTAATCACCAATATTCAGAGTCATATGAAGATTGAGAGATGATAAGGGCCTCTCACTCTAGAAATCACTTCAGGAGGTTTTGATCACCAAAATTCCAAAAGCTCCAATAGTTTTTGAACACATTCAAATGAGCTCTTATTTATAGGCTCGGTTGGAATGGTTGACTCCCTCCTCCAATGGTCATATTTTCATTAAATATCAGAAGCACCTGTACACATGTCACTCAACTAGCAGTTGGTTAGAAACAGAATTGACGACATAGTTTTATAACAAAACTTGTGTAACTGAAGGAATGGCATCATTTTGTAATAAAACATGTGTAAGCATAAACAAAACTGAAATTCATAATGTGAGAAAATAAAATTTCGGATTCAAACCAAAATGGAATTCAGAGTCAATAATAAAAGGATATTTGGATTCTATTTTATAGAAATTCGAAACCTGAACTTACAGATATCTGAGTCGAGCTTGTAGTAGTTCGGTGTCAAACTAGTAAAAGTTTGGAGTCGAACTCATAGATGTTCAGAGTTGAACTAGTAAATGTTCGGAGTCGAACTCATAGAAGTTCAGAGTTGAACATGTAAAAGTTATGAGTCAAACTCATAGAAGTTCAGAGTCCATAATTCAGAATAGAACATCATGAGAGTTCGTATCCAGAATTCGGAGTGGGACATTATGAGAGTTAGTATCCAGAATTCGAAATGGAACTTTATGAGAGTTCGTATCCAGAATTTGGAGTGGATCTTCATAATAGATCTCATATGGAATTTGAAGTGGAACTCCATTACAGTTCATATCCAGAATTCGGTGTGGATCTTCATTACAGTTCACATCTAGAATTCGGATCCTAAAACAAAATAATTCATATATTAGCATTATATGATTCCAAGAATATAGATATGAATCCGATTTTTAGAGAAAACTATTACTATTTATAAGGATATCTATGTTAGGGTAAATTTCCATAAGTAAGGAACTTTTCCTTATAGAATAAAAATATAGATTTGCTTATGTATAAGGTGTTTTTGATTTTAAAAACAATATGGAACGGAAAATTCATAAGTAAAACCTTATTGACTAAACAATCTCCCCCTTTTTGGAAAGCACAAACAACCTTACGAAAAAGAATAAAAGTGCTTTTGAAAACAAATTCATTATGATTTGAAAATATAACTTATCACCCTTTATTAATGGATGATAAACAATACAACTCACTCCCCCTTAGGCATGGAAACTCTAAGTATTGTATTCTTAATTTCTGGAATGGAGTTTTCATTATCATTGGAATGAAAATCTTCGTAGTGAGAAACTCTACCTTACATTAAGGATATTTTCTCTTATAAATTTTTTCTTCTCAATTTTAATTTTTTCTCCCCATTTGAGTAGTTCTGTTTCCTTCTCCCCCTTTGTTATTTTCAAAAATAATTTATGGGAATGGAAAAATATGGTACCTGAAAAGTTATTAATAATACTAAAATATACAACCAACCATAAATTTCATTAGATTTGTCAAAAATAATTACAAGGAAAGACAATTACAACAAAAGATCGTATTGAGGCTATTTGTCTTCATTTTCCTTGGGTATCAACATCTTTAAAAATGTTTTCAGCTTATACAAATATTTTTAGCCTCCATGGATTGACTCTCCAAATCCGAGATCCTCTCTTCTTGAGCCTTCAAAGCATCTCCATGAGACTTCAATGCCCTTTATTGCCTCTTCACCAACTCATCTTTCTTTAAAACCCTTTTCTTGAGCTCAATACAGAGTTCTCTGTCTATTATGATATTTTGAGAAAGAGAGTTAACTTTATCTTTCATGTCTTTCACATGTTGTTTCTAAGAAGTTTGCTCACTGATCAGCTCATACTGATGATTCTTGATTTTTCTCTCCTCGGTATCAAAAGCATTCTGAACTTCAGACTGGAAATGTTCATTCTCAAATAAATCATCTTCAACTTTATTAGAAAAATTTCTAACCATGCTGCAAGATATTCTATGCATATCGTAGTTGATAAGGAAATTTCTTTGATCAGTCTCAATTTTCAAAACCTTATCCATCAGCATTGATATTGATTCCAAATTCTGGTTCTGACTAAGCTGAACCATTTGACATCTGGAGTTTATTGCAGGAAATATTGGAAAGATGTCCACCATCTTTTTCAATGATTCTACCACAATGTCATGACCATGCACTGATGACTCCGAATCCGATAACATTCTAGGGGAATTTTCCCCCTCAATTTGCTCCAATTTCCTTTTAGAAGAACCACCAACTTCTTTTCTTCTGATGAGATCATTGGTAGGTGTATCTATTAGAAATTGTCTTCCTTTATCATTTTTCAAATGAGTTCCTCATCTGGAGATTCTTCCTCACTCTCTGATAATTGAAAAATTTCTTCTTAATCAATTTTCTTCTTTTCAGTTCCTTCCTCAAGAATATTTTTCTCATAGCTCTCTTCCTCAGACAATTCATTTTCTTCTTCTTCTTCCTCATCTTCATCTCTCTTACTTTCAACATCGTTTCCCTTTTCTGGAGTGACTAGTTTAGCATATTATGCCTTATCTTGATATTTTTCCACTTTCTTGATCAAGGCATCTAGATCATCACTTCCTTATTCTACTTCTTCTTCTTACACTACAACATCTTCCTCTATTTTTTCAGCAGATTCTTTTTCTACTCCCTCAACTACCTCTTTTCCCTTGGAATTTTACGGAGTGATAGAGTTCATCCTAGGGGTCTCTTATAAATGTTGAACATCAAAAGTTTATGGAATTGGATTCTTCTCAGAAGCCATCTCTCTTTCATTCAAAAGATATTGAACAATATCTTCTTCAATTTATTTTATTTTTCTTGTCTTTCCAAATAATCTGTAGCATTTTCTCTTAAGGCCTTGGCCGCAGTAGGGTCCATTCTGAACTGTGGATCCCATTCTTTTCTCTTCTCCTTTTCTTCTCTCCACTTAGCATCCACTTCATCTGGGTAGGCTTTTTGTTTCTTCGGCTTGGGAGGAGCGTACTAGGTTTCCTTAGACTAGGGAGTTTTTCTTCAAAAGAAACTTCCTTAAGAATTCTTTTCATAACAACTTTATTCACTGTCTCAACTTTTTCCAAATTTTCCAGAATGATCTCAGCTTCTGCTTCTGGTAAACTGTAAAACTCACATGTTTCCTTAGAGAAATCTATATTCATCCTCTTCATCATGTCATCACTAACAAGAATTAACTTGTAATTCCGAATTTTTGACTTACATGCAACATTGAAGGATTCTAGACATCGAACAATCTGCTTGGATAGTAAGGCTGGGAACATTTTGATCTGATCTCTTATATTTCCTTCCTTGATGTTCTTGATCATCACAAGAACATGTCTCATCAGATTTATTTTTCTAAGATTCTCCAATAAATCGACGAAATAGATGTCACTCTTCTTTAGGGTATGCTTATCACCCATTCTCGGAAGCAGAAAACCTTGAATCCAAAGTTGAAGAACTAATTATTTGGTGATTGGTGAGTTGTATTCATTGTCTTGGCATCAGCAAGTCCAAGACACTGTAAGGCCTTAACCTTAACAAAACTTCCTTGAGCATCCGAGAGTTTGTGTGAGCAAAATTAGGCTTCCCCTTCATATGATAGCCATATCATGCTCGTCGCCTTGGTGTAAGAAAGCTTATAAGTCTTGCCATAAGACTTGAAAGAAAACCCTTTTCTTCATTCTTCCTCAAAACAACTAGCTGACTCATAAAATTCTATAAGTAATTCCTGATATACAGGATCCTGATCAGTTGACATGAAAACACAAGAATCTTCCCAACCATTCAACTTTATATTCTTGGAAATAAGAGAATCCTACTGGAAGAAACTCGGATGCACTAACCATTCCCTGTATAATGACCATTTGGAGATTGGCTTAATAGTTGATATATCCCGAGAAGTAACTTCAACAGACATTCGGAATGAAGGTTTATGAAGATTCAGAACGGCTTATAAAATATCAGAACGACCTTTAAGAAGGGAGGCAGAGCATCGAGATGTGAAAGATTTTGAAAAACCGATGTGGTATGACCCTCGGTGTCCCCTTTATATTATTGATTGATCTGACCGTGGAGAATACAAAACCAATCTAACAGCTGAAAAACTCTTTACCCTAGTCTAATGGTTGAAAACATACCCACAAGTAAATCTTGAATCTTTTCTTTTGAGGTTTTTCTAAGAAAAACAAACGGTTATAAGGAAACTAGAATCTGAGAAATTTTAAAACTCATTGGAAAATACTAGTAAGAAAAATATGACTATGAAAACCAAGAAACGAAATCTTGCCTTTCAGATTGTCCAGGATGTTTATTCGTAGTAGGTGACATTCTTCTTGAAGAAAAAATTTACTATGAAAAACATAAAGTTGAAAAGACCTTGAGTTCCAAAACATTAGTACGAAAATTGTGAGTAAAAATGTCTTAGTACAAAAAGTATGAATATGATAAATTTCATTACGAAAATTTTGACTATGAAAATTCTCATCATGAATGTTTCAGTTCCAAAAATTTCCTTACGAAAATTTCAGTTCCGAATACTTCATTGCGAAAATTCCTAGTACGAATATTTTCATTACAAAAGTTCTAGTTCCAAAAATTTCATTACAAAAATTTCGGTTCCGAAAACATCATTATGAAAATTTTCAGTTCAAAATTTTCATTACCCAAATTCTCAGAACGAAAATTATCATGAGTACAAAAAAAATATGAGTATGAAAATTATGATTACAAACATTTCGAAAGATTCATGAAGGAAAAATTTTGATAATGAATTTTGAAAAATTAACAGTGATAAATTTTTATTACGCTAGCAATCCTATGTACTCCCCCTATGAAAAAGAGTTTATTACTGTAAAGAGAATTTTTCAACAAGAAGTTAATGAAGAAGGATTACCTCACAGTTATCATTCCTAACTTCTGTTTAATGTATTCAAATCTATCAGAAGGTAATGATTTTGTGAAAATATCATCAAGTTGATCTTGCATTCTGATAAATTGTAGAATGATATATCCTTTTATTTAAAATCTTTATCAAAAAAACATTTGAAAACAAGGTTTTCCCAAGAAGAACAATATTACCTATACCAATAATTTTTCCCTGAGCATTATCTCCAAAAGTTAATTTTCCTCTTATGGTCATTATAATATTTACAAAATATTCTTTGTTACCAGTCATATTCTGGGAACATCCACTCTCAATGTACCAGGTGTTATTGTTGGTACTTCCTTATTTTTTTCCTAAAAATAAGAAACGGATTTGATTTTTGGAATCCAAACATGTTTGGATCCACAATTGATAGACAATAAAATTTATGGTATCCACATTTGTTTATAGAAATATGATTTATGACCCCCAAGATATTTAACTCTATTTAAGGAATAGTTTTTCTTCCAATTCCCACCACTTTGACACATAGTACAAAAAAGGGCTTTAGACGGGACAAAATAGTTATTTTTGAAAACTGGTTTTTGCTGAGTATAACCTACTATAGTAGTGTTTCCATGAGGTTTAATTTGAGAATACATCTTGTCAAAATTTTCTTTCATAGAGGTAAATTTTCCAAGGAGCTTCTTAAGGGAAAATATTTCGGATTTTATTCTGATGACTAAATTCCAATCCTCAGGAATCATTTCCTTAGAGTTAGATTTTTCCTCAAAAATTTTTATTTTTAAAATATAATTCTTACGATATTTGGAATGTTTTTCCTCGTCAAGATTTTATTTCTCAATGTCTTTAGATTTTTTTTTCTAAAAGCTCGTCTTTATTCCTAAGATCATTAGAAAGATCTGAAATCTCTTTAGTATGAATTTCCTCCCTAGTATTTTCCTTGTCTAACATTGTAGAAATTTTACAATTTTTTGCTTCAAGTAGCATGGATAATCTAGACACTTCTTCATATGAAGGTTCTTCATTTTCTGAGGATGATGTATCGTCATTAGAAGTACTATTTTCAGAATAGTAATTCTTATTAAGATATAAATTTGTTAAAGCCTCGGTAGAGCGTACCTTGAATATACGACCTGTATGTGGAAAAGTAATATTAGCAAATAATCTCATATTATTCTGAGATGATGAATCATATTCTAATTATTCACTTTCGGATGAGTATCCATAGCTATCACTCCATGTAGTATTGGCGTTCAGACTTTTCTTAGCATTAACCTTGTAGAAATTTTTCATGTTCCTTTCAGAATTCTTTTCTTTTCGTTCTTTCTTATTAAGCATAGGGAAATCAGGCCATATGTGTCCTGTTCTCTTACATTCCTAGCTTGTAACTTCTGGATCCTTCCTATTTTTTCATTTCTTTCTTATACATGGATTGGAAATTTCATTGACCATCTATCTTGTTCATCCTTCGAGCAAGATTAACTAACTCATTTTCTGATACTTCACTCTCACTAGATTCGGATTGGATAACAACTTTCTTAGACTTTGATCTTGTTATTCTCTCAGAATTCTTAGCTTTATTGTGGTTTGATGTTGTGGTAAAAGAAACACCTATATTCCCATTCTTCTATTTTATTTTGTCATAATCTCTATTCATTGTGGTTTCATGTTGGAGAAGAGTTCCAAATATTTCATCAATAGAAAATTGAGTTACCTTACGGTTCTCTTCAATTGTTGTTCTTTTGTACTCCCACTCATTTGGAATTATATCAATAATCTTGTCAAATAGGGCTTCATCATCTAACCATTTTTCTCCCACAGACTATAGGTTGTTTACGATAGTCATGGATCTCTGTTGAACATTACAAATCGGTTTTCTATAAGGAAAACTAAAACAACGATATTCTGCTCTCAACATAGCTCTTCTGGTCTCAATTACATGGGATGTACCAAAATGAGTAACCTCATGTTTCATCCAAATATAGTTAGTAGTTTCAAAAGAAGAAATTTGGCTATATATGTTCCTAGTAATTGAACATATTAGAGTATTGCGTACCTTATAGTTGAGTTGGTACTCATGTTTCTCTTGGTTTGTGAAAGCCCTGACTTCCTTCTCAGGAATTTTATACCCTCCAGTAAGCAAAACTAAATTATCTAATCTTGTATTGATAATTAAGGTCTTCATTAGATCTCTCCAATATTCGTAGTCATTTCCATAAAAAATTTGTGGTCTTGTAGGATTTAGATTGTCGATGGAACAAACAGTTAAACCTTCCATCCTTAATAAAAACATGGGCAACCAAACTTGTTATTAGGAAAATTTCGTAATCACAATTTTCGGAATGAGATAGTTTGGAATGAAATAGTTTGGAATGAAAAGGTTCAGAATGAAAAATTTCGTAACAGAACTATCTTCCTAAGCAAGGGAAATTAGATCAATGAATAAGTGAGCAAGAAAAACTTATATGTGAGTATAAGTATTTCAGAGACCCACTCTGATACCAATTGTGTAATTGGTATGGAGTATGAGATTTCCAACCTTTGATACCTATTTTTGGATTGATATGATGATGTAGATGCTCAATATACAAGAGGGGAGTGAATTTATACATAAAAACATTCCTTAAACAGGGAAAGACATAAGTTTAACAAAATTTAAACTAATCAAATTCACAACACCTAAGTGTTCTAAGGTCTTTCTTGATTTTGGAAAAGTGATTCCAGAAGTGAATCTTAATCAACGTTTACAAAATGAGATTCTACCTTAAAGCGTATAGAATCTAAATGAACTAGAGTACAAGTGTAAGGAAATATAAGAGGATTATACTTTCTTAACAGTACAAAATGTAGCAGAAAAAATAAGTAGATAAACTACAAGTAACAAACAATGATTCTTTTAACCCAAAGAGAAGGGTATCCAACAACCTTGGATAAAGGTCCCTTGATTTATACTTTCAAGCATGTATGTATTACCCACATCAGGGTAAGCCCTCGATACGAAGATCGAAGTCTCTGTCTTGTTATCCCTGAAAGCCCTCAATATCAAGGTATTTGGAACCTCTGCCTTCTTCAGCACAGATGCCCTCAATCCTTATGTTAGTCGGCACCTCTGTCTTCCTATCCCCGGAATCCCTCGAATGTAATCACCAACATTCGGAGTCACACAAAGCTTGAGAGTTGATAAGAGCCTCTCACTCTAGAAAACACATCAGGTGTTTTTGATCAAAAAAATTCCAAAAGCTCCAATTTTTTTGAACACTTTCTAATGAGCTCCTATTTATAGGCTCATTTGGAATGGTTGGCTCCCTCCTCCAAGAGTCATATTTTCCTTAAATATTGGAGGGACCTGTCCACATGTCACTCAACCAACGGTTGGTTAGAAACAGAATGGATGACATCGTTTTATAACAAAACATTTGTAACTGAAGGAACGATGTCGTTTTGTAATAAAACAAGTGTAAGCATAAGAAAAACTGAAATTCGGAATGTAAGAAACTAAATGTTTGGAGTCTAACCAAAATGGAATTTGCAGTCAATAATAAAAGGATATTCAGATTCTGTTTTATAGAAATTCAAAACCTGAACATACAGAGTTCGAAGTCGAGCTTGTAGAAGTTTAAAGTTGAACTAGTAAAAGTTCAGAGACGAACTCATAGAAGTTCAGAGTCGAACTAGTAAAATTTAGGAGTTAAACTCATAGATGTTTATAGTCAAACTAGTAAAAGTTTAGAGTTTAACTCATAGAAGTTTGGAGTCCATAATTCGGAATGGAACTTCATGAGAGTTCGTATCCAGAATTCAGAGTGTGACTTTATGAGAGTTCGTATCCAGAATTCAAAATGGAACATTATGAGATTTTGTATCCAGAATTTAGAGTGGATCTTCATAATAGTTCTCATCCAGAAATCGGTGTGGAACTTCATTATAGTTCATATCCAGAATTCGGAGTGGAACTTCATTACAGCTCACATCCAGAATTCGGATCCTAAAACAGAATACTTCATATCTAAGCATTATATGATTCTGAGAAAATAGATATGAATCCCATTTTTATACTTAAGAAAAATATTTCTATGTATAAAGAAATCTATGTTAGGGTATATTTCCTTAAGTAAGGAAATTTTCCTTATAGAAGAAAAGTATATATTAGCTTACGTATAAGGTGTTTTTGAATTTCAAAACATGAAGGAATTGAAAATTCATAAGGAAAACCTTATTGACTTAACATATTGATGGTCTAATGTGTTTTTATAATTATTAATAAGGAAAATATTTCTAGTATAGCCTTCGGTCTGAATTATAATATTTAAATTATACGAGAGAAAAAAGAATCATCACATGTGATATATATATTTTTTGGAATAAAATAGAATGTTTTGTTTCATATAAAAATGTAAGAACCTATAATGTTGGCATGTAGAAAACTATAATAAAATATCTATGAAGATGTCTTAGTTACTGTAGATGCTTCCTCTCTAGTTTGTTAAACACATAGTGTGGTTTATCATTACTATTGACATCATAAACATTATTGTTGTAAATAAATTAAAATTTATGGTATATGTATATGGATTTGGAATGATAGGTTTTTATAATTGATTAACCCTGTAACACCCCAAGCTTCCATGGTATTCTTCACTTTGAAATATACGGTAGCATGTGATGTACGCAACCTCGAGTTCTAACACACCACAACCAATCAAACTAGTCGTTATGAATAGTAATACCCACTTTTTGAAATTTTATAAATTTTATCCTTCATAATGGACTTCATTTTTCAATTCTTAATATCAAAATTAGCATACGGTTAACTTTTGGTACTCTTCAGATAACATTCCTATTTTGATGAATAGTTAAAATTACTAAATTTAAATTAAAAACATCTTTTTTAATCGAAATAATTAATAGTGATAAATTATGAATTTGAGTGATTTTAGAGAATAATTAGATTATATTTTTACCATTTAATCCAATGTTTTTCATCGAACATAATTTCACATTTAAACTTGACATAAGAAAGTGCCAATCTTTTGATAGTTATTATCTCTTAAAAACACGTTTTTTGTTTTAACAACAAGATTTCTTTTTAAATTAATTTCTGCCACTTTTTTTGTTTGAATTTTGAAAAATGGATTCAATATTTAGAATCATGAGGTACAAATTGTTTATATAGGTTCATTTATTTTTATACATTTTGAATAATTACTTTGATCAATATTTTATTTACAATGGTTAAAGGGTACATCCAGAAAATAAGAGTAAAAAAATAATATTATAATAATACTAAATTACCCTAAAATGTGTCCTAACTCTACTGGTTCATACATTCCCAACCATGGGAATATTTGGGTCGATTTTGGGACCCCATGGATCAACTTGTAAATGATAATGACACTTTATATTAATTATGTTAATGTAAATACAAAAATGGCATAACAATATATCTTTTAGAAATACAATTTTACATAGGGTTATATTTGTTATATTTTTGACTATAAATATTTATTATAAATATAAAACTATTTCCTATATATTTTTTTATTTATAATTTTTAGACCTTGAAATTTTTAATTTATTTATGATACAATAATGATGCAGAATTTACTTTATTAATGAAAGAATCAAATAATTTGTATTAGAAATGTTAGAATAAATATTATTTGATAGTTTTGATGACATAAAAAATTTTAATCTTTAATATGACATATTAGGATTTATTAAATTAATTTTTATCTAATTAATAATTTTTTTATGACTTTAACAAAAATTAATTATTAAATAGTGTCAAAATTGACATAAAAGAGTTTTTAAATAAAATATTATATTATTAATTCATATTCTATTCTTAAAAATATAAGGTTCTGGAAAAGGACTTATATAATGATAAGGGTATCGTTAATGGACCACATGGGGGTCTCTTGGAAGTTTATAGTACATTTATTATCTATATAATATAATAATACTATGAGATATGGTAAATGTCAAACTATTTAACTAAGAGTCAAATCAAATTGATATAGTTAATATAGTGACCCAAACCTATCTAAAACCTATTTGTTGAGTGTTTTTCGACCTATACCCACCTTAAAATTTAAATAATCCTCATTGGAACCATTAGAAACCGAATATTAATATATTATAAAATAATATTTCAATCTTTTCCTATGGTGCCCTACATCGCTCTTATAAAAGGGAACTCCCCCTTCTCACTAATTAAAACCATCAAAACCTTTTGGCTCTGCAAAACCCTGCCCAAAAATCCTCTAAACTTCCCTCACTTCATCCTAGAGTCCTTAGATTGATCAGAAATCCACCCTATGGAGCCCTTTAGATCAAAACAAAAGGAAGAACCCGAAGAAGAGGCAATGTTTTTACCACCCTCTTTCAAAGTTCCCTTCTTCTTCAACATAATATTTAATTGTTATTTCCATTATAAAATAAAAACTCAAGTATATTCTATATAATATGATGTTATTATAAATATGGTACAACCATGTTAAGTATTCTATACATCCTTTGATTGACATATCACCATACGTGCGTACGTACGACTTACCGTCTCCACGTCGTGGTGTAACTGTTATTCAAAAAATTATTATTTGG
This sequence comes from Viscum album, assembly GCA_963277665.1. Classification (NCBI taxonomy): domain Eukaryota; kingdom Viridiplantae; phylum Streptophyta; class Magnoliopsida; order Santalales; family Viscaceae; genus Viscum; species Viscum album. The sequence continues at coordinate 317,019,078 of OY728136.1, read as the reverse complement.
ATGGGTACGATAATGATGTGTTATTGAAGTAAATAGTAAATATAACATTATAATTATTTTTTATATATTATATATAATACAAATATATATTATTTTAATATCAAAAAAATGATATTGTAACTCGACCGTACGTACGGACTGCCGTCTCCAAGAACACGATGAGATTCATTCTCCATCTTGTCCATTCAAATATAATTCTAATTTGATGATTAAAAATAATTTTTGAGGACTTGATATCATTTTGGATATGAATAAGATACAACCTATCCATAAAAAACATGTCTTATGTAACAAAACATATAAAGTAAAACAATTATGTTACCACAGGAAGCGACGATAATACTATGATATTATTAACAAAGCAATGATAAAAGATGAAATATGATATCATATTAATGTATATGATTCTTTTATAATTTAATAACAATTATTTCAGAATTATACAAGAGGTTAAACTACCCTCAACCAAGTAAAAGAACTAGTTAACAGTTAATTTCACAATCTCATTATTATCCGAGGTTGTTTTTACATAAGTATCTACTGGGACATATTTATCATCCAAATCCATGATTAATAAAAATGTATTTTAAAACATTTTTAATATTTAATAGGCAATGGGTTAAATTCATTTTATACACTTATGTTTTTTTTATGGAATCTTTCGGTTATTTTCCAAACAAGGTCTTATTTAACCTTTTCGAAAAAATTATGGTATGAATTTAACTTATACGGTGGGTGACTCTATTTTATGCGGTTATAAATATACCGAAGCATTCCGTTCAAGCATATAAGAATATTTTCAATGTAAATTTTTTCTTTTATAATTATGTGAGTTTTAAATGATTTAAAAAAATAGATATTTCTCTCAAATAGTTTTGATTTCATCTATGTCAACATCTTTTGATGGATTTTAATCTTATTTGATGTTGATTTATTATGATACAAAACATCCATATTTTATTGATGGATTTGTGATATGTTTGACTATGGGTGTGATATTTTTATACAATTCATGGTTTATTGAGAAAGTATTGACATTTCGTATGCTAGTTTTAATACGATTTTTTTGTTATGTGTAAACTTGTTCATATGTGGAATGCATAGGACATAATAAGTGACGGGTGGAGATTGCTATAGCTCCTTGATGAATCGTTAGGTCTCATAAGACAAACTAGTGTCTTGGAAAAAGGCCTTAACAAAATCATATTTTTCATCTTGGAACAAGGCCTTGAATATGTGGTTATGATAGTCTTGCATTATGCATTCCATCATTATGAAAGTGGTTATTAATATTGGATGTGATTATTCGACTTGTAGAATATCCAAGTTAGTAAGTAAATGGAATTAATTCATCTTATATTTTCCATATTATGATGAAGTTCATGATTAAAAGGATATTGTTTTAGTTATACATTGCCTTAAATGTTCATTCTTCATTATGAATGTTTCCGCTATATTGTTAACCTTACTGGGCATCAGAGCACACCACATTATATGTTTTATTTTTTCAAGGATGTGAAGAAGCCTTTTATGAATGAATTGGAGGGACAGTGTGAGGGGATATGAGTGTGGTCTATGGAGACAAGATGTTGTTTTTGTTTTTTCACTTTATGTTGTAATGTACACTTTATGAATGTATCTAATGATTCCAAGGATACTAAACAAATCGGTCATTCTAGAATTGATCTTTAATGATCATGAAAATGTTATGTAACAATGCATCGACTCTAGGTAACTGGAGTCAAGGCATTATAGTTGGTATCAGAGTAATATTAGTACAATCCATGGAATCTAGATTTAGATAAACTCGGATTAGAGCACATAGACCTAAGATGGACTTTGGGGATTATTATAGAATAATTCCTAGAATTTTGGTATTATAGAGATTTTTTGAGTTTTCAGAGTAATAAATACATGTCTAGATATGAGAAGGTAAAGGAAGATCTGGCACAGATATACCTAGGTGTAAAACTCGAAAACACCGCTATGATCTAGACTCGAATGGGAACTGGTACACAAAAACGGGTCTTGCTGCACTCTTGGATACGACACTCCTGGGGGATATGCTTAGTAAAATTGTCATTTTCATTACATAAAATTATGAAGGTTTTATGAGTATATACATCCTCAAAGAATACATTTTTATGAGTATTTATTATATACATAAACTGTTCAATTTATTGTAGGTATTTTACAAGTTTCGAATTATGTATTTAGATTCATAAACTAATCTAGTTTATGCCATTATTTAGAAATGGAACCTAGTGGAAGAAATGGAAACTGTATCAATGCATGTACTTCATGTAGTGATTTCCCTTCAGCTCAAGATAATTATAGTGGAGTTGGTGATGCAAATGGGGTTGATTAGATAATCACCATACTGGGACAACTAACTGAGGTTATGAAAAATAACCTTACATGTATGGAGCACCCTGATCCATAGCGTGGAGGATTAATGTTAGATAACTTCATGAGGAAACAAACACAAACATTAAATGGGATTACAAATCCCTTAGTAGATATGAAATGGATAAATTACATAGAGAAAATATTCCATTCCTTGTGGAGTAGTGAAAGTGAAAAAGTTATAATGGAAGTTTACCACCTCACTGGAGATGCTAACCAATGGTGGTCATTGATTCAAAAAAAATGATGATGATGATGTATCATATATTGAATTTAGGGAGTTAAAATAGATTATCATAGAAAAATACTTTCCTCATGACCATCGATCAGATATGGAAAGGAAATTTCTGAGTCTAAGACAAATGGAGGATGATAATATCGTAAAGTATGAGGCTAACTTTACAAGGTTAGTGAGGTATGCTGCATATTAAATACATAACCCAAAAAGTAATATTGATCATTTCATTGATGGGTTAAAATCATTTATTCATCGAGATTTTTTCTCAAAATCCCTCTCATCGTACAAATATATTTTCTCATATGCCATCAAGAAAGAAAAAAAATTCTCTAAGCCTTATGAATTTAATGAAAAGCAAGAGAAGAAGAGATCTACAAACCACTTCGGAAATGGAAATAAGGGGAAGAGGGGAAAGGTTGATAATCCATCCTATAGTAAATTTGGGATGAAACACCCTAGTACATTCTTGATGGGAATGGGAGTTTGTTACATGTGTGGTGAAAAAGGCCACTAAGCTCGTGATTGCAAGGGGATGAAAGAATCTACCAACGTTCAATTCTATAACAGTAGGGAGATGGGAGATTATGAAAATGATTTTCCTAAGAGTCATGGGAACATACCTTAGAAAATGGAAAGGGATCAAATTCATGAATCGAAATAATAATATGTTATTATAAATATTTTATGACCATATTCAGTATTCTATCCATCCTTTGAATGACATGCCACCATACGTGCGTACGTACGGCTTACCGTCTCCACGTCATGGTGTAATTGTTATTCAAAACATTATTATTTGGATGGGTATGATAATAATGTGTAATTGAAGTTAATAATAAATATAAAATTATAATGATTATATATATATGATATACCATCCAATTATATATTATTTTAATATCAAAAGAGTGATATTGTTTCTCGTGCGTACATATGGACTAACGTCTCCACGAACGCGGTGAAATTCATTCTCCATCATGTCCATTCAATTCTAATTCTCATTTGATGATAAAAAATAATTTTTAAGGACTTGATATATTTCTGGATATGAATATGATACAACATATCCCTAAAAAACATGGCTTATGTAACAAAACATATAAAAGATAATGAGTCAGTTAACACCTGAAACGACGATAATACTAAGATATTATTAACAAAGCAATGATAAAACATCTTATATGATATCATATTATTGTATATGATTCTCGTATAATATAATAACAATTATTTGACCATTATAATAGATTTAAACCAACCCTTAACCAAGGAAATATACAAGGTGAGGGTTAATTTCACAATCTCTTTATTATACGAGGTTGTTTTTACATATGTATCTATTGGGATATATTTATCTTCCACATCCATGTTTCAATAAAATTTATTTCAAAACATTTTTACTATTTACTAGAAAATTGGATAATGTCTTTTATATCCTTATTTGTTTTGGAAGGTATCTTTCCATCATTTTCCAAAAAATGTCCTTTTTAACATTTTTGACAAAATTAAGGTAAGAATGACCTTCTTAACTTATACGGTGGGTGTGGCTAATTTATGCCGTTATAAATTCACCTAATATTTCTGAACAAGCTTATAATAATATTTTAAATGTAAATGTTTTTTTATAATGATTTGAGTTTAAAATGAATTAAAAAAAGAGATATTTCTCTCTAATAGTTTTGATTTCACCTATGTCAGCATCCATTGATGGATTTTAAGCTTATATGAAGTTGATTTGTTATGATATAAAACGTCCATATTGTATTTATAAGCCCCCAGCCTTAAACCTTACTTAATCTTGAGTTATTAAAAGATTAAACATTGATGATCTTTTCGGGTTTAGAGTTTTAGAGAATTAGATCATAAAACGTTCATTACATTCCACATATAAACAAAGTGGTTACATAAAGATAATATTATTCTTTCCCATCAATGGAAACATATTTAAAATAAAACATGGATTCTTTCTTGACACTCCCTTGACACTATCATCATATCATGTACCTTTCCCTTGACCTGTGAAAAACATTTCAAAAAAACATGGGATGAGCATAAAAAGCACAGTAAGGGATATAAAAATATATGGAAAGGAAACATGGGTACATATATACATAAGAATGAAATCATACTTTACCCATAAAACATAATCACTTCAACATACCTCATCAAATCATGAATAAATCATAGAAATTATAAGACGTAAAGGTTACTTGAGACATTCATAACATTATTACCTAGGGAGTAACCCTCTTAGTTACGTTTGGAATACCCATCACAGTATATTCCCTAAATCTCATGGATAAAACCTTAACGTTACACTCCTTCACGTTACCCAATTCATTGGAGAGCTATATCGGGCTCACCCGCCCTTCGTTTTCACAGAACCACCCGTCTTCATAATAATGCCCAAGAAACTCAACATAATCGAATCACATAAAACATGCATAAAGGAAACATAACAATTCCACCTTTCAATCACAAGATATCAATACAAAACATTGATATAAAAACATTATGAAAACCATTTTCAACACCAAAACAAAAGAAAATAAAAACATGTATTTATTTTTCTTTTAAAAAGAAGGTATGGCTTGTAGAGGAAGCCGAAACTCAAATAACGGTCACGACGGCAGAGAAGTCGTTGTCACTGCATACGTTTGACAAAAACATTCCCTTTTGTCATTTAGTAAATGCTTCGTATAAAAAAGATTCATTTTCAATAAACGTAAAAAATCAAAGTGTTTTATACACCATACAAAAAAGGTTGTGTATAAAACAAAATATGCCTCAATGAAAGGAGATTGAGACGAAGTCCCGTACCTCGGGTCCGACTTGACTCGGTCGTTCTTTAATCTCTTGAATAATAAACATGAGTTAATTTCTACTTGTTTAAGAACATTTTTCAAGTTCATTATTCCTTTTATATCACTTATCTCCATGTCATGAACACAATGTAATTATTTAAGTTAATAACGGTCGTTTTAACGATCATTGGTACTTGAGTCAAAAATAAACCCCTTATAATTACATGTTTTTCATGTATCCATTATATCCATAATTATAATCATTATGTATATATCATATATATCCAGTATATACATGCATTTATAATATTAAATAAACATTTAGAGGTAAGAAATTAAATGCACCGTTCATGGAGACGGTAAGTCGTACGTACGCATGAAAGCTACATTCATTTCTATTTCGTATTTTATAGAATGGAATCATAATGATATAAAGGTATATTATAATTCCATTATAATATCATATATAATATCATAGTTCCATACTTTATACGTCCCACATATGGTATTTAACGAATCAAATCACTTTGAGGGGCGGTAGTCCGCACTTCCTTAAATGAAGATATCGCGTTTACCCATAATGGAAACCCTAAAGGTATGCCCAAAATGAAAAATACAGAAGTTTAAGGAAAACATAAACATATTATATAATATATATAAATATAGTGACATCTTAATGGCCACCTTTGAAGGTGTTAAAAGAATGTTGAACAATCATCATTTCGGGAGGCATAAATTCACCATCCACGGAAACAGTATGTCCTTCAACCATTAGATATAGGTGTGTGTAAGTGTAGCTAGAATACTTCTTATAACAACATCCTAGTATATTGAGGATTCTGGAGTTGTTACAAAAGAAAATAATAAAATGAGTTTATGGGGTTGGAGAAGGAAAATCAAACAAAAGGACTCAAAAGAAGACATTACCTTAAAATCGGGTAACTCTCATAGATTTGAGCTCAAAGGCTTCCTTGGGAAGAATTCTGCCCAATGTGAGGCTTCAAGGAGTAAGAGAGGGATGTGGAGAGCCAAAATGGGCAGGTTTTGGCCGATACAAACGCTTTGGGAGTATGGGTAAGGAGGTAGATGTGGGAGCCTTTTATAAGAGGAGAGGAGGGGCACTCTTGGAAGGTAAAGAAAAGTCACTTTATTTTAAAATGGTATTCGGATTTAAAAGGTCACACATTGATGTGTTTTGAGGATAAGGTGATAAGGGTTCGAAATACACCCATCAAATAGGTTTTTTGCCATGTGTAGGTCTTAGATTTTACATTATCATTCCATTTTATTTAAATCGTTAAATAACGAGGTCATCGTTGTATCATCATGATGTCATATATAATTTAATTTATTTAAAGTCTAAAAATTATAAAAAAAATACTATGATGTATGAAATCTTTTTTTATTTCCAATGACTATTTATAATCAAAAATATGATCTTTATAGCCCCATTTAAAAATTGTTTTAGCCAAACATTTCATGTTTGTGTCATTTTTACTTTTACATTAAATAAAATGTTATTTATGTCATTTCCCAACCAAAGTGGCTCCATGGGGTCCCGAAGTTGACCCATGGATTGTCTTGGTCGGCCATGACAGATCCAATGAGGGTAGGACATGTGTCAAGATCATCTCATTTTATTAAAGCATTATTTTTACCTTAAACTACACTAATTACCTCTAATCGCGATTAAGAACTTAAGAGTTACTATTCACCAAAAAATTATTTTAATCTAATTGAACCAAATTTTACTTATTAATGACAACCATGAATGTCGGATTTTTTAAATTCAAAACACAGAAGTGGTAAAATTTCATTTAAACGGAAAATCAGTTTTTATAAGTACCACTTAGTGGCTTCACTATTCATCAAAAATTGATGTTTTTCAGAAAAATACCAAAAATTCACCCTAAGCTATATTTGATATTCTGAATTCAAAAATGAAGTCTATTTTACAAAATTCAAAACATATAAGTAACATTAATTAATTTAATAATTAATTCCCACTGTCATGACAAATAGTGTGTTTTTATGAAACAATATGTATCAAAAGATTGACACCAGTTTAAGTCCAATTTAAAAGTGAAATTGATTCCAATGACCACCATTGGATTCAATGGTAAAAATATATTCTAATTTCACTTCAAAACCTATTCAAAAGATAATCTAATCATATTAATAAATTAGATTAAAAAGTAGTTTTGATGTAAAATGCAGTAATTTTCACTATTCATTAAAAAATGAACATTGTCTGAAAAATACCAAAAATCACAAAAAGTAAATTTTGATGTCCCAATAATAAAGAATAAGTATATTTTGACAAACATAGCTTATAAAATTGTCAAAAGATAGATTTAAAAATGGTTTTCCATCAAAAGCCAGTAAAATAATCTTTTAAAATTATTAGTGTATTCCATGCTTAAGATTGGATTTATTTTCATTTTAAGCCTCTAAAACACTATTTAATTCATTAATAGACATAGATAAAAATATTAATTTCTCATTACTTACTTGGGATGTTACATCCTTCCGCCCTTTTGAAAATTTTGTCCCCGAAATTTATTTACTTATCGAATAAATGGGGGTACTTATCCCTCATTGCATTTTCAGATTCCCATGTTGCCTCTTCCATCATGTGGTTTTTCCACAAAACCTTTACCTGATTAATCACATAATTCTGTAACACTTGCTCCCTATAGTGAAGAATCTGGACCAGTTGATCCTCATAAGATAGGTTCTCTTCCAGCTGAACTACCTCTGGACTCAAAACATGAGATGGATCTGGCATATACTTTCTCAACATCGAAACGTGAAAAACATTGTGTACCTGAGATAAAATCGGAGGTATAGCCACCCGGTATGCAACTGATCCAACTCTCTCCAGAATTTTATATGGTCCAATGAACCTTGGACTCAGCTTTCCTTTCTTACCAAATCTCATCACACTTTTCCATGGTGAGACTTTGAGAAAAACATGATCACCTACCTCAAAAATTAGATCCTTCCTCCTGTTGTCTGCATAACTCTTCTGCCTGCTCTGAGCTGTTCTCATGTGCTTCTGAATCAGCTGAACTTTTTCTGCCATCTCTTCTACCAATTCTGGTCCCATTGGCTTCCTTTCACCCACTTCATCCCAGAAAGATGGAGTTCGACACCGCTTCCCATATAATGCCTGAAATGGTGCCATCTGTATACTGGAATGAAAACTGTTATTATATGAAAATTCAACCAAAGAAAGATGTTGGTCCCAACTTCCCTGATAATCCATAGAGCATGAACGTAGCATATCCTCCAATGTCTGAATTGTTCGTTCTGACTGCCCATCTGATTGAGGATGAAAAGCTGTACTAAAATTTAATTCAGTACCCAACGACATCTGAAGGCCTTTCCAAAAGTTAGAAGTGAACCTGGGATCACAATCGGATATAATGGAGAGGGGAACTCCATGTAACCTGACTATCTCTTTAAGATAAAAACGGGAAAGTTGATCTAGGGAAAAAGTATCTCGTATAGCATGGAAATGAGCAGATTTAGTCAAGAGATCAACAATAACCCATATTGCATTATTACCTTGAGATGTCTTCGGTAATCCCACAACAAAGTCCATGGATATATTCTCCCATTTCCACTCTGGCACTGGTAATGGCTGAAGCATCCCTTTCGGTAACTGCCGCTCTACTTTAACCTGTTGACATGTCAATCACTTCACAGTAAAATTAGAAATATCTCTTTTCATTCCATCCCACCAGTAATACTCCTGCAGATCTCTGTACATCTTAGTACTGCCAAGATGAACTGAAAACGACGAACTATGAGCTTCACATAACAACTCTCTCTTCAACTGTGAATCACAAGGCACACACAATCTCTTCCCAAATCTCAAAACGCAATCATTATCAATGTTGAATTCAGGCAACTTACCTTTCTGAACAAGCTCTACCTTTTTCTGCAACTCACATTCTTGCTTCTGTGCTTGCTTGATTCTATATTATGGAGATGATATCACTGATACCTGAAACAAAACAGAAGAACTTCCGGCACCAACAACTTCTATGCCAAAGTTAATCAAATCCTTAACCAAAGGATCACGTTCCAAACGCAAAATTGCTAATGAAGCATTACTTTTTTGACTCAAAGCATCATCCACTTTATTTGATTTTTCCGGATGGTAATGAATTGTACAATCATAATCCTTGATTAATTCCAGCCATCTCCTCTGTCTCATGTTTAACTCTTTCTGAGTGAATAGATACTTTAAACTTTTGTGATCAGTATATATTTCACAATTTACTCCATACAAATGATGCCTCTAAATTTTTAAATCAAAAACAACAACAGCTAATTCCAAATCATGTGTACGGTAATTTACCTCATGAGTTTTCATCTGTCGTGAAGCATAAGCAATTAACTGATCATTCTGCATTAGGACGCAACCAAGTCCTTTCAATGAAGCATCACTGTATATAACAAACTCACCATTCCTGGAAGGTAGTGCCAAAACTGGAGCATTCACCAATATTCTTTTCAATTCCTAAAAACAATCATCACATTCTTTTGTCAATATAAACTTAACACCCTTCCGAGTTAGCTTAGTCATTGGACTAGATAACCGTGAAAAATTTCTAACAAACCTTCGGTAATAGCCTGCCAAACCATGGAAGCTACGAATCTCAGTTACATTTGTGGGTCTTTACCATTCTTCAACAACCTTTGTTTTTACAAGATCAATAGTTATCCCATCTTTAGAAACAATATGACCAGGGAAAGAAATTTGTTGCAACCAAAACTCACACTTGGTGAATTTTCCATATAGTTTCTTTTCTTTTAAGGTTTGCAAGATAACCCTTAAATGTCTTTCATGCTCCTCTTTACTTTTAGAAAACACCAAAATATCATCAATGAAAACCACCAAAAACTTATCCAAGAACTCATGGAAAATTCTATTCATTAAGTCCATTAATACAACAGGTGCATTGGTTAGCCCAAAAGGCATTACTAAAAATTCATAATGGCCATATCTTGTACGGAACGTGGTCTTCGGAACATCTGCTTCCTTTACCTTCAGCGGATGGTACCCTGATCTCAAGTTAATCTTTGAAAAATACTAAGCTCCCTGGAGCTGATCAAACAAATCATCGATATGAGGCAAATGATATTTGTTATTAATAGTGATGGTATTCAAGGCTCTATAATCAATGCAAAGTCTCATTGAACAATCTTTCTTTTTAACATATAAAACAGGAGCACCCCATGGTGACGTGCTATGTCGAATGAAACCTTTCTCTAATAAATCTTGCAATTTCTCCTTCAAATCTAAATGTTCAATTTGAGCCATTCGATATGGGGGTTTTGAAATTGGCTTAACATCAGGAACTAAGTCAACAATAAACTCAACTTCCCGATCTGGTATTATTCTAGGAAACTCATCAAGAAAAAAATCAGGATACTCATTTACCACTGGCACATCATTAATCTGAACAGTTCCTTTATTTTCAACGATGTGTGCAAGGTAATATTCATTTCCATCTTTTACAAGTTTCTTGGCCTCTTGATAAGTTATCAACAGTAAGGGTTCATTCTTGTACACAAACTGAAAGTATTTCTGAAAAGAAACTTCATTAGCTCTACAGTCAATCTTAGCATGGTAAATAGAGATCCAATCCATAACCAGGATAACATCAAACTCTACTATAGGTAGAACAATAAGGTTTGCAAGTAGGTTCTTTCCACAGATAAGGATAGGAAGATTTCTTATAAATACATTTTTCCTCAACATTTCCCCCAGGTGTTTTTACCAAAAGTTCAGGAGTCATTTCTTGAGATGGTATTCCCATTTTACTAGAAAAGGTTTCAGAGATGAAAGAATGTGTAGACCCAGAATCAAACAACACACTGGCATAATCTGAAAAAACAAACAAAGTACCTGATACAACTTCATTTGATGGCCCGACATCTGCTGAAGTAGTTTCAAAGGATTTCACCACCTCTTTCTGCTTGTAGTCTAACTGCTTCCCATCACCCAAGCTCTTTGTCGGACACTCGTTTGCATAGTGACCCATCTCATTGCACTTATAACATTTCACTAACTGTAAATCAAATTTGGTCTTACCATCACCCTGATATTTTCTAGTGCAATCACGAGCCTTATGTCCCATCTTACCACATTGGTAGCACTTTCCAAAATTCAGAAGACATTCCCCAGCATGACTTTTTCCACATTTATCACAAACTGGAAACATAGTTTTCTTACCGTCAGACTTTTTTGAAGAATTCATACCTTTCTCCTGCCACCTCGGTCTCTTCTTCTGTTGGTTGTTATATAACACTTGATCATCGGCAAACTCCATTTCTACCTTCTCAGCACATCGAACAAGCTTTTCATAACTTTTAAACACACTAGAAGCTAATGACCTTCGATATTTTGGCTTTAATCCTAAGTAAAAATGATTGATTTTACTATCAAGGTCTCGGATAAAATTTGGAGCATACCTTGCCAATCGAGTGAACCTTTCATCATAGGCAGCCACTGAGTCTTCCTCTTGCCTCAATTCCAAGAATTGCTTTTCCATCCTAAGTCGAACAGCCTTAGGAAAATACTTCTCAAGAAACATACCTTTGAATTCATCCCAGTCTAGAGAATCAATCTCTTCAGTGTCCCTGATATTTTTAACCATCGACCACCACTGATCTGCTTCACCCTCCAAACGATAAATAGCAAGACTAACCTTTTGATTGTCTGAACACCCCATGACATCAAAAATCTTCTCCAGTGCTTTATTCCACCCTTCAGCTAGCACAGGTTCAGATGATCCTCTGAATGATGAGGGATGTTGCCTCATGAAATGTTCCACCACAGACATTTTCCTCTGCAGATGATCTGGCTGATCTCGTGTATGGATACCACTGCCATTTATCGCTAGAGTCAACTGCGCCATTACTGCAACAAACTGTACAGTTCCAATTCTGACCATCTCAGGATGCTGATTCTGAAGGTTATTTCCTTCTGCATGCCTTCCTAGCACTGCTTCCCTGTTTCCTCTGTGGAAAACCATTCTGAACAAACATGTCTTAGATAAAGCAACATGGTAATCTTCAAATACTATATCACTTCAATATGACCATAAAAAAATATTTTTGGATAATCATTTAATATAATTCTAAATCCTAATGTTATCTAAACCGACCTTTGATACCAACTATAAGGCCCCAGCCTTAAACCTTACTTAATCTTGAGTTGTTAAAAGATTACACATTGAGGATATTTTTGGGTTTAGAGTTTTAGAGAATTAGATCATAAAACTTTCATTACATTCCACATATAAACAAAGTGGTTACATAAAGATAATATTCTTCTTTCCCATAAATGGAAACATATTTAAAATAAAACATGGATTCTTTCTTGACACTCCCTTGACACTATCATCATATCATTTACCTTTCCCTTGACCTGTAAAAAACATTTCAAAAAAACATGGGATGAGCATAAAAATCTCAGTAAGGGATATAAAAATATATGGAAAGGAAACATGGGTACATATATACATAAGAATGAAATCATACTTTTCCCATAAAACATAAGCACTTAAACATACCTCATCAAATCATGAATAAATCATAGAAATCATAAGACGTAAAGGTAACTTGAGGCATTCATAACATACTTACGTAGGGAGTAACCCTCTTGGTTATGTTTGGAATACCCATCATAGTATATTCCCTAAATATTTTCAGAGAAACCTTAACGTTACACTCCTTTGCATTACCCAATGCATTGGAGAGCTATATCGGGCTCACCCACCCTTAGTTTATCACGGAACCACCCATCTTCATAATAAGGCCCAAGAACCTCAACATAATCGAATAAAATAAAACATGCATAAAGGAAACATAACATTTCCAACTTTCAATCACAAGATATCAATACAACACATTGATATAAAAACATTATGAAAACCATTTTCAATACCAAAACAAAAGAAAATTAAAACATGGTATTTATTTTTCTTTTAAAAAGAAGGTATGGCTTGTAGAGGAAGCCGAAACTCAAATAACTGTCACGACGGCGGAGAAGTCATTGTCGCCGCATACGTACGACAAAAACATTCCCATTTGTCGTTTAGTAAACGCTCCGTATAAAAAATATTCCTTTTGAATAAACGTAAAAGTAAAAGGGGTTTATACACCATACAAAAAAAGGTTGTGTATAAAACAAAATTTGCCTCAATGAAAGGAGATTGAGACGAAGTCCCATACCTCAGGTCCGACTTGACTCGGTCGTTCTTTAATCTCCTAAATAATAAACATGAGTTAATTTATACTTGTTTAGGAACCTTTTTCAAGTTCATTATTCCTTTTATATCACTTATCTCCATGTCATGAACACTATGTAATTATTTATGTTAATAACGGTCGTTTTAACGATCATTGGTACTTGAGTAAAAAATAAACCTTTTATAATTACATGTTGTTCATGTATCCATTATATACAGAATTATAATTATTATTTATATATCATATATTTCCAGTATATACATGAATTTATAATATTACATAATCATTTAGAGGTAAGAAATGAAATGCACCGTTCATGGAGACGGTAAGCCGTACGTACTCATGAATGCTACTTTCATTTCTATTTCATATTTTATAGAATGGAATAATAATGATATAAAGGTATATTATAATTACATTATAATATCATATATAATATCATAGTTCCATCCTTTATACGTCCCACATATGGTATTTAACGAATCAAATCACTTTGAGGGGGCGGTAGTCTGCACTTCCTTAAATGAAGATATCGTGTTTACCAATAATGGAAACCATTAAGGAATGCCCAAAATGATAAATACAGAAGCTTAATGAAAACATAAACATATTATATATCATATATAAATATAGTGACATCTTAATGGCCATCTTTGAATGTGTTAAAAGAATGTTGAACAATCATCGTTTCGGGAGGCATAAATTCACCATCCACGGAAACAGTATGTCCTTTATCCATTAGATGTAGGTGTGTTTAAGTGTATCTTGAATCCTTCTTATAAAAACATCCTATTATATTGAGGATACTGTATTTGTTACAAAATAAAATAATAAAAAGAGTTTAGGGGGTTGGAGAAGCAAAATCAAATAAAAGGACTCAAAAGAAGACATTACCTTAAAATCGGGTAACTCTCTTAGATTTGAGCTCAAAGGCTTCCTTGGGAAGACTTCAGCCCAACGTGAGGCTTGAAGGAGTACGAGAGGAATTTGGAGAGCTAAAATGGGTAGGGTTTGGACGAGAAAAAGGATTTGGGAGTGTGGGTAAGGAGGTAGAGGTGGGGGCCTTTTATAAGAGGAGAGGAGGGGCACTCTTGGATGGTAAAGAAAAGTAACTTTATTTAAAAATGGTATTCGGATTTAAGAGGTCCCACATTGATGTGTTTCGAGGATAAGGTGATAAGGGTTCGAAATCCACCCATATAATAGGTTTTTGCCATGTGTAGGTCTTAGATTTTACATTATCATTCCATTTTATTTAAATCGTTAAATAATGAGGTCATCGCTGCATCATCATGATGTCACAAATAGTTTAATTTATTTAAAGTCTAAAAATTATAAAAAAACTACTATGATGTAATAAATTTTTTTTATCTTTCCAATGATTATTTATAATCAAAAATCTGATCTTTATAACCCCATGTAATAATTGTTTTAGTAAAACATCTCATGTTTGTGTCATTTTTACTTTTACATTAAATAAAAAGTTATTTATGTCATTTCCAAACCAAAGTGGCTCCATGGGGTCCCCAAGATGACCCATGGATTGTCATGGTCGGCCATGACACATCCAATGAGGGTAGGACATGTGTCAAGCTCATCTCATTTTATTAAATCAATATTTTTACCAAAAACTACACTAATTACCTCTAATCGCGATTAAGAACATAAGAGTTACTATTCACCAAAAAATTATTTTAGTCTCATTGAACAACATTTTACTTATTAATGAAAACCATGTATGTCGGATTTTTGATATTCAAAACACAGAAGTTGTAAAATTTCATTTAAACGAAAAATCAGTTTTTATAAGTACCACATAGTGGTTTCACTATTCATCAAAAATTGATGTTTTTCAGAAAAATACCAAAAATTCACCCTAAGCTATATTTGATATTCCGAATTCAAAAATGAAGTCTATTTTAAAAAATTCAAAACATATAAGTCACATTAATTAATTTAATAATTAATTCCCGCTGTCATGACAAATAGCGTGTTTTTATGAAACAGTAAGTATCAAAAGATTGACACCAGTTTAAGTCCAATTTCAAAGTGAAATTGATTCCAATGACCACCGTTGGATTAAATGGTAAGAATATATTCTAATTTCACTTCAAAAACAATTCAAAAGATAATCTAATCATATAAATAAATTAGATTAAAAATCAGTTTTGATGTAAAATGCAGTATTTTTCACTATTCATTAAAAAATGAACATTGTCTGAAAAATACCAAAAATTCACCAAAAGTAAATTTTGATGTCCCAATCATAAAGAAAAAGTTTATTTTGACAAACATAGATGATAAAATTGTCAAAAGATATATTTAAAAATGGTTTTCCATCAAAAGACAGTAAAACAGTCTTTTAAAAATATTAGTGTATTCCATCCTTAAGATTGGATTTATTTTTATTTTAAGCATCTAAAACACTATTTAATTCATTAATAGACATAGATAAAAATATATATTACTCATTAATTACTTGGGATGTTACAGTATTGAAGGTTTTGTAATATGTTTTACTGTGGATGTGTTATTTTTATACCATTAATGGTTTATGGGTAATGTATTGACATTTCGTATGCTCGTTTTAATAAGAATGTTTAGGTTATGTTTAAACCTGTTCATATAAGGAATGCATTGGAATTAATAAGTGACGAGTGGATCCCTTTATAGGTTGTCGATGTATCGGTAGGTCCCATGATACAAAATAGTGTTTTGGAACAAGGCCTAGACAAAATCTTATTTGTAGTCTTGAAAAATGGACTTGACTATGTGGTTATGATAGTTTTTCATTATGAATTCCATCATTATGAAAGTGTTTATTGATATTGCATATGATTGTTCGACTAGTAGAATATCCATGTGAATATGTAAATTGCATTACTTCATATTATTTTTTTTAATATCATGCTTTAGTTCATGTTTAAAAGGATTTTATTTTAGTTATACATTTCCTTATATGTTTATTCTTATTTATGAAAGTTTCCGCTATATTGTTTTCCTTACTGGGAATCTGATATTACCCCTTTCTATGTTATATTTTTCCTAGGATGTGAAGAAGTATTTTATGATTGACCTATAGGGATAGTATGAGGGGATATGAGTGTGGTCTTTGGAGACAAGATGTTGTTGTAGTTTTTAACATTATGTTGTAATGTAAAAATTGTGAATGTATCTATTGACTCCAAAGCTACAAAACTAATCGGTCATTCGAGACATGATCTTTTATGATCATGCCAATGTTATGTAATAATGCACCAACTCTAGGTAACTGGGGTCGGGGAGTTACAAACCCATTATTTTTATGTGTTTCTTATAGTCATGTGAGTTTCTATGAGTTTTTCATGATTATGATCACGTGATGATGCATTCCTCTAGATGTTTGTTCTTGACATGCCTTATTGTTACTTGTCGTAAAATGTATTTTTTATTGCACAACATATGAAACTATGATTCATGTATCATGATAAAAAGGGGATCCTTGAGGATGTATATATATTTTGTAAACACATTTAAATGCATACATAGATATCCTTGAAGAGGTATGGGTATATATAACCTATTAACGAACCTAGTGGATTCCATGGTTTCATAAAGGTATGTGTTTCTATCCCTATAGAGGGATGTGCATATAGTTCCAGTTTGTTGATTGGAAGATGTTACTACCCAAATTTCACTAATGGTATTCTTGGTAATCCCTTTTATTATATGGGAATAAATTATAGGGTGGATGATTTTAAGTTTGATTTTAGTGTTTCTAATGACAACCACCATCAGGTTGGGGTTTGTTGTGTTACATTAAATGCGGTGCTTAGTTTGAGTTATCTTATATCATTTCTATTAATCTATCAATGTATGTATGTTGGTGTTTTGGGGATGCTTACTCAGCATAGTATAACTCAACTAATTTATGATTGTATGATTAGTGGATCATTTACTTTTGTCATATAATAAATATTATATGACTTGTGAACTTATGCAAAGTATTCAATGATGATTTTATCTTATGTTATATACTCACACCCTACTCATGAATTTTAGTGAAAAATAATATTTGATGAAATAAGATGAAATGATGTTGAATGTAACATTGGTAGATGAATAATCAATGGAGTATAGAGCTTTTATATTCCCATGAAAAACAATTGAGATACCTATTGTTTATTTATTTATTCATCTATAACAACATTTACTTAGTTTGTCTTCACATTCGATGAGGCTATTTATTTCCTTGAATGAAATGTATTCCATCAATCAGTTCCACATGATTACACTAATTATTTATTATATTTTACATTATTATCATCATTTCAATGATAGTATATTGATGGTGAAGTCTCTCTATATATGGAAATTAACCCTCACTACTAGTCAGAGTCCCCTTATATATGTGTAGGCATTGTTGAGGATATTTGGACATTCAGTACTTACCTAATGGTTCAGGTCATTGTCTTACAAAGATAAATTTATGTGGTATAACAGGCATAGATAAATGACCAAAATATATAGATTACATATCACAATTATACTACATTTCATAATTTAAGAATCAAATACATGAATGAAGAACCATTTATGTAAATCGAGATATCTAACAAAATTATGGGTAGCTAAACCCAAAATTAAAATTAATAAAACATAAGGGAATTGAGAACAATGTATTAAAAATTCTAATATGTTATGTGTTTAATTATGAGAGTCCATCATGTATTAGAGGAGTATATTTTCAAAGGTGAATATCACGTTCTTGAATATCAAAAATATACTAAATGATTTTTTTTGAAATCCAATATTATTTATTTCAAAGAAGTGTATTAAAAAATTATTTATATTTTTTTGGGATCGAGATCAGAAAATAATTAATCATATTAAATTCAAGATTTGAGACAATTTTGAGAAAAAAAAAGTGAAAAATTGCATGTAATTCTTAATGAAAAAATGATTTTATACAGTTTATCAAGAATAATGAAAATGACAAACAGTGAAGTTTTTTTGTCTAGTGAATCATAAAATCATTATAATAAAAGAGTATTTTAATGATTTTGAGGATGTGTTGATCCAATACATGTGTTTATGAATTATACTGAAATCTATAATGTGATTATGTGAAGTTATCACGAAATAATTAAATGAGTTCCTCACTATATCTATGTTATTTTATTTCACCTATAGAAAATATAAGTTACGTATTTTCTATAATGATATTTTAAGGATGAAAAATTATAAAGCACTAGTGATTTTATCTAAAAACATATTTGAATTAACTATAAAAAATGAGAATAAATAATGAATTCTAAAAGAGTATAATTTTTTTAATGAAAACTACAGAAAAAAGAAGAAGAATGTCATTGAAATATAATATGGTGTTATGTTGATATGATTATGAAATTTGTTTTTATGTGTCCCCATGATAAAATGAATGTCCACATAAGTGTTGATAAAATAATGTATTGATCAAAAAAAGAATATGTGATTATAATTGTATGCAATATATCTCAATTGGAGATCATATTTGTAGTACTGAAATTTGAAGAAAATTATCACAGAAGAAGAACTATCTATTGTATATTGTAATAATGGATTATATAAATAATATGGACATATAAATGAAATTATTTTGAGTGAGCTGAAGTAGGGGGAAGAATAGGACCCAACAACAATCACGATTGTAAAACTATGAGAAGAAGAAACATGTGTCTGAAGCCAAACTTCAGGTCATATTATCAGATATATTTGTCATCCATTAAAAAATAATAGGATCCAATAGATAAGAAAATCACAAGAGATCATAAATAGTGTGATAAAATATTGATTACGTATACTATAGAGGTTATGTGATATTGAGGTTTGAGTAGTGACTAATTTAAAATGTTATTATAGAGACTTTCAGGCATTTTAAGATGGTGCTTATGGGAATAAAGAGATCATTTTTATTGATATCGTGTCATCCTATGCTGAAATAGTTTTCTACATAAAAGTAGTACTTGCAATGAAATTATAATATATACATATTATGAATCTATAAAACCTATGGTAATCTAGGTATGTAGGATGAATACTATGAAACTAAATGAATACATTGTGAAGCGATTAAATAATCCCTATGTGAAGATGGAAAGTGAAGTCTTCTAATATTTTGGAAATGATTTAATATGGAACTACATGAGAAAAATTAGAGAGACTCTGATCTAGTTATGGTGTGTAAAACAACCTCCACTTATAAATTTTTTATTTAGTATGATCTCTTCATTGACACAAATATGGTGGTATCCATATCATATATCAATATTTTCAATCCACCAATATCCCCCTAACTAATTAAAAAATTAATCAATTCCTGCAAAGGGGAACATATTATTTACAATATTTTGATTTATCCTCATATAGTCTACAAACTATCAATGAATTCAATCCAAATTCAGAGAAAAGAACACAAAATAGTCTAATAGTGAAGGGTTTGGTCAAACAAATCTCATATCTTTCGGATTAGCCTAATTCTCCTTAAGATATTTCAAATAAGTAGGCTACATGGGGTGAGGTTGAATAGATATATGGTGTGTAGCAAGAACTTGTTTGATTTCGAGGATTAAATAATAGTATAGTTATACCATAGGAGGAAAGGAGGAAGGATTAATTATTTGATATAAAAAATGTATCATTCAAGCAACATGTACTGTAATTGAACTAATATTACTGTGTTCTGATCCCACTCTAACTACTTCAACATCTCCCACATTGGATTACAAAGATATACCCCCATTAGGATTTGTGAAGGATATTGTCTACTAATAATGATACTTATAAACATTGTATTAATTCAACCAATACGTACCAAAGATTACTTCAATTATATAAAACTCTAGAATCATTGAATCCTACACATTCTCATAGATAACAATTACTATTGACATTATGGAAAAATACATATACATTTTACATTATTTCCAAAATGTGAATCATGGGAATGAAATTTAGAAGTTAATTTATATAGAACATAAAACATTAAAATAAAATGAGTAGATATATATGAATATTATATACATATATATATATATGATATAAATCGATTTTTAGATTTAATATGGCCTATAAGTTGAATGGTTTAATGTACCTACCTATTATCGGATAGATCGTAGACTTCCACATAAACTCTACATTTGTTAGCTCAGTGAACTCACATCTTAGGATTAATTTTCCTCTGATTCATGGTCCCCTTCTTATTTTATATATACTTCTAAAACCCTTGTCCCACTTCTTGTCCAATATTCTTTGATCCCATTGGGGATGCCTCTGCACAAAAACACTTCAGATGACCAACTTTTCCACAAACATGAAATTTTTTGGTATGATAAAGAAAATATTAGAGATAGTTATCCTTCCTTGCACATTTTCAACACTTGTTAGAACCATATTCCATAGATATAAATAAAGTACCATATCTCAAATCCAGCCTTCATCCATAACACTGGTGCGTGTCCTATGATTTCCACTTATTATTTGAAAAATTAGTTGCTGGAACATCATTAGAAATCCCCCCATAAGAATTCTGAGTAATAAAATAAGACATGAATCTTTATCATCCTCTAAAACCAATTGAATGGTTGTATCATTACAAATCACCTCAACATAATACATGAATCAACATAGTTTGAAGACTAATCTAAAATATCGGATTATTCTATTCTTCATTCATAGCTAACAAGGGATAAAAATAAAGTATCTCAGTGTAGAATTAAAAGACACCAACACAATCCCATTATTATTCTCCATGAAATCTTTAGTATGATCCTATGAAAATATAGTTGTAAATAATTTCTTATATAATATTTCCTTGAATGTTTTTTTAAATCAGCCCATAATGTCATCTAAGATGATTTATAGTTCCCCCAACCACCTTGCTGACCCCTGATGAATAAAAGTATCAATTTTCATATTCTAATACTCTAACATCTCCACCATGTTAAATTTATTCTCAATATTTCTATATAATGTTCCACATCCTATGGGACACCAGTTCCTAAAGTGGTTGGGGATGTTAGATCTAAAATTCACGAGTTTTTCATACCATTGACCTTTAATATTCTATTCCCTAACAAGTATAAATCTATAAGAGTTTTTTAGATTTTTTCTATGTTCTAAACCGCTATATTTGTTATGTGTGCCATCCCATGAACACTATATGTTAAAGTTGGTGGTGTAACTAGGTTATTACCCCTTATAGAAGAATTCTGGTTTTATTCACTCATAGGTCAAATTAAACATCTCTATGTTTGTATTATCATAAATATCAAAATATATTTAAAAAATATTATAATTTTTTCATAAGATAACAACCAATGTGATTCTTATAATAGATGTTGGGACCACTTTTTGTATGAAGATATTATTTTTTGTCAACATTTTTCAATACTAGTCAAAATGAAGAAGGGGATGAAAATAAAATCCAAAGTTAATGTATGTCAGTTGAAGTGAGGATGCCTTGTGAATTGTTATGAAATCATAGCATTGGATTTCATGCTAGGGAAATTCCCCATGAAGTAAATTCAGATGACTGTTGAACTGATTCTATGTTCAAAGAACTTGTGGAAACGGTGAAACATTGTTTACAACAATGACGAATGGAGAAGTATCATCCATTTGAGGATGATTGAAGTATAATGGTTAAGTATCATCTATCTAAGGATGGATGAAGAAGAATTAGTATTTGAGAAAGGAAATGCAATGCTTCATGATTTCATGAGAACCATCAAAGATCTTATGAATTACACATTGCCTTGAAATTAGATGCTTGATTCCTTGTTCATAAATGTTCCAAATACATGTATCAAAGGTGATACATTGTCTTCAAAATTGGAGGGTTTTTTTGATGCTTCAAGCCTCTACTTTTGGATGAAGAGAGATAAATGTAGTTCTTTGGAATTAACACTCCAAAAGGATTTAAGAATATGATGTGAGGATGAAAGATGTACTTTGGGAATTCATATTCCAAAATGAATGGACTAAACCAGACGATGCTTTTCTAATATGTATTTCACTAATATCATAAGTTAAGAGAACTTGTGATGCAAGCCTTATGAAGTAAAGGGGGTGAAATGATGATTCCAATCATAAATAGTTTTAATCAAAAGGAATGATGTTGCTGGAAGATAATAAATTTATTAGTACTTCCCATTGTAACTATGATGGTACTAATGTTGATCTATCAAAGGATATATATCACAATAGTAGAGTTCGTGATAAAAGATGAAGAATGGTTATGGAAAGAAGTTAATAGAAAAATGGAAAAATAAAAAAGAAGGTGCGCAAGTGGTGGCGCGTAAGTTGCAGGAAACAAGTGTTGTAGAGGCGCACAAGTCATATTTTAAATAGCATTATTTCAGAAATATGAAAAAAGAATGAAAGTGTCCCACATGTCAACAGTGGCGCGAAAGTATTGTCTCACAAATATTTGTGCACAAAAATTGGTTCTCAAGTATAAGTGGAATGCAATTCATATTTCAAAATATCATCCAATCAAAATATGATAAAGGAAATAAAGTGGCTCGCAAGTTAGAATGTGTCGGGAAAGTCAAGTGTGTCGCACAAGTATTGGCATGAAAGTCTTGGCGCACAAGTGCATGTTGCACACAAGTCATATTCCAACACCATCATATCAAAATATGAAAAACGAATGAAAGTGCCTTGCTAATGATGGAAGGTCGTGCAAGTGATGAAGCGGCGCGCAAGTGATGGTGTGGAATGCAAGTGTTGGTGCGCATGTATAGGTCGCTCGAGTCACCAAAATGCCTATAAATAGATGACTATCATCCTCATTTGCCAATTCTCAATACTTGAGAATTATCTTTGAGCTTTGGGAACGCAAGTAGAGAGTTAGGCGAGCATGCTGAGGGTTATTTATCTGATGTACAAGTGTTTCCGCACAAGTCTGTCATGCAAGTGTTGTCGCGCATATCTGCTGCACAAGTGTTGTCGTGCAAGTCTACCGCGCAAGTGTTTCCGCGCAAGTGTTTCCACGTAGGTCTTCCGCACAAGTCATCCATGAATGTCTTTTCATGTATGTTGTGGCGTGCATGTAGTAATGCGCAAGAAGAGACACGCAAGTTTTAGGCGCGCAGGTATAGGGTGCGCAAGTGGAAGTGGGTGCGCAACCTGTTTTTCTCCAAGGGTTCCTCCCAACTTTTGGGTAATAAAGAAGAAGAAGAGATGCACAAGTATAAGGCACGTAGGACAAGTATAAGGCAGGCATGTTAAAGAGCTCGATGCGGATGGGTTTTCACTGAAGGAGAACGTGTACAGAAGATTAGGTTTCATTACAGCTGGTTTTGCATTGAAGATGCAGAAGAAGAAGAAGAGTGTGAAACTTATAGGTTTTCTGCATAGAAATAATAGAAGAAGATGAAGAAGAAGAACTAACTAATGAAAGAAGAAGACTACTGCAGTTGGTTTTTGCTCTATAAAAGAAAAGAATTGCTTGCCTACTTCTTTACAATCAATCAAGTGACGAGAAATAAAATAGATCAAGAGCAGAACCTACATAATAAATAAGGAAGAAGACTATCTCCATAGGCAGTATAAAGAACTATCTAGCGGCTGCAAGTTGGACTAGGCTATCACCAGTCTAGGGAAGAGGATTCTTTCCCACCCCCCTCCATGTGTAGGGACTCACACTGGCTGAAGGATTGTTTTCCTAGCCACCCTATTTTAACAACATATTACATTATAGTGGAGAATCCATGCACTGGTCATCCCCATGCATGCAAAGACATGGCTACTCTTATTGAGTGTTGAACCTTGTAAAATATCGTGAACAAATTTTTACCGCTTTTTATTATTGCATGAGATAGAGAAAAAGAGAATAAGAGAATCAAGATCCTAATAGGTCAAGAGGTACAGGGATAAAAAGTTGTAATTGGTTTAAAAAGTACCAACACTGATTCACCCCCCCCCCCTCTCAGTGTTATGCATAACCCAAACTGGTCCTCTCAATTGGGATTAGAGACATGTTCACCTCTGTTGGATTCTCTACAGTGAAGTTATTCTCTTTTGAAAAACATGAGCTCCTCTCATAAGTAAATAATGAAGAGTAGTGTCTGTAAAGATCAATCAATCTAGGAGCATTAAGATATATCTACCAAGACCATCATTAATAGTAAAAAGAATGAGAAGAGAAAATTGAAGAAGAATTACCTCTTATGTAAAGAAGACTAAGCATCTGGTTCTTCATATTTGGCTGACACTGAAGACAAAACAGACATGGAAAGTAATAAGAATGTGTCTAAGGTCCCCACCATGAAAATGGACAACCTTCCTACCTCAACTGATCAATAGGAATGTGTTAGTACATTCAGAAATTTTCCTCATGATGAAAATGATAGAACAAGTGGTGATTATCAATCTACAACATCTCAAGAAATATTAGTTGATAGATTTAGAATGATTCTGCATGGTATTACCAAAGAAATTCCATCCCTGGTTTGTGGAGTATTTCAACGAATGTAATAAAATGTCACTCCTCTAGAAGAAGAAACTGATTCTTTGGAGAAAGTCTTAGAATAAAAAAATTTCGAATGTTTAAAGCTCTCTAGTTAGGTTGGAGCCTTTGAAGAAACAAAAGGGGTGTTTGAAGTATGTTCTTCAAAGTGGTTCAAAGATGTTGAAGAAAATGAGGGATTCAACAAGACTCTAGAGGATAAGCTCCATGCACTTGAAGATGAGCTAAAAAGAGTCAATGAAGTCAAGAAGCTATATTTGGAAGATACTCCAAGAAGATCAATGAACATGACTCTTTGTTACAAAAACAAAGTAAAGATGAAAGAAGATGATGTTGAAAGATTGAATAAGGCTTATGAAGATAAGATGATTGTGATTGATGTCCAAAATTTCATCCTCAATATGAGATGTCTAGAGTTGGAAGATCAGTTGACCAGTCTTGAGAAGACACGTATTGAGTCTTTACAAAACAATGAAATAGTTGGTGCTAGTACCCAGTGCTCAATGGAGGATTCTACTGTCAAAAGACCTCCAACCTGTGATGAGAAGATCATGGCTTCACTCATTGATCTATCACAAGTATCTGAGAATGTAATGGTACCATGCATCCCAACTTGTACTCATGGTTCTAAAATGGTTTCTACAAAAAGTGCAGGTTGGAAGAAAAATTCTAAACATGTTTGGATGAAGAAAAGTGAGACCAAACCTATCACCATGGATAGGGTGGATTGATGAAAGATTATAGACTATAGATCCCCATTGAAAGCACATAATACCAAGAATAAGACTCAGCAACCTTATCAAGAAGATGAAAAGAAGTCAAGGTTTGTTGGTCAATGTTGGTGCTGCAATAGGTTTGGGAATTGTGCACTGAATTGTTGGTACAATCCCTCAAATGTTAAAACAAAGAGAAATCCCATCCCAAGAGGGAGAAATCCAGAAAAGAAGAAGCAACATCCACAGATCCAAAGACGTCGGTATACTACAAACAGATTCGGAATGTTAGATAACATCTTTGATGTATGCAATAGGAGTGGTCATATGAATGGTGTATGTTCAAATACGAAAAGAAGACCATAGAAGCTGGGAAAGAATGAGAAGAATCCTTGGGAAGAAATTAGATGAATAATGTGAAAAAAAATTCTCCAAATAATATTTCAAGAAGTATAGATGAGAAGTCCTTGGATTCTAAATCCAAAAAGGTGATGGGTGGTGAATCCAAATTATCTAATAAGAATGAAGCCAGTTAATAGAATCCATGTAGAAGATCAAATCTTAATGCCTTAATCCCTAATGATATATTGGTGGTTTGGCCTGATGATTTGGACATAATGAGGAAAATGGAAGATGCACAAGCTAAGGATAGTTTTAAATGAACAAAATAAGATTCCATGTGAAGACAATGAAGTTCTTTGTGTGAGGTGAAACAAGGCTGGTCACACTGTGAGAATGTGTTTGGAATTTCTTCCAACACAACAAGAATTCATAAAGAGGATGAATGTTGCATCGGGAGATTCTACTGCTTGGAAATCTCTTGAATAATGGAGATTCACAGACAAAGATATTGACGAAATAGTGAAGTCCACACAATCACAGTAATCATTGAAGATCAGTTGTGAATGTGGTAAGAATGGAGCATCTGGGTTGAGAAAATTAACTCAACCTTGTTGTTCATATTGATGGAGAAAAGAGGATCCTCTTTATTCCCTTAAATCTTTGTGTATTGTATTTTATCTTTAAATGTAGTGAATTGAAGGTGAAGCAAGATCTTAGGGGGAGTGCCTGAGATTCAGTGATGCGAAGTGTTCCCTTGATAGGGATACATATCTAGAAGCTATCAGAGTTATTATCTCAATCAGTACCAACATTAGTTGGTATAAAATTCAATTACTCTAAAGACTTTCTGGAAAACATGTCTTTGCCAAAGGTATATTATTTATAAATATATCATCCTTGGTTACTAAAAATAAATATCATTCTTCAAAGGGGGAGTAACAATGCTAATCAGTGACATAAGAAGAATGAATGTGCCCCAATGCCACTAATCCTACCAATTGAACTTGAAATCTTTTGATCCATTTGTTGATGTGAGTGCAGGAATTTCTGGTTGATTATTTCCTTCAAATTCAATATCTTCAGCCTGTAATGAAAGTGGAAAACCCTTGAAGGCAAGTGTATGAGTTCTTATCTCATGAGGTATCATGATTCAATGGATAATGGATAGCTCTGTTGTCTAAATAAAATCGTCTTGATTTATACACCAAGCCATGCTCAGGTGGACTATGTGTGAAATGATTGATGGAACACTACTTAAGTATTGACTGATACCCTCTCTACCAGGAACTTTGTATTTCTTGTCAATATGTGGGAGATAAAGTGAAACAAAAGTTTAAAATGAAAAGTTGGGTGAAACAAGTAAAGGGGAGAGAGAATATTCTTATTTTGACATTAAAACATTTATATGAGGAGACTCTGTAGTATTGACATCAAAATACAAAGGGGAGATTGTTGGGACCAATTTTTATATGAAGATTTTATTTGTTGTCAACATATGTCAATACTAGTAAAAATGAAGAAGGATATAAAAATGGAATCCAATGTTAATTGAAATCAGATGAAGTGAGGATGCCTGATGAATTGTTATGAAATCATAGCATTGGATGTCATGCTAGGGAAATTCCCCATGAAGCAAATTCCGATGTTTGTTGAACTGATTCTATGTTCAAAGAAAATGTGTCAAAGGTGACACATTGTTTACAACAATGAAGAATGGAGAAGTATCATCCATTTGAGGATGATTGAAGCAGAATGGTGAAGTATCATCTATTTAAGGATGGATGAAGAAGAATGTGTATTTGAATAATACAATTCAATACTTCATGATTTCCTGAGAACCATGCAAGAGCTTATGAATTACACATTGCCTTGAAATCATATGCTTATTTTCCTATTCAGAAAAGTTCCAAATACATGTATCAGAGGTGATACATTGTCTTCAACATTGGTGGTTTTGAAGAAGCTTCAAGCCCATACATTTGGATGAAGAGAGATAATTATATTACTTTGGAATTAACACTCCAAAAGGATTTGAGATTATGAAGTGAGGATGAAAGATGTACTTTGGAAATTCATATTCCAAATATAATGGACTAAACCTGATGATGCTTTTCCGATATGTATTTCACAAATATCATATGTTAGGAGAACTTGTGATGCAAGCCTTTTTAAAGAATGGGGTAGAAATGATGATGCTAATCATATAGAGTTTTGATTGGAATAAATGATGTTGCTGGAAGATTAGGATGTTTTTAGTACTTCCCATTGTAACTCTGACGATGCTAATATTGATCTATAAAAAAATATATATCATGATAGTAGAGTTCGTGATGAAATCTGGAAAATGGTTATGGAATGACCTGAAGAGAGAAATAGAAAAGGAAAGAAGAAGGTGCGCAAGTGGTGGCTCTCAAGTGGCGGCACACAAGTGTTGTAGAGTTGCGCAAGACATATTTCAAATAGCATTATTTGGGAAATATGAAAAAAGAAATAAAGTGGCATGCAAGTCAAGAGTGGCATGCATGTATTTCTACACAATTATTTGTGTGCAAACATTGGTGTGCAAGTATAAGTGGAATGCATGTCATATTACAAAAATCATCCAGTCAAAATATGGTAAAGGATATAAAATGGCGCACAAGTTAGAATGTGTCACACAAGTAAAGAGTGTCGCGCAGGTATTGGCGCGCAAGTCCTGGAACGCAACTGCATGTTGCGGCAAAGTAATGTTCCATCATCATCATATCAAAATATGAAAATGGAAATAATGCTACATGCTAGTGATGGAAGGTCGTGCATGTGATGAAGCGGCGCGTAAGTGAAGGAGCGGCACACATGTATTGGCACACAAGTATAGGTTGCACAAGTCACCAAAATTCCTATAAATAGACAAATATTCTCCTCATTTCTCAAGGCTCAATACATGATAATTGTCTTTGAGATCTGGGCGCACAGGTAGAGAGTTGGGCGCGTAAGTAGAGAGTTGGGCGTGCAAGCTGAGGGTTATTTATTTGCTGCGCAAGAGTTTCTTCGCATGTCTATCACGCAAGTGTTTCCATTCAAGACATCCACACAAGTGTTGTTGTTCAAGTATGCCGCACAAGTGTTGTCACACAAGTGTTTCCATGCAAGTCTTCGGTGAAAGTCTTGTCGCGTATGTTTTGGCGCACAAGTAGAAACACGCAAGAAGTGGCGCGCAAGTTGTAGGCATGCATGTATAGGGCGCGCAAGTGGAAGTGTGCACACAAGCTGTTTTTCTCCAAGGGTTCCTCCCAACTTTTTGGTAGTAATGAAGAAGAAGAGGTGCGCAAGTATAAGGTTTGTAGGTCATGTTTAAGGCACGTAGGTCAATGAGCTCAGTGCAGATGGTTTTTCATTGAAGAAGCAAAATAAGAAGAAGAGTGTGCAAATAAAAGGTTTGTTGCATAGAAAGAAGAGAAGAAGAAGAAGAAGAAGAACAGACTAAATAAAGAAGAAGACTATAGAAATTGGTTTTCGCGATAGAAAAGAAGAGAATTTCTTACCTATTGCTTTGAAAGCAATCAAGTGAAGAGCACTGAAAGAGATAAATAAAAGAACCTACCTAATCAAGAAGGAAGAAGACTGTAACCATATGTAGTATAAAGAACCAGCAAGAGGCTGCATGTTGGACTAGGCTATCACTAGACCAAGGAAGAGGATTGTTTCCCACCCCCTCTAAAGTGTAGGGACTCACACTGGCTAGAGGATTGTTTTCCTATCCACTCCATTATAACAACATTTCACATTATAGTGGAGAATCCATGCCCAGGTCATCCCCATGCATGGAAAGGACGTACCTACTCTTATTGAGTGTTGAAACATGTAAAAATATGGTGTGTATATTTTTACTGCTTTCTATCTTTGCATGCGACAAGGAAAAAGAGAATAAGAGAAACAAGATCCTAACAGGTCAAGAGGTACAGGGGTAAAAAGTTGGAATTTGTATAAAATTTTCCAACACTGATTCACCCCCCTCTCAGTGTTATGCATATCCCAAACCGGTCCTCTCAACGGACATTTGATTTTTCGAAGAAAATTATCGTAGGGCGATACCAAAAAGAATATTCTAAAACCCACTTAACAATATGCAAGAAAAAATCAATTTCTCTAATACATACATGTTAGTCACAGCCTTATACAGACAATAAGTATATTATTCTCAAATTTAGGTATTCAAATTACGAAATAACATTGGAATGACATAAAAATAACAATTTAAATATAAATATAATTTATTGAAACCAATTTAATAAATTGAATGGTTTTCAACATATGAACTAACATTCCAAATCATGATGCAATAATGCACCCCAAATACCATAATGTGCACACCAAAGGTGTAAAACACCTATAAATGTGAGGCTTAAAAGACTAAACATTACTATTCGGGTCAATAAGTTTCACCATTATTTTCAAGATCCTACAAAATTATGAACTCCATAGTTAAGTGTTATTATACTATAATAGTTTCTGGATGGGTGACCGCATGGGATATTTCCTAGGGTGTGTGTTAGTGAAGAATGAGAACACTGAAGGAAGATGTGTTGGCCTGTGTGGCCGGTTAATAGTTCGTTAAGTGACCAAAATGGGTAATAACCTATGATGTGCTGGGAAGGTAACTATGTTATTATAAAAGAAACATAGGGTTTGGTTGTTATGATCATTTACTAGGAATTCCAGTTCATGAAAAGTGGTACCAAATCACTACCCAATTAGATGTTTAGTGAAAATTCCTCAGTTTATGGTGCATGATCCGTAATGAGGATGTTGTGATTTAAATGGTTGGAATGTGTAACACCGCTATAAAAATGAAGCTTAAAATACTAAATGAAAATATCAATGTCAACAAGGAGAAACATTATAATTGGGATCCTACCTGATTAGAATTACATAAATAAGGATGATTCGACGAGTGTAGTGTCAAAGTGGGTGAACTATAAGGATGTTTACAGTGGTGTTAGTGAGAAATGATAAAACACACTCAAAGAACATTTGTTGGCCTATGGAATATTCATTAATTTGATATGTTACCTTAGTGGGTAATATCCACTAATGTACTAGGATGGATTCTAAGGTATTACAGGAGACTAATTTTATTTTTTGATAATGTCCATGCCCCAGGTAGGTTGGGTAAAAATCAAAAACCATTACATTACATTACCATGAAAGTGACCACATATGATAGGTCATTGCAGGATGACTCTCCCTTCTTTGGCACCATTCCATAGATAATGTCATGCATTGGCCGAACATACATAGGTGACCAATCATTTATCAATATTCCCATTAAAGTGTTGGTCACAACCTCTTTTAAGGGAAATATTCATGTTGGTACAGTTATTATCTATAATGTAAGCCAAACCTTAAATCGACCAATTCTTATAAATGGTGAAATAAAACACAACACACCAACACAATATCACAGGTTTGTAGAAAAACACCATATCATCAAAAAATCCCTTATAAGGGAGTGAATAGAACATATAGAACAATTTTTCTATTCCATTGTATAGATGAAAAACTACACATTTATCCCATAATACTATAAACAATTTATTTCATAATAATTTCATGCTAGGAAAAGAAATTTTATCTAACACACATCTATAAGAGAATCATAAAAAGATTATGTCTCATGGGCTACCCAAACACACCACTAGTGAATAACATTAAGAAAAGATCTCATGTGGATACTCACACACCATAAAATCAATGAAACACTATTTACATATGCTCTATATTTTAAGGACTCCCAACCTGACGCACAATGATGATCCAATGTCAATAATCACCACCTAAGTCATGTTTCTTGTCAGTGATTAATAGTTACATCCCCATTAGATCATGTGATAAGGAATGAATGTTCAAATTATTTAATCTAATCAAAAAGACACCATTCATAGCATGAAATATGGATTCATGATGTGAAATATCAGAATACCCAAAATAATGAAATTAATCTTTACTCAACCAAAAATAATGAAGCACCCATTATCTCTATGAATAATTTTTTGTTTCATTAATATATCCTAACACCCAAATGAAGATTCATGGATATTACTTTGAAACCATTCATGTCATGTATATTTATTAAAAATTTGAGTTGGCTCATGAAGCTAGTTTTTATATTGAAAGTCTCATCTATCTTCAAACACCTCTAAAATACCTCAAATCATTTAATTACACCTTTAATGTTTATAAAAGCTTAAAATGAGGCATTACAAAAAATTTAGCATGTTCTTTATTAACTAATGAGAATATAGAACCACCTTAGTCAGAGATAAAGGTAAAAATTGTGTATGAATTAGACATGGGAGGAAAATATATGAAGATATAAAATGAATCATCTAATCCACTGAAGAAATAGAATAAAATTATATGGAGTTTAATAGTACTAGAAATATATGCTTCTACTATTAAAAGAGAAACCATATCTAGGATAAATCTAAAATACCCATGGATATCAATATAAATTAAAACAATATGATTGAAATAAATTAATCTATCCATGAGAGATATTTTAGTATTGGATTAGTGGTTGAAAATACTTTGAAGAAGTAGATAATATAAAAAAGCACAAAACATCTAAAGAAAATGAAGAAGTGTGTGGGAGGAGTAACTAGGAAGGACACATCTATTTTATATCTAAGAATTTATAAGTATTTTTATCAATGAAAATTAAATATTTCAATAATTATAAACATACATGTGTTTTTATTGATTTATATAAGAGTAAAAGCCCATTATGTTTAGCTTATGATGTTACTTCTTGATATTCCTTGTTTTTCCTCACAAAGATAAGTATTGATTGTTTTGTTGCATAACTAATATAAAAATTCATTAAGTAT
The DNA here is from genome assembly GCA_963277665.1 of Viscum album. Lineage (NCBI taxonomy): Eukaryota > Viridiplantae > Streptophyta > Magnoliopsida > Santalales > Viscaceae > Viscum > Viscum album. Next base: position 316,985,944 of record OY728136.1, on the reverse strand, counting down.
CATAATGACCTAGTGAATCATTATGGTTGGTTGGATGTGGTCAAGTCATCCATAAAGGAAAACATGGTTATACCTGTTGAGGGATTTTCATAGATGTCAGCTGAACATCCAAGTTTAGTCCAAACTTCATTAATGGAATAAATTGATATCCCTATATATAGAAGTGAATATTATAACAACCATATTCTTTATTATACACATAAAAATTATTTATTACATAAACATGCAATTAATACATCCCATAAATTTATATTTGTTGTGGATTTGTGGATTAGTAACATTACCTGACAACATAAGATAGAAAATACAACATATTTATTGAAAACATCCTTTACATGACCACAAAATTCGTTTATACATCGCATTTCATGTGATAAAATAAGGAAATAGTTAAGATAAGGGTGAGCTTTAAAGCCCGGTAAGGGTTTAAAAAAGGATGATAAGGAAGAATACAATAATTGTTAGTAAATTGTTATATAAATGGAAAACCATATAAATATGAACAAAAAGGCATAATACGACATGTTTATCGTAACATGGAAATGTTGAAACAGCATACAACATGATATTAGCCTGATCCAAATCTCATTTCACATGGATTAACATGAGTAAACCCTCATTTCACATGAATAAGCATGTGTAAACCCTCATTTCACATTTAATATCATGATACTAAACATTACTCAATTCATTGGAGCCCTATTAGGCCCCACCCTTCATAAATATTTGCAATCTCATTCTATAGTGTGCCTCATAGATCGTATAAGATGGATTCAGTCAACATAATCATTTATTAAATGATAATGGAATGTGGAATATTTACATTAAATTATTTAATAAATAATTATGTGTGCATAAATTAGAATACCATTGATAGATAAATGTTCATGGTATTCACTACACTTTGATTTTGGCATGGGAAATCGCGTTGCCATTTTGATAACCTAACGACATAACATAAAAATTCATAAAAATTGTTGATGATAGAGAAAGGGGTATCCCATTATACATGAATTAAATGGAAATTAATGGGGTTATATTTATATATTTACCAAAACAATGAATTTTTAAATAGAAGGCATAACATAATCAAGAAACATGAAGAAATGTGAAAAATGGAATAACCCTTATGAAATTTCAGAATGGTAACAGGTGTATTTGGGAGGGATTAATTATGGAGAAAGATTAATCTAATAATTAAAACATAATAAGGTAAGTATGGTGAGGTTCTAAATCATACCCCTACATTTGTAACTGAGAATAAAAGGGTGTAACAACCTAACAAATCTTGGATAATAATCATAAATGAAGGAATGTGAGGATCACTAATAGAATTTTGACAGTGTAACAGGTGTGTTAAAAGGATCATAAGGTTGATTGATGAGAGATAAATGAAGATATAATAATATAAACATCAAATTGAACGTATGGGGATTATGTTATATCATAATAAAACATATAAATTTGGAACTTAAAACTCGTATTGCAAAAAAGTGGCTAATATGGAAATGAGAAGAGTGAAATCCCTTACATAGATGTGTGATAAATAAGGATTGGGAGAGGCTTGAGAGAGGATTAATTGAAGCTTGAGGGAACATTGTGATGACACTAAGTATTAGATATAAGATTTTTGAGGAGATCCAAATGGTTTGAGTGAAGATAAATGGGATATTGGGTGTGTTTATATAGAAATAGAGATGAAATTATTTATTATGTAGGTTTTGGAAACAACATAATTAAATATTCAAAACCAGTAACCAGTCTATGGTTTATGACCAAGGTTTTATCCAAAGGGGAGTGGTATAAAATATTTTTTATGTAAAGGTCCTATCTTATTAAAATATTTTTATTTCTTAGGTGGAGGTCATCCACACTCTTAAAGAAATCATTTTAAAATGATAAAATATTTTTTATGTTTGGAGGTCCAGTAAGGCATTATAAAATAAATAAATCAAATGTAAAATCACATTATTTTAATGTTTTATAATTTATTGTCCAAATATTCCTTCTATTGTATTTTATTACATCACTATTGGCTCATTATGATTCCATATAACAAATTATATACTTATATAATATTTAATTATTAACAAAAAATTTCATTATCTTAGAAAATTATGAGAAATTCGCCATTCCATAATTTCAACATAATGATTATTAATATAAGATTCATTGTACATAAATACTTTTCCATATATTGTTATATTCAATTTTAATGTAAAAATTTCATTTTTTGAAAACTGTCAGGTTTTGAAAAAAACAGTTTCCAAACTATAATAAAAATTTCATTGGGCATCATCAAAATTATATAAACATTAATTATTCATACAAGTAATTTCATAAAAAAAATTTAATAAAGTCTTAATTATATAAAAAAATCATTAATTCTGTAAACTAAATTCAATAAAAAAACTTTTTGTTTTATCATATAAATAATACAACTATTATAAAATTGATTACATAATCATTTATAGATAAGAAACTAATATAATCATCATTTATAAGATTTTTTTAAAATATTATTAATAAATATATTAATGTAATATAATGTATGTATTTCTCAAATGTATAGGTTTTATATGAAATATCAATTTATTAAATTCATTAATTTTTAATAAAGACTATTCCTATAATGGAATTGATTGAATAAAATTTTATTTTTAAAAAGTGATTACATAATAAGTAACATATACCTGTTAACATAACCACTTATCCATCCCTTGTAAGACATATGGGTTAGGTGTTCGTTGGTGATAGACTTTTGGGGTGGCTCAGATAAAATTTCCTAGATGGTAATCTCTACTGACATGAAATTCTTCCACAGTCAATTCCATTCAAGCTAAACATGTTCAACCTAATAATTGGCATGGTCAGGAGAGAAGAAAATTGATTATACCTCCATTCTAAGCTAAGAAAAATGATCTTTTTATGGACTGATTCTACCAGATGATGAAATCCAATCCTCTATCTATCTAAAAAGTATTTGTTGAAAACATATTTTTATATCAGTTGTGTGATCACTGCACAAATACTGCATTATGAATGGTAATGATACCTAACGGTCATGTAAAACCAATAATAATAATAAAGAGTGTATTTGTTTAAAATTTTCCTAAGACATTAAAATAATGGGAATATTATTCATAAATTTTCAGGTCATTACAACATTCTCCCATTAAGAAAATTTTCCCTCAAAATTTATTTTTCACACACTAATATAGGTGAAGGTGACTTTGTCTCATCACTACCTATGGTTCCTATGTTTATTCTTCAAACCTGTTGTTTCAACACAACACTTTGAAGAGGATAATATTCTTATTTTATAGAACTTTTTCTCTATGATCTAATATATTTATCATCATCTCTTAATCAGTGGGGTAAATATTCAATGGTACCACCTCTGGATTGAGTACATACAATTGGTCAGGTATGTACATACTCAAGAACAATACATAGAATAAATCATGTACATTAGATAGTTTTGGTGGGAGTGTTAGCTGATGGGACACTACTCCTATGCGGTCAAGGATATCAAAATTGATTATTTACCTTAGACTAAGCTTTACCTTCTTCCTAAATCTCATATCACTCTAAAATTGTGATATACAGTGGAATATGATGTCTCCAACATCAAACTTTAATTTTTTCTTATGGTTGTCAGCATAGATCCTTTTTCAACTATAAGAAGTTTTGATTTTAGGAATAATGGTATTTACCTTCTCCACTATTTCATTGACCATTCTGGGTCCTAGAAGTTTTATTCCCCCAACTTCATCACAATATGCCACTGTTATGTACCTCTTCCTATTAAGGGCTTCACATGGATCCATTTGTATGCTTTGGTAGAAACTATTGTTGTAAGTGAATTCAACCAAATGAATATTTTGACTCCATCCTCCATTGTAGACCATTTAGGATGCTCTAAAAAAGCTATCATGTGTTTGGTTAAATCAATCATATTAGCCATTAGTTTGAGGATGATAAGTCATACAGAAGTTCATCTCTGTATTCAAAGCCTGTTTGACACTCTTCCCGAACATATATGTGAATCTAAGGTCTCGATTAGATACAATAGATAGTGGTACACCATGCAGCCTTACCGCTTCTCTAATGAATATTCATGCCAATGGATCAAATTAAAAATCCTCCAAATTTGCAAAGAAGTGTGCAGTCTTTGTAAGACGATCCACAACAACCCTGATATCATTGTTTCATTGGTATATGTTTAGTTGTTTGTTGACAAAGTCTGTGGTGATTTTTTCCCATTTCCATGTTTGTATGGGTAATGATTGCATCATCCCCTTAGACATTTTTCTCTCAGCCTTCACTTTCGGATATATCGGTCATGTTGATGTATATTCAACAATATCCTTATTTATGATATCCCACAAATAATTCTCCTGGAGACCTCAATGAATCTTTTTATTTCATAGGTGGATGAAGACATTATAACTATGTTTATCATCCAACAGTCAGTTAATTATCTCCATATTTGATAGAACCCATAATATTGAACCAAATATCACAATTACTTCTTTTTTAACATTGAACTATGAGGATTTTCCTTTTATGATAGTTTTCACTTTCTTATAAATTCCCACATCATCTTTTTGAGGATTATTTAACCATTCCAAAAGAGATGATTGAGTAATAATTTTTAACGGATTGATGATTCTCCCTACATAATGATTCCAATGTATCTCTACATTAAATTTAATAAGATTGGATCCTTTTCAATTTTAATAAATGTTACAATCAATGGCCTCTTTCTACTTAGTGCATCCTCCACCTTATTCTCTTTCTGAGGGTGGTAATAGATAGTGAAGTTGTGTCCTTTTATCAACTATAACCATATTCATTGGTTCATATTCAAATCTTTATGTGTAAATATATAATTGATAACTTTGTAGTGTGTATATGTTTTACACTTCACTCTAAATAGATAATTTTTCCAAATTATCAATGAAAATATCACTATTTCCAACTCCAGATCATGCATGGGATATTTTTTCACGTGAATTTTTCATTTTTCCACATATTCCATGAAAGGGATACTAATAATAATTTAAATAAAAAATTTCATAAAAACTTAAAAATGTGATACCACACTTGTAGATGTTTTACCTAATGATTTAAAATCATTTCTGGTGGGGACTCAGTGTTCTTAGAAAAAATAAAAGATATACTAATAGGACATGAATTAAAATACATATTGAAATATACTACATTGAAGTAGGGGTTATATGTAATTCAATGATCGTTATCCATATTAGCATATGACTTTTTTTGCTCCCATAGTTATAGAGATTGTTGATTCTCATCATACTTATCAGCCCTTTCAATAGATCATTATTTTGGATAATGTCTGACTTCTCTAAATTTATATCATAGAACTCTATTTGATGCCATATATGGAACTTCTTTTCGAATCATCATATTATAAATTATGTAATGAAAATTGGCTATTTTAGTTTCTTCCTTTCCACAAATAAAGCGTCTCATAGTCCCATTGTGACAATTTCCTTGGTGCCTCTTCTAAAGTTGCTACCTTAAGGGAATTGGGACTTCATTCCCGTATAACCATTATTATATGAAAATTAGTGAGATTTTTTATTTATCTTCTGTGATTTTATTAGGAATTCAATAAAGTACCAATTTTTATTCGTGATCTTTTAATGTTGGTTTGGAATAATCACGATATGTCTTACTGGATCTCCCATTATATTGAGAATATTGGGGGGGGGGGGTATTTTTACATTGCCCTTCACATCAGTTTTTAGCCTGATTCCTCATTTTACTAGCCATTGGATAGAATAAAAGGTAAATTAGTGATGAGTATTTTCAACAATTAATCTCACAAAGAAGAATCCAAGGACAAAAAAGTATAACTTATAAATTACATGTATCTATTTAACTTATGAATTTCTCGGCCTCAATCTATGTTATCCCTCATCTATTTCCTAACATATATTCATATGGTATGTTTCTTATTCACATAATATGGGTTAATACATAGATTATGATATTACCAAGTCATGTCCATAAAAAGTGTTGAACCATGCGTGCTACAAGGACCATTTTCCTACACCATTTCTCATTCAAGTATAACTCAAAGTCGTGTTTTCTGGGTTTTACCCCTACATACATCACTTCCAAAGCCACCTCTACTTGTCCATATCTATACTAGTATGTATTTTTATGATAATGGAATTAATTTATACTCACAAACATTTAGGGATTATTTTCTTATACTTATTCTTGTCCCTAAGGCTTTCAATGGGGGTTTTATATCCTAATCCCAAAAATAACTAAACATATACTATAATACCAACTATAACAAATCATGTCATCGTTACAGACATAAAAAATATTTAGTAAAAAAACATTCACTTAATAAAACCCAAAATATTGAGAGGTCTAGTGTCTTTGGGGATTAGGAACATTACATGACAACTTAAAAAATAAAATAAAACATCTTTATTGAAAACTTATTTTACTTGACGACAACATTAATTCATACTTAGCATTGAATCGGATATCCTGAGGACAAGCATAAGAAAAGGGTGATATATAAATCCCAATAAGGGAGTAAACAAGGTATAACATAATGAATAAAAAACATGTTAGGAAATAGGAATATCAGTTGTGAAAAATAGATAATGAACATAATGAAATGATAAATAATGATTATCATAACATGTAAATGTGGAAACAACATGGAACATGATATTAGAATGTTCCAAGGCTCTTTTAACATGGATTAGCATGAGTTAACCTTCATTACACTTTCATTAGAATGATTAAACCCTTATTCCACAAGGAATATCATGATACAAAAAATTACCCAATACGTTGGAGTGCTATCAGGGCACACACTTCATAAACATTTCAATCTCCAAATTAAGTGTGCCACATAGATCATATAACATGGATTCATTCAACATCACCATTTATTCCAAAATAATTTAATGTGCAATATATAAATTAAATTCTATAATAAATATTTATCCGTGCATAATGGTGAATACCCATGATAAAGAAACAGACATGGTATTCTCTACATGATGATTTTTGCATGAAAAATCGTGGTTCAATTTCAACAGCCTAACGGTGTCACATAAAATTCATAAAAATCAATTATGAGAGATAAATGGGTACATAATTATATTTACATGTAATGGTATGTAATGGGGTAATATAGATATACAACCCAATATAAAAAATTTGGTAATAGAATAATTAACATAATCATGAAAATAAAATTGTATAACAACCCAGTGAAACATGGATAAAGATAAGAAATGATGGAATGTTAGAATCCCTTGTAGAATTTCATCATAGTAATAGGTGTTCATAAATGATCATAGGGGGATTTATGAGAGTAAAATGAATATATCATAATATATACATAAAATGGATTCTATTTGGGTCATGTAACATTATAATACTTAATATAAATATGTATCATAAGAAGAATAATGTAAAAGAGAGTCTTGAATGGAAATGAGAAAAGTGAAATCCCTTACTTGGACGTGTGATCTAAATTGTTGGGGAGAGGCATGAGAGATTCCTCTTTGGAGATTGGGGTCATTTTTAGAGGACTCTAAAAAGTCTATAGAAGCATTTGGATTATCTCCAAATGGTTTTAGTGAAGATGAATGAGAGATTGGGTGAGTTTATATTGGAAAAGAGAGGGAATTATTTAATATTTTGGATATAGACACTACAACCTAAAATATTCAAAACCACAAACCATCCCATTGTTTTTCCAAAAAATTCAGCCATAGGGGAGTGGTAGGCAATATTTTATATGTCCAATGGGCAAAAATATTAAAAAAACAGTCTTTCTTATGTGGAGGTGAGTCACACTCAAAATATGTATAATTTCTAATTTAAAATAAAAACATTCATTTATTGAAAATTGATGGGTTTTGACATAAACATTTTTCATACATTAATTAAAATTACATTTGACTTCATAAAAATTATATAAAAATTTATTATTCCTAAAAGTTATCTGACAATAATATTTTATTCAAATGTTATTTATTTTAAAAATTCATTAATTCCATAATTTTTTTTAAAAAAATACAGTTTCTATTTTATCGTTAAAAAAATATATCTTATTAATAATATTACAAAATAATTTGTAGATAAGTAATTGATATAATAATAATTAATAAGAATTATTTTTATAATATTATTAACAAAAAAATAATTTATTATAAATTAAATATTTCTCAAATGTTCCATTTTTACCTGAAAATTCAATTTATCAAATTTGTCATTTTTTTGGGAAAGGTTATTCCTTTAATTGAATTGATGGAATAAGTATTCTATTTATAAAAAGGGATTAAAAAATAAGTAACTAATTAATCGTTACCAAACCTATTGAAACAATAATGTAGGACTAAAGGCTAAGGTGTACGATTGTGATATACTCTTTAGGCGGCTCAAATAGCATTTCCTTGTTGGTAATCACACTTAAATTGAAATTATACATTAGTAGATTAGGATGAAGAATAATGTGTTGAGACCTGAATTGGGCTTGGTTAACAGTGATGCCCAGTGATGCTACCTCCTATAAAAGCTAGATAAAATGATCTATGCACAAACTGAGTCTACTTGATGATGCAATGAAATCCTTTCTCTACATCAAAAGTATTTGTTAAAACCTTATGTTTATATCAGTTGTGTGACCACTATTCAACGACTGTATTATCAATGATAATGATATCTAACCATCATGTAAACATAATAATTATAATAAAAATAGTAAATTTGTTTTCAATATCCCTATAAAATTAAAATAATGGTAATTTAATTCATAAATTTTTTGGTTATTATACATATGTTCCTTGTTGCCTAACTAATAAATGACATGGTAAAAATGTCCTAAAAGATGGTTGTAGATATCCTTGTAGATAGGTGTGAATATGTGACGAGTTGAATGATTTTTAGTTGGCATGCATTATTACCAATGATGACCACCATTATGGTGGAGTGTATCATGTTATCATAACAGTGGTTCTTCGTTTTAATTATCTTATATCCTTATAAAAATGAGCAAATGTAGGATGCGATGGGGTTTGTTGTGTCTTTTTTTCCACAATATTACATAAAATATGTAAGATTGTATAATTATTTTAGTACCAAATTTATGTCATGGAATATACTATTATATATTTGGTGCAATTATAATATGGACACATTGGTAGTTCCAAATTGTTTCCTATACTTTAACCATACATAAGAATTTGGTTAAACCTGTTGATTTCATTCCTATATATCTAGAGAAGGGAAAGGGAACTATTTTGGATGGTTGAGAATAGGGTTATAGTTTAGGTAGAGGAAAAAGATAGACTCTATAGGGTCCCAATATTTAATTGATTAATTATTATTATACTTCCTTTACTTGGCTTGGAATGTCGCATTTGAAGCACATTTATTTTCATTCATTACATGAATTCCCTCTATTATTTCTTTATGATTTCTCAGATTATTTATTATATTTATTATTATAATAATCTAATCAATGAAATGATGTTATGGGTATAGTATCTCTAGTGATGGACATAGACCATCCATACTAATTGATAGCTTCTTCTGTATGGGGAGGCACTCTTGTGGTCCTATGGTCCACATTAAAAGACTCAGCTGTTCAGGTTGGGGTGTTACAATATGGTATTTGATCACCATTTTTCTCCATTTATTTTTTTCTAAACAAGGACATTGCAGAACAATGATGGTTGTGTGGGACTCGGGTAGGAGAGTTTCTATGTGTCTAGCCAGAACATGTGTAACAGACCTCCAAGTTACCCTAGAATGGATTGTTGTTTCAAATGTTTATGAAATTTAGGTGACTTTGTGAATCATTACTAGTAACATAGGTTCATATTCCATATATATACCAATTTTCTAATGGGTATTAGTTCTGAAATTAAATTTTCTGTTGTGTACAATCTATTCAGGATATTTTCTCTATAGTGTGATATATCTATTTTCTATGTAGTTGTGATATTTATCAATTTGAATTAGTTAGCTTAAATGATCATGTTGTTATATATTTATATATATGTGATGTTTGTGAATAATATTCAAGTATGAGACCAATGGTTTGTTCTTAGAGATTTATAGCTTAGGTTAACGGTAGACTAGAATGAGAATCTTGTGTGATTCCTTTGACTATTTACCGTATATCCTAACAACTATCGATTTCAAAGGTGTTTTCTTTTCATTAAATAATATTTTTCTCAAATTAGCCTTCTGGGATTACTTCAATATAATGTCAGAATACTCTTTAAAGATAAAATCTTTAATTTTTACAACTAGCTATGTAGTATTATGTAGATTAGAATGCTCCCAAGCCTAATTTTATGTTTATCAATTTGGGATATTTCAACCATAATTCTATCAAATTTTTCATACACTAGATATAAGAGTTCATAATTGTGGTCTAATATTCCGTTGTATCCAACTCTAACACTCTTCATCCTTACAGTGCATAAAAGTCCCTCTGGATATTTACTAATGGTTTTAAATCATTGTTGGAATCATTAATCTAGTAGAAATGATGTGGGATAGACAATTTATGTTGACATATAGATCATTCTAGGTGTGCAACCTACATTGATTACCTCTTATTGTATGGTTACAGCTGAGAAGAAGGAGTTTAATGTGAATCTGGATAAATTCAGAAAAAGTTCTTTATCGATCCCAGTACATCACTATGGGGTGAACTAATGTTTTTCTCCAAGGAGGATGTTAGTCCTTGATTTATTGTTAATTAATGGAAGTTAAAACTAGTGATAGTGAAGAAAAAATATCCATTTCCCATGATGGATGATATTTTTAATAAATTATGGGGATCCATGTGGTTCTTTGAAATTGATCTTTGTTTGGGCCACCACAACATATGTTTTAGATTCGAGAACATTACTAAAATGATGATTCACTATAGGTATGTATAGTACTAGTACTTGGTGATGTTTTTTTGATAGAATAATTCAGTAATAGTATTTACATTTTACTTAATAGTGTTATGCTATCAATATATGGACACGTTCATCGTGGTTTTCTTTGATTAAATCTTTTTGTACTCTCTGACACCAGAGTAGCATGATAGACACCTCGAGATAGTATTGATAATTCATTGAGAGTTTTGCCTTTATTCCATGATATAGAAATATAATTATTCAATATAGGAGGTTATTTTAATGGGTAATATGGTGTCCTAGATAGGTATATTCGTGGATCAATAGAAAGTGTATGTATTGATGTCTTGGAACAATCCCTAGGACTTGTAAAAGATCATGAGATTCCCGGGCTTAGTAGGATACTACCATCCCTTTATCCATAACTTCTGATTATTATCAGCAACATTGGATGTACTAAGTAACAAAGGACAATAGTTAAATTGGAATAAACAGTGATAACATGCATTCATTTTCATGAATAGGAGGCTGACTATAAATCTAATACTTGTACTAACTAATAATAGGTTTTTATATACAATATACTACGATCCACCATAAAGTTTTCTGTGTGTGATACTAATAAAAATATATAAGGTGGTAGCATGTCAGTCACATCACCTATAACTCCTTGAGTTTTAATACCATACTTATGACCTAGAGTTTAAACTATTAGTACATGTTGGGATGTGTTGAACACACTATATTTTTTGGGAGTGTTTTATAGTCTACACTAACCACACTAGCCTCATGAATACCTTCAAACATAGGGACCTAAATCTAAGAGAGAGAGGAACTAGGTTAAGTATCTACAAATTCATTTCAATGATATGGAATATACATGAGGTAAAGGAAAAATTTATGAGAATTCTCTTATCCATAAGACACATGTTTATTAGGGGCTTGTTTAGTAACCATCGGAGGAATAATGATACATGTTGAGATTTATGGTCAGTTTGATTATGGATTCTTATGATGATTAGGGAATGATGATGTGTTACCATTTAGATATCACATCCTCACTTGTGGACTGGGTTAAAACTTTTTCAGAGTTAAACTCATAGTGTGTTGTGATAAGAAAATGAATAGTGGGAGGGAACATGATACCTATATACTCATTGGATGAGGATTAGATGATCCATGTACATGAGAGAGTTTTTGACCATACATGCATCAAATAGTATCTAATAAGGGATTTACATAACTCTATATAGTAAGTACATACTAGGGTGATGAAGATGTATAATTACATCAAACAACAGTTCAGGTGTCCAAGGATCATGTGGGACATCACTGGGTTTATTTCCCTATTATTTATTTGACTATGGGTAAAAATGATCATCTTCATTATGTGGATTTTCATCAACCACATTAATAAACCATGTGTAAGATGTCGTATTTTGTGATATATGTTGTGACCAGGTTACCTAGGACCTCAAGGAGTAATGATGTTGTGTTGGTGATTGTCAATCGACTGACGAATGTTTCACACTATTTACAGATCCAAGATACTCACTCAATGAATGAGCTGGGAATGCTTTTTGTCTACAAATACATATTATTACATGTAGTTCTATTGAGAATTTTTTCTTATAGAGGATCATGGTTTACATGTTTGTTTTTCATTTTTTTTTTGCAATATCCCCTTGGGACTCAGTTGATATTGAGAATCATTTACCATCCTCGAAAATACGGTAATTTGTAGGATACTATACTCATATTAGAGTATTTTCTTGAAGATTTTATTGAATATTTCATTTTTTATGGGATAATCATCAATCTTTTTTTGAGTTCACATAAAACAATAGACTCCGGGAATGGATTCAGAAATCAATCTATGAGGCTCTTTATAGGATACTATGTCATTCACCACAATTTTGGAATCAGTTGAGTGACATAACATTTGCGGGGATCTAGTTTGTTTAGGATGCATCATAAAGAGGGAAACTAATTTATAATAAAATTATTGCCACTTAGAATGAGCATCGATTTCAATACAACCATTGGAGGAGACCTTTGGAGAGATATATGGGAAATCATATTTTCATAAGAGTGACTCCTCAGTTTGGCAACAGATGTTGGTGGAAGCGTGGAAATATGGAACAATGTTTTTTTGGACCATTCATGATCATCAAAATTTTTCTTATAATAGAATGTCATCTAGAAAATCCTCCATGTTATTCATGCATTGATATTGTGTTCCACACTTTTAGTCTTTTGAGGAATATGACTGATCCTATATATGTTACAGAATGCATGAATGTTGAATTTGAGACACATTCATTAAACTATATGTGTCTACTGTATATTTTATACATGCATGAAAAAGACCATTGAGGGAAGATAATACCACTTCACTAGGTTTACTGGCTGTATGGAATGATCCAGGAGGAGATGTTGGTTTAGGAATATAATGATCAAGTTTAGTGTCTTGGGTTGTATGAATATGTTCGTTATAGATATATTTTAGTGAAGATAATTCATTAGAGGTGGATAGTTTTAATATACTCAATTTTAAAATATTATAAAACCCTCTTTTATTTTTAATTAATATATATTTTCATGTGAAAATTAAATTTCTCCAAAAAAATATCACAACTTGTGTTGTAATGGATTTACCAAAGGGTAAAATCCCTGTTAATGTAGTGACTCTATTTTTCCCTTATAAATATTTGGATAATATGTAGAGTTCAAAATTGAGTCAGTGTGCGATTTCAAGGTTCATAGAGCCTTGTTGGTGAAATAATGAAAATATTAAATATATTATATCAAAGGTGAATATATTTTTGGAATAATCTAATATCATTTAATGGTGTTTTATATGGGAAATCCATAACCTCTATTAAATTTGAAATATGGGTTTCTACCCATGGAAAACATAAAATTTTTGTGCAGCAAGTTTGTGTTATACATTCATGATCATGAATGATTACAAAATTTTTTACCCTTTTACTTTAATTTTCTTCACCATTTATTTCTTCTTTTATTATTTCTTGTTATTTCACACATTGAAACCACCCTTTCATCTGATGAACATTATCCCAAATCGTTTGAAATCACTATTTTTAAACTATTTAACATTTTTACTCCCTAATAGCAAAAAATGTAACTCTCCAAAATAAATATATGGTTAAAAAATATGTTAAATTAGTGTTTTTAATTAAATGATATAAAGTGGTTAACCGATAAGTGGTTGTTGTTTCTAAAACTGACAGATCGCATGCGATTTCTTCTTGATTTACTCGATTGAGATTGAGTAACCATTTTACTACATTCCACAAAACTGGTGATGTTGTGCTACTCTGATTTAGTTCCATTTTTCTAGTTCCAAGAGTGGGAGTTGATCTTCTATATCCCTACGCACTGTGCCTAATGGGTGAAGATATTTTTTATGTATTTTCTTTTTTTCACTTCTCCTAAAATTCTAGAACAAAGTAAAAATTAATATAAAAATATAAAAATTCATTTATTTATGATAATTACACAAGATTGTTAGAAGATAATAATTAAGAAATATGAAAATATATTTATGTTAAATTACAAAATGATTATTACAAATAATTGTTAAATGACAATTATAGACAATTACAAAATATATATATATAAATTATTAAAAAAATTACCAATGATTTATTATAGGATATTAAATAAGAATTTTCATAATATATTTATAATGAATTATAAAAGGATTATTTATATGAAATTATAAGAAGATAATTATAAAAATATAGAAATATAAAATTATTAATGGATAATTTATGAAAACTATCAAATTACAATCATCCAAAATTATCAAGATATAGTTATGTATTTTTTTTAAATAATAATTATAAATACATATCATGTATGATCTTAGATTAATATAAAGAGATATATGTGGTCAAATGTGGTTTTTTAATTATTAATAATGAAAATATTTATAGAACAGGCTTTGGTCTGAATTATAATTTGGGTATTATACGATAAAAAAAGAATCGTCAAATGTGATATATATATATATATTTTGGAGTAAATTAGAATGTTATGGTTTATAGAACAATTGATAAACCTCTAATGTTGACAGGTATTCAACTATAATAAAAATATCTATAAGGATGTGTTACTTGCTGTAGATGCTTCCTCTCTAGTATGTTAAACACAAAAGGGTGGTTTATCCTTACTGCTGACATCAAAAACATTGTTTTTGGAAATCCATTAAAATTTATGATCTATGTATATGGATTTCGTGTGGTAGGTTTTTATAATTGATTAACCCATTTTTTATGTGTTGCATATATCCATGTGAGTTTCTATGAGTTTTTCATTATTATAATCTTGTGATGATGCATTCCTCTGGATGTTTGTTCTTGACATTCCTTATTTTTATATGCCCTAAAATGTATTTTTTTATTGAAAACCCTATGAAATTATGATTCAAGTATCATGCTGATCAGGGTGATCCTTGAGGATGTTTCAATATTGTCTAAACAAATTGAAATGTTGACATGAACATCCTTAAAGAGGTATGGGTGTATATATACTATTATCCAACCTAGTGCAGTCCACGATCTCTTAATGGTAGGTGTTTCTATCCCTATAGAGGGATGTGCATATACTTCCAGTTAGTTGACTTGAAGATGACAGTACCCAAATTTCACTAATGGGTTTCTTAGTTATCCCTTTTTTAGATGGGAATAAGTGATAGGTTGGATGATTTTCCGTTGGAATTTAGTGTTTCTAATGACAACCACCATCAGGGTGGGGATTACAGTGTAACAATTAATGTGGTTCCTGGTTTGAGTTATCTTATATATTTTCTATTAATGTTCCAATGTAGGTATGTTTGTGCATTGTGGAAGCTTACTCATCACACAATAACTCAACTAATTTATGACTGTATGATTAGTGGATCATTTACTTATGTGATATAATAAACAATATATGTCATGTGCACTTATAAAAAGTATTCATTGGTGGTTTTCTCTTAATTTATGCACTCACACCCTACTCAGGAATTTTAGTGCAAAATAATATTTGATGACATAATATTAAATGACGGTGAAGGGAGCACTGATAGGAGAATAATCAATGGAGTATTGATCCTGTAGCTGCCCATTAAAAACAATTGAAATCCCTATTATTTATTTATTTATTTATCTACAACTACGTATACTTAGTTTGTCCTCCCACTCTAGGAGGCTATTTATTTCCTTGAATGGAATGTATTCCATCAAAAAATTACACATGATTACTCTAATTATTTAATATATTTTCCATTATTATCATCTTCTCAATGATATTATATTGATGTTGAATTCTCACTATATATAGACATTGGTCCTCACTTCTAGTCAGAGTCCACTTATATATTGGGAGGTGTGGTTGAGGAAATGTGGACCCTCGGCACATACCTCATGGTTTATGTCATTGTGCTACAAAGCTAAATGTACGTGGGTTCAGTAGAATAGCTAAATTACCAAAATATATAGTTTAGATATCACAATTATACTATATTTCATAATTTAAAAATCACATACATGAATGAATCTCCATGTATGTAAATCCAGAGATCTAGCTAAATTCTATGTAGCTAAACCCACAAATGAAAATTAATAAAACATAAGGTAATTTAGAACTATTTATTCAAAATTATAATATGTTAAGTGTTTAATTATAAGAATCCATCGTGTATTAGAGGTGTACATTTGAAAAGATGAATGTCACGTTCTTGAATATCACAAATCTACTAAATGAATTTTTTGAAATACAAAATTATTTATTTTGAAGAAGTGTATTAAAAAAATTATTTATATTTTGTGGGATCAAGGTCAAAAAATAATTAATCATATTCAATTCATCATTTGAGACTATTTTGAGAAAAAACAATAGTGAAAAATTGCATGTAATTCATAATGGAAAAATGATTTTATACAGTTTTCAAGAATAATAACAATGAAAAACAATGAAGTTTGATTGTATAATGAATCATAAAATCATTATAATAAAAGTGTATTATAATGATATTGATGATGTGATGATCCATTAAATATGTTTATGCATTAAACTGAAATCTATAATGTGTTTATATGAAGTTATCAAGAGAGAATTAAATGAGTTCCACACTATATCTATGTTATTTTTTTCAGCTATAGAAAATATAAGCTATGGATTTTCTATAAATAAATTTTGGGGATGAAAAATTATACCGTACTAGTGATTTTATCTGAAAACATATTTTAATTAACTATGAAAAATTAGAATAAATAATGATTTGTGAAAGAGTATAATTCTGTTAACGAAAACAATTGAAAATAGAAGAATGTTATTGAAATATAAAATGGTGTTATATTAATATTATTATGAAATTTGTGTTTATTTTTTCCAATGATAAAATTAATTTCCACATAAGTGTTGATAAAATAACCTTCTGATCAAAAAAAGAATAAGTGATTGCAATTGTATGAAATATGTCTCTATTTGAGATCACATTTGTAGTACTGAAATTTGAAGAACAGTATCACGGAAGAAGAACAATCTATTTTATAGTGTAATAATGGATGATATAAAGAATATGGACATGATATTGAAATTATTTTGAGTGAGATGATGTAGTGGGAATAATAGGATCCCACAACAATCATGATTTCAAAACTATGAGAAGAAGAAACATGAGTCTGAAGCCAACCTTTTGGGATTATTATTAGATATATTTGTGAAGCATTAAAAAATATTAGGATCTATTATATATGAAATATCACAAGAGAACATAAATATAGTGATAAAATGTTAATAAAATATACTATAGAGGTTATGTGATATTGAGGATTTAGTAGAGACCGATTTCTAATGTTTTTATAGAGATATTCATGCATTTTAAGAAGGTGCTTATGGGAATAAAGATATCATTTTTATTGATATCTTTTCATCCTATGATGAAATAGTTGTTTACTTAAAATTAGTAGTTGGAATTAAATTCTTATATATACATATTTTGAAGATATAAAACCTATTTTACTCTCGGTATATAGGAAGACTACTATGAAACTCGGCGAATACATTGTGAAGCTATTAAATAAGCCCTATGAGAAGATGGAAAGTGATGTCCTCTGATATGTTGGAAATGATTTCATAAGAAACTAGATGAGATAATATGAGAGATAATATGATCTAGTTATGGTGTTTTGAACATCTTCCACTTATAATTTAATAATATTGATTAAAGTATAGAATCGTTGACTGGGGGTAAATTCAATCAAAGAAAGGGGTATGTCCCTATAACATATTTTTTTTTAAAAACATTATGTTATTATATGATAATTTTCTACATCATCTATGTATGGATGTGTGACATGGTATATAGTGGATCGTTAATAAATAATTATTAAATTATAAATTTAAATTTAAAATTCATTATAAAAGTTTTAAGAGACAATGAATTCACCTATCCCCTCAGATTTGTCCATAAGTCCTCTAGGTACCTCAAAACCCATGGGTGAGTGCTCTTCTACTAGTCATTTAGAATAAATATATAAAATGTTATATTGAATAAAGGATTGATAAAATACTTATTTGGAAATAAAACATGTAGAGGGTGTGTATTTGTTTCTATAAACAAAACTAGTATCTAGAAAATTTTATTTTCCAATTCCATTGATTGCTAAATTTTTGAAAGGATATCCAGAAATGAGTTCTTATGATTTATTGATGTATAATATCGATACAACATGAATACCAAATCCCATATAGACCAATCGTAGATGTTCATCACTTGAAAAATTCAAAAATTTACATACTCATGAATTACCATTGGCATGTATTTTGATCTTTCCATTATTATTATATCAATGATGGACATTATCCAAATATTATTCAAAGGGTAATTGGGCTTTTCATTGATGATTAATCTATAGTTGTAAGTATATTTTAAAATTTTCTACAAATCATTAAATTTTCGAAGTATTTTAAAAAAATATTGTTTTAAGAAAGAAAGAATGCCAATTCCATTTCATGGAAGGGTGAATTGTGGGTAACAAGTTTAATAATAAGGGTATGATGTTGATAATTCTATGGCTGATGTGATCCAAAATCTACCACCTCCAATGTGTGTTAAATATAATAAATTTTTATTAGATCATACTATTTTATATATATGATTTATCATGGAATTCTCAAAAATCACCAGGACTATATTCTCAATACTAGTCAAGGAAATTCATTTTTTGAATAATGAGAATAATGTCCCAAACTATGTGCTATGCAATAGGTGACCCTAGCGAGTTTTCCACATGTCCTCAACCATGCCTTCAAGTATACTAGAGTCTTCTGACTAGTAGTGATCATCTGATATGTCATTCATGGGGAGACTATAACAATATTTTGTGGAGTTAAACACCAGTATAAATAGATAGACAATATAAAAAGCCTATATATAAACATGACATTACAAAATACAGAAGATAAAAAAATACAATACTCCGTTAAAAATGGAATCATTACATGACAAAGTAAGTTCCAAGTGTCAAAATGAAAACCCAAAATAATTTAATACTATAAAAACTCCTCCAAGAGGGTCTCGACCCATGTCTGGTTCCCTCATCCATAATCCATCCGCACATTAGCTATCTAACACTAGTCCTTTTCCATTATCCTTTCTGGAAAAATAAATGTTTATTAAGATATCAATTAGGAATTCAGAGTACAGTGTATGTACAACTCAGTATGCCACCACCAATGATGTCTAAAACAATCCATTCAAAATATAGTGTATAAGCGCATATAAAGAAAGAAATATAATTCCAAAATTAAAATTTATGGCATTTTCATTTATTATTTATTTACGCATTTTTTAACTGTGGGGTTCTCGTGGACACCCTTACCCCGATACAGACTTTATCTCATACAAGAGCCTGAAGCATTCCCTAGGTAATAGCATATCATAATACCTTCTTTTACTCATGTTAGAGATTGATTTTTCAAAGATGATATGATATCTCAACAGCTTATTTGACTGATGAAATATTTTAAATTATTTTCATGTGAGTCCATATTTCAATGTAATCTTTGGAATATAAAATAAAAAGGCTTACAAGGTCATTTATAAAATAAATATAATATCATACAGTCTTCTTCATCAAAAGCTCACACAGTCCTTCGATAAAATATATTCTCATATAGTAATCTTCCTCAAATTCTCACTCCTTCAGAAAAAAATCATACATGTATGTCATGGGAGTAGAACATCACGTCTATCACCCCATTTTCCAACACGTATACATACATCTAGTGTAGAACGCCATGTCTAACACCCAAAAACCATTTTTTATCATGCCTTCACTAGTTTAGATCATCATTTATAACTCCCAAAAAATCTGATCGATATATCACTAGTATATAATGTCATGTATATTCTTTATTCAACCATGGATGTATATAATCATCAACCCAAAACATTATTCTTATCACCCAAACTCTCAATTATCCATTTATATCACTTCTCATCACAACGTCACATGTATCTATTTATCACTTGTTTTTACATTATCAAAAAACTAATATTAAACACATTAATCATTATATAACAACAAACCAACATGGATTCAATTAATTAATTCCTGAATTAATTAATCTATGTCCATTAATTAATTAAAAAATTAATTAATATTTTTATAAAATCAATATCCAATAATTAATTTTATAATAATTTATTCACATGAAATTTCCATTAATTATTCAAATGATTAACTAATTACACCAATTTCATTAATTAATTTCCATAATTAATTTATCCTAACAATCCACTCAAGTAATTATTCATTTAATTATTCACATCAATTTTATTAATCTATTCAACAATTAATTAAATACATCCACTATATAAATTAATTCACCAAATAATTAATTGAAACACATTTTTGTAAATTAATCACATGATTAACTAATCATGTTAGTTTCATTAAATAATGTCTATAATTAAGTACTTTTAAAACCCCTTCCAGTTATTCATCACGTAATTAACCAAATAAATTTCATATATTAATTCAAAAATTAATTAATCATTTCACAACATAACATCCAAAAATTAATTCACCAATTAATTAGTCTCAATATATAATTCAACAATTTGATTATTAAATCAAGAATTAATTATCAAATCATATCAATACAGTATGCCCAAAATCTAACTTAATTTATTCAACATTTACTTAATCCAATTGATTCAATAGAACCACCTTGACAATCCCTATTAATTAATTTACAAATTAATTAATTTAATTCAGTCAATTACGTTAACCTGATAGTCTCTATTAATTAGTTTAAAAATTAATTAATCCAATTCATTCAATTTCACTATCCTGAAAATCCCAATTAATTATTTTACCAATTATTTTACCAAATTAATTTTATTTTAAAATACCTAAAGTCACAATTGATAATTAAACCTATAAATTTATTTAATTCATTGTGTTTCACCATCATAATAATTTCCATCAAGTCATTTAGTAATTCATTAATTCAATTCCTTTCATTGCACCATCTTGAGAATCACTTTTAATTAATTTACCAATTAATTAATCTAATTCATTCAATTTCACTATTCCAACAGTCATTACTAATTAATTTTTAAATTAATTAATCCAATTTATTTGATTTTACCATCCTAACAAATCCCTATTAATTAATTTACCAATTAATTAATCTAACTCACCTGATAAAATCATCCGAATAATATCAATCAATTAATTTTACAATTAATTATTCCAATTCATTTCCACTAATTTATTCTATTATTAATTACTCTAATTCAAAGCCTCTAATTAATTCACCAATTAACAGTCCGTGAATTTTTTATTAATTAACTCTCAAAATTAATTAATCTAACTCAACCCCATTATTTTATTTAAAAATTAAATAACAACTATACTTACATTAATTAATTCAACAATTAATTATTCCCAAATTAAACAATTTAATAACCCCAATTAATTTATAGAATAGAAAATTAAGACAATGGTATTTAAATCATAGACAGCCTACCTCAATAATGGTGACTATTTTTTGGAAATATATAATCCCAATTTGAAGATGATACATCTAGAATGAGATCGTGAACATGGCATATATCTGAAACATAAATCCAGGATTAAACAAAATGAGATCCCTTAACTCATTATTTAGGTCCAAAAATCCGTGATCTAGATTTAATAGTGGATAATCAAATTTATTTTATCTGAAAAGAGGATGGAGCATGAAAGTTATAGGGAGAGAGAGAAAGAAAGATCTAAATGAGAAGGATTCCCATACCTGGAATATGAGAAGTTAGACTTTAGTCAGATATGGTGGTGTGTGAAGGAGGTTCGGTCCATGAAGTTGGCGCACTGATGAATTTCGATCCCTGTAGGTTGTGTGCTGATGAGTTTTGGTCCATAGAGGAGGTGCGCAAATGGGTTTTGGTCCATAGAGTAGGTGCATTGATGGGATTTCATATATATAAGTGGTGTGTATAGCCCTCACGGTGAATAATAGAGGGTTCTGAAGCCCTGCAATAGTGGTGATGTGAGATTGAGGTTTAAGAAATGCGTGAGACATGTTTTCAATATATTGAGCGTTAAAATTACAAGACATGAATTCCCATTTCACATCACGTAATTGTTGTAATTTTTCCATTAAAATCCCATAAAACATTTAAAAAGCACTTAGTGAATATCAAATGTGGTTTAATATCATTATTTATATTTTAATTCAATTTCATATTATGTAATCATACCCGAGGTGTAATTTAATTTTTGTCCATATCAACACGTGGTGATGGAGAGTTATAGGGGGGTAAAATTTCAAGCATTTTTAATTAATTCACATCATTTATTATGGAAAAGAAATCAAATATTTACAAAGAAATTTTTCAAAAGATTCATACCTAGAAAAAGGACAGGTTTTTGGAATATTCACACCATATAATATTCTGTCCACGATATGTACTCACAATCATCACAAATATTTTGAGTCAAAGAAGGTCGTGTGACTCTCACCTTTTATCAACATCTCTCTCCCATGTTTCCACAATATGTAATCCAAGATTCCCCAATAGATTAACTAAAAACAAAGTATTTCCTCCCTACACATTTTCAATACTCTCCAACAAACATTTTATATACTCCTCAAAGAACTCGTCGATCACAATATCAATATCCAAAACATACCCGAATCTTTTCCCATATCAGTATTCCTAAGAACCACATGAAACAATCCAACATTAGCACATAGACCTCAACATTAACAACAACCTATAAAGAACATACATCTATCCCTCCAATGTTCACCTAACTATTATTAGAGAAATCAAAACATGAACCATGAAGGTTCTTCATTGACATTTTGATGCATCCATTTCAACGACATGGTATTGATCCATATAGCTATTATTGACATATCACTCCCCATCATAAGAGCATCATTATCCTCATGTTGTAAAATAACTCAACCACCATGACCCATGTCCCTATTATTCATCAAATTATGGACCCCCATAAAAACCTTATTTGTAAACCATTGATGGTGTAACACATACCATCATCCCCAATATATATACTTCTTCATAAGAATAACCTCCAAGGGGCCCCATATCCAACCAAAATGCACTCATTTATCTAGGAATAAATCTAGAGCTTTATCACCATGCTCGGGATGATATCAAGGTAGGGGACACTATGGTCACTAATTAAAAGTAAACCAAGCAGTCATTGATTAATACCCCAAAAAATCCTTTATCTTTAATTTCCCCAAAACTATAGAAAAAACCTTCTTCATTATAATGTCTCATGTTTCCCTGACCACAAAAATCTCCTCATACTGACCAAAACCGAACGGTTCCTTATATAACTCACAACAATCTTCTCAAACTATGGAATCATCACTACCCAAACCACCCATATCAAGGTACAACTAAACTTCCCAATTAATCATAATTATTAAGATTATCACAATTAACAAGTGGTATTTACACTTAACCATATCATGTATTTACCCATTTTTCTAGACACACAGTCAAAATTGAGGCAATATCAATACCCATAACCATTACACACTGTGGTCCTGGAAAAAAAAGGGTAAACACTACACATTATTCAATATTATCATTTAGACACCCATTTATTCTAATATTGCATCATTTTTTAATCATTCTAAATTAATTAATATAGTTTTATATTTTAATAATTAAATAATCTATTAAATCAAATTAATTAATATGTGATTTTATTAATTCATAAGTTGAATTAATTAATTTCATATTTTTAGTAAACTCTTTCATTATATCATCATCCACTAATTAACTCCACCATTATATATATCTCATAAAAATAAATAAATCAAATTATTTTTTTTGAAATTAATTATCCCATATTTATGATATCACAATATTACTTTTAATTCTAAAATTAATTATTCCCAAAACCCAACATCTCACAATTATTCAATTAAATAATTCATCATTGTAATTCCAATTTCACAAGTAAAAAAAGCTCAAGATTAACAATTTAACCAAGGACAATATTATCATGTATGTGTTCTATGATTCATGCCAAAGAATAATACTGAATTCCTAGAATGTTGCACACAGACTCAAATATCCAACCATTTAGGGCCATGAGTGAATGTCAATAAATCTAAAAAACAACATCAAGATCAGAAAAAAAGAGCATCAACCATGGTGAAATTATATTCAACTATAACAAAAAACATCAATAAAAACAATCCCACCCTGGGTACCTAGATTATCCACATACAATGTATAGCTACTCCCATGCATGATCTCCTAACCAAGCCCTGAATATTTCTAGACTAATTTCTACCTCACCTAAATAGTAAGACAAAATAAGAATAAATGAAATGCAGAGCACTATTACAACTTTGTAACGTCCAGACCAGGGTGCCACATGACGGTGCCCCAATCTTGTTTTCTAAATAGACCGAATCACCCCCCCCCCCCCCGTATGTTAGAGAATAACGACTAGTAGAGAGGGTTTCATAAGTCATTCATGAGGTGAATATATACACTTTTATCAGTGTAAAACACCAAAGGAAACAAAATGAAATAAGAAGAAGCATATATATAATGAAAACAATAAAAAATTAAAAAGATAAACAAAGAATGAAATACAATACTCAATTAAAACGGGAAACATGCAATGCTAAAGTATGTGAAAAGTGTCAATATGTAAAATCCAAAATAATAAAGACACAAAAAACTCATTCAGGCTGGTCCTGACCCATATCCAGTTCCCTCATCCCTACTCCCCCGAATGGCTTGAATGACTTCTTTTTTTATTATGGATAATCCCACTTTTAAGGGTTTAAAGGGAACCCGTACATGACCCGTAGGCCCAAGGAACAAGACCCGACAAACTCGTAATACATGACCCGAAGGCCCAGAGGCATACCATGCCCAATACATGACCCGTAGGCCCAACCCACTTGAACTGCCCCTCCCTAGATTTTTGGGGCATTGAATGTCAGAAGGCACAAATGTTCCTTCAGAAAACAAATATAAGCTCAAACATTTTTCATCCTCAATGGTTCAAATATTCCTTCTTAGAATTATGTACACACCATATTCATACTTGATGTCTCACACTGTCCTTCTAAAAATAATCAAACTTTTTTATCATGGGAGCAGAACATCATGTCTATCAATGCATTTTTCAACATGTATACATACATCTGGTGTAGAACATCAACTGTAAAACCCTAAAACCATTTGTGGGTATGCATTAACTAGTGTAGAACATAATGTCTATCCCAAAAAAAAACATGGTAGATCTATCACTGGAATAGAACGTAATGTCTAGCACTCATTCAATAATGTATGTATATCATCACCGACCAAGAGCATCGTGTGAGGCTTCCCAACTATCAATTATGATTGTATATCACTAATCATCACAAAATCACATGTATCATATTATCACATGTTTTACATTATCACAACAACTATGATTAAATACTATAATCAATATATCTCAACAAACCTACATGGATTACATTAATTAATTAATATACTAATTAATCCATTTCAAATAATTAATTCTAAAATTAATTAATCTTTTCAAAAAATCAATATCCAATAATTAATTCACTAATTAATTATTCACAATCAATTTCCCTTAATTATCCAAATGATTAATTACATACATCAATTTCATTAATTAGTTTCCATAATTAATTATTCATAATAACACCCTCAATTAATTAATAAATAAATTATTTACTACAATTCCATTAATTAATAAAATAATTAACTACATTTATTTCATTAAATAATTCACCAAATAATTAATCATAATATATTTCTATTAATTAATCCAATGATTAACTAATCATGTCAGTTTATTTAATTAATTTCTAAAATTAATTATTCATCATAATCACTTCAATAAATTCATTAATTAATTTCTCACATAAACTCTATTAATTAATTCATCAATTAATTAACCAAATAATTTTTAGAAATTAATTCAATAATTGAAAATTAATTTAAAACATGAAATCCAATAATTAATTCACCAATAAATTATTCTCAATTTTTATTTCGAAATCTATATAATTATCTCTCAAATTAATTATAGAATTCTATCAATTCAACATACCACCAATAAGCATTAATTAATAATCTGATTATGTAATCCAGTTCATTTGATGGAACTATCCTAAAAATCCATATTAAATAAAATTCCAATTAATTATTCCAATTTATTCAGTTGCACCATCCCAATAATCCCCATTAAAAAATTTATCAATTAAATATGCAAATTCATTCGATTACAATGTCCTGATAATACACATTAATTAATTTTTAAATTAATTAATCTAATTGATTTGATTGAACCATTGAAAATACCCATTAATTAATTTACCAATTAATTAATATAATTCATTTGATTGTATTATACTAATAATCCCCATTTATTAATTTACAAACAAATTAATTTAATTTATTTAGTTGCACCACCCATATATTTCTCCTTAATTAATTTACCAATTTATTATGTGATTTTATTATGTTTCACCATCCCAATAACTACAATTAATTAATTAACTACTTAATTTATCTAATTCATTCGATTCCACCATCCCAATTATCCCCATTAATTATGATACCAAATAATTAATCCAATTCATTCAATTTCACTTTAACATCCCAAGTAAGTAATGAATAATATATATTCTTATCTATATCTATATATGAATTAGATAGTGTTTTAAGAGGTTTAAAATGAGAATAAATCCTATCTTAAACATAGAATTCTCTAATATTTTTAAAAGATTGTTTTACTGCCTTTTGATTGAAAACCATTTTTAAATCGAACTTTGGACAATTTTATAACCTATATTTCTCAAAATAATATTATTATTTATGTTTGGGACATTTAAATTTAACTTTGGTTAATTTTTGGTATTTTTCAGACAATGTTCATTTTTTTAATGAATAGTGAAAAATACTGCATTTTTCATCAAAACTGCTTTTTCATCTAATTTAATTATATGGTTATATTATCTTATTAATTGGTTTTAATGTGTAAATAGAATATATTTTTACCATGTAATCTAATGGTGGTCATTGGGATTAATTTCACTTTGGAATTGGGCATAAACAAGTGCCAAACTTTTCATAGATATTGTTTCAAAAAAACCCGTTATTTATTTTGACAATGGGAATTATTTTTAAATTAATTATTGCAATTTATGTGTTTGTAATTTGGAAAAATGGATTAAATATTTGTAATCAGAAGGCCAAAATTATTTAATCAATATTATTTTGTTTTTGGACATTATGAATAGTAACTACGGTAATTATCTTTAATTATGTTGATTAATTAGTAATCAGGTAATTAAAGATAATAAAATAATATCATAATAATAACAAATGACCCCAACATGTGTCCCAATGCTAATGGGTTATTCATGGCCGACCAAGGGAAGCCTTTTTCCAATCTTGGGGACCCCAAGGAATCACTTTTGTGTGATAATGACTTTTTATTTTTTTATTTTTAAAGAAAGTTAAATATAACAATGAATGTATCACTCGATTAAAACACTTTTTATTTTTTATAAATAAATTATCTATTGGACTATAAATATTCATTGGAAAGATAAAAATATTTCCTACATAAAATTATTTTTTAAAAAAATTTATAGATTGGATAAATTAAATTATTTATGACATCATGATGATGCAGCGATTATCTCATTAATAAACTATTTAAATAAAATGAAAAGATAATGTAAAATATAAAACTTATACTTTTCAAAGACCTATTGGATGATTATATTTCGAACCCTTATCACCTTATCCTAGAAATATATAAATTTGGGACCTTTTAAATCTGTAAGCCTTTTTAAAATAAAGTATCATTTCATTACATTTCAAGAGTGCCCCACATCTTCTCTTATAAAAGGCTCACATCTCTATCTCTTTACACACACTTCTCAAGTCTTTGGCTCGGCCAATCTCTTCTCATTTCTTATCTCCACATCCATCTCTTAATTCTAGAAGCCTTACCTCAGGTAGATAGTTCTTCAAGAAACCCTTTTGGTTCAAACCAAGAGGAGTTACCCGATTTAAAGGTAATGTCTTCACTTATGTTCTTTTGTTTTATTTTTCTTCTACAACCCCCTTATCTCTTTTTATTCCTTATTTTGTAACAAAAACAGTATCTACAATATACAAGGATTTTTTTATGAGAAGGATTCAAGCTACACTTACACACACCTTCATCTAATGGTTAAAAAGCATATTGTTTCCGTGGATGGTGAATTTCTGCCTCACGAAACGATGATTGATCAATATTCATATAACACCTTCAAGGGAGACCATTTAGATGCCACTATATTTATATATTATATATTATATGTTTATGTTTTCCTTATTCTTCTATATTTTTTATTTATGTCATACCTTTATGGTTTCCATTATTGGTAAACGTGATATCTTTATTTTAGGAAGTTATGTCATACCTTTATGGTTTCTATTATCGGTAAACGTGATATCTTCATTTTAGGAAGTGCTGACTACTACCCCCTCAAAGTGATTTTATTTTGAAATTCCATGTGTGGGATGTATAAAGGATGGAGTTAATTTTATCATATATGATATTATACTGGAATTATAATATACATTTATATCATTATGATTCTGTTCCATTAAATAGGCAATAGAAATGGAAGCAGCGTTCATGTGTACGTACGACATACTGTCTCCATGACCGGTGCATTTCATTTTCTACCTCTAAATATTATGTAATATTATTTTTTCATGTATATACTGGATATATATGATATATATGATATATACATCAGGAATATAATTCTGGACAGAATGGATATTTTACCACATGAACAACTTGAAATTACAAGAAGTTTATTTTTGACTCATGTACCAATGATCGAAAAAATGACCATTATTAACATAAATAATTACATAGTGTTCATGACATGGTAATAAGTGATATAAAGGTAATAATGAACTTGAAAAAGGTTCTTAAAAAAGTAAAAATTAACTCAAGTTTATTATTCAGGAGGTTAAAGAATGATCGAGTCAAGTCGGACCTGAGGTATGGGACTTCGTCTCAATCTCCTTTCATTGAGAAATATTTTTTTTATACACAACCTTCTTTTAAACAGTGTATAATCCCCTTTAACATTTATGTTTATTCAAAATGAAACATTTTATATGAAGAATTTTACTAAACGACAAAATGGAATGTTTTTTTGTCGTACGTATGCGGCGACAACGACTTCTCCGCCGTCGTGACCATTATTTGAGTTTCGGCTTCCTCTACAAGCCATAACATTTTTTAAATGAAAAATAAATACCAAATTTTACATTTATTTTATTTTGGTATTGAAAATTGTTTTCATAATGTTTATATTATGTCAATGTGTTGTATTGATATCTTGTTATTGAAATGTGGAAATGTTATGATTCCTTTATGCATATTTTATGTGATATGATGGTACATGGGCATTGTTTATGAATACGGTTGGTTCCATGAAAAACTAAGGGTGGGTGAGCCCAATATAGATCTCTAATGCATTGGTTAATGTGAAGGAGATAAATGTTAAGGCTTCTCCGAAGAGATTTAGGGAATATACTGTGATGGGTATTCCGAACGCAACCATGAGGGTTACTCCCTACGTATTAATGTTATTAATGAGTCAAGTTACCTTTATGTATTATGATTTCTATGAGTTATTCATAAATCTTATAAATTCATGAGGTATGTTAATGTGCTCATGTTTTATGAGTAAAGTATGACTTCATTGATTATTATGTATAGATTTACTAATGTTTCCTTTCCGTATTGTTATATCTCTTACGGTGATTTTTAAGCTCATCCCATGTTTTTGAAATGTTTTTCACAGGTCAAGGGAAATTTACATGATATGATGATAGTGTCAAGGAAGTGTCGAGAAAGAATCTATATTTTATTTTAAATATGTTTCTGTTGATCGAAAAAATGAATATTATCTTTTGTGTAACCTCTTTGGTTAAATGTGGAATGTAATGCATGATTTGTGATCTAATTCTCTAAAACTATAAACCTGAAAATATTCTCAACGTGTATTCTGGAGGTAACTCAAGATTATGTAATGTTTAAGGATGGGGCCATATAGTTGGTATCAGAGGTAGGTTTAGATAACATTAGGAGTTATAATTCTATTAAATGATTATCCAAAAATATTTTTTTTTGGTCAAATTGAAATGATATAACATTTGAATATTACCATGTTTCTTCATCTATGACATGTTTGTTCAGAATGGTTTTCCACATAGGAAACAGGGAAGCAGTGCTAGGAAGGCATACAGAAGAAAATGACCATCCGAATCCGCATCCTGGGATGGTCGGAATTGGAACTGAACAGTTTGATGCAGTAATGGCACAGTTGACAGAAGAGATAAATGGTGGTGGTATCCATGCATGAGATCAGCCAGATCAACTGCATAGGAACATGTCAATGGTGGAAAATTTCATGAGGCATCATCCCCCATCATTCAGAGGATCATCTGACCTTGTTCTAGATAAAGGTTGGATTAAATCACTGAAGATGATTTTCGATGTTATGGGGTGTTCAGACAATCAAAAGGTTAGTCTTGCAATTTACCGTTTGGAGGGTGAAGCAGATCAGTGGTGGTCGACAGTTAAAAATATCAGGGATGCTGATGAGATTGATCCTCTCGACTGGGATGAATTCAAAGGTATGTTTTTTGAGAAGTATTTTCCTATGGCTGTTTGACATAGGATAGAAAAACAATTATTGTAATTGAGGGAAGAGAAAGACTCGGTGGATGCTTATGAAGAATGGTTCACTCGATTGGAAATGTATGCTCCAAATTTTATCTGAGACCTTGATAGTAAAATCAATCATTTTTAGTCAGGATTAAATCCAAAATATCGAAGGGCATTGGCTTCTCATGAGTTCAAAAGATATGAAAAAATAGTTCGATGTGCTATGAATGTGGAAATAGAGTTTGTCGATGATCAAGTGTTCTATAACAACCAACATTGGAAGAGACTGAGGTGGTAGGAGAAAGGGAAGAATTCTTCAAAAAGGTCTGATGGTAAGAAAACTATGTTTCCAGTTTGTGATAAATGTGGTAAAAGGCATGCTGGGGAATGTCTTCTAAATCCTGGAAAGTGCTACCAATGTGGTAAGATGCGACATAAGGCTTGTGATTGCACTGAAAAAGATCAAGGTGTTGGTAAGTACAAATTTGTTTTACAATTAGTGAAATGTTTTAAGTGCAATGAGATTGTTCACTATGAAAACGAGTGTCCGAAAAAGAGCTCAAGTGATGGGAAGCAGTTAGACTACAAGCAGAAAGGGGTGGTGAAATCTGTTGCAACTATGTCAGAAGATGTTGGGCCATAAAATGAAGTGGTACCCGGTAATTTGTTTGTTTTTTCAGATTATGCCAGTGTGTTTTTTGATCCAGGGTCTACACATTCTTTCATCCTTGAAAACTTTTCTAATAAAATGGGAATACTGTCTCAAGAAATGACTCATGAAATTGTGGTAAAAACACCTGGGGGAAATGTTGAGGCAAAAAGATTTTATAAGAATCTTCATATCCTTATCCGTTGAGAGAACCTACTTGCAAACCATATTGTTTTACCTCTAGTAGAGTTTGATGTTATCCTGGGTATGGATTGGCTCTCTATTTACCATGCTAAGATTGATTGTAGAGATAAAAAAGTTTCTTTTCAGAAATACTTTCAGTTTGTGTACAAGAATGAACCCTTACTGTTGATGACATATCAAGAGGCTGAGAAACTTGTAAATGATGGAAACGAATGTTACTTTTTACATATTGTTGAAAACAACAGAACTGTTCAGATGAATGATGTGCCAGTGGTAAATGAGTATCCTGTTGTTTTTCCTGATGAGTTTCCTAGAATAATACGAGATAGGGAAGTTGAGTTTACTGTTGACTTAGTTACCGATGCTAAGACAATTTCAAAACCCCCTTATCGAATGGATCAAATTGAACTTTTAGAGTTAAAGGAGGAATTGCATGATTTATTAGAGAAAGGTTTTATTCGACCTAGTACATCACCATGGGGTTCTCCAGTCTCATTTGTTTAAAATCAAGATGGTTCTATGAGACTTTTCATTGATTATAGAGCCTTGAATAACATAACTATTAAGAACAAATATCCTTTGCCTCATATCGATGATTTGTTTGATCAGATCCAGGGAGCTCAGTATTTTTCAATGATTGAACTAAGATCGGGGTACCATTAGTTGAAGGTAAAGGAAGTAGATATTCTGGAGACCACATTTTGAACAAGATATGGCCATTATGAATTTGTAGTTATGGCTTTTGGGCTAACCAATGCACCTACTGTATTCATAGACCATATGAATATAATATTCCATGAGATCTTGGATAAGTTTTTGGTTGTTTTCATTGATGATATTTTGGTGTTTTCTAAAAGTAAAGCGGGGCATGAAATAAATTTAAGGGTTATTTTGAAAACCTTAAAAGAAAATAAATTTTATGGTAAATTCAGCAAGTGTGAGTTTTGGTTGCAACAAATTTCTTTCCTTGGTCACATTGTTTCTAAAGATGGGATAACTATTGATCCTTCAAAAACAAAGGTTGTTGAAGAATGGCCAAGACCCAAAAATGTAACTGAGATTCGTAGCTTCCTTGGTTTGGAAGGATATTACCAAAGGCTTGTTAGAAATTTTTTCCGGTTATCTAGTCCAATGACTAAGCTAACTCAGAAGGGTGTTAAGTTTATTAGGACAAAAGAATGTGATGATTGTTTTAAAGAATTGAAAAGAAGATTGGTGAATGCTCCAGTTTTGGCACTACCTTCCAGGAATGGTGAGTTTATTATCTATAGTGATGCTTCGGTGAAGGGACTTGGTTGCGTCCTAATGCAGAATGATCAGGTAATTGCTTATGCTTCACGTCAGTTTAAAACTCATGAGGTAAATTTCCCTACAGATGATTTGGAATAATCTACTATTGTTTTCGCTTTGAAAATTTGGAGGCATCATTTGTATGGTGTAAAGTGTGAAATATATACTGATCACAAAAGTTTAAAATATATATTCACTCAGAAAGAATTGAACATGAGATAGAGGAGATTTCTAGAATTAATCAAGGATTATGATTGTACAATTCAATACCATATGGGAAAAGAAAATAAAGTGGATGATGCTTTCAGTCGAAAAAGTAATGCTTCATTAACAATGTTCCTTTTCGAATGTGATCCTTTGATTAAGGATTTGATGAACATTGGAATAGAAGTTGTTGGTGAAGGATTTCCTTCTGTTTTGTTTCAGGTATTAGTGAAATCTTCTCTATCAGACAGAATTAAGCAAGCACAAAAACAAGATAGTGAGTTGCAGAAAAAGGTAGAGCTGGTTCAGAAAGGTAAAAGGCCTGAATTCAACATTGATAATGATTGTGTTTTGAGATTTGGGAAGAGATTGAGTATGCCTTGTGATTCACAGTTGAAGAGAGAGTTGTTATGTGAAGCTCATTGTTCTCCATTTTCAATTCATCCAAGAATTACAAAGATGTATATAGATCTTCATGAGTATTACTGGTGGGACGGAATGAAAATGGATATTGCTAATTTTACTATGAAGTGTTTGACTTGTCAACAATTAAAATAGGAGCGGCAATTACCTAAAGGGATGCTTCTACCTTTACCAGTGCCAGAGTGGAAATGGGATAACATATCCATGGACTTCGTTGTGAGATTTTCGAAGAAAGCTTGAGGTAATAATGCAATTTGGGTTATAGTTGATCGCTTGAATAAATCTGCTCATTTCCTTTCTATGCGAGATAATTTTTCCCTTGATCAACTTTCCCATTTGTATATTAAATAGATAGTTTGGTTACATGGATATCCTTTCTCCATTGTATCTGACCATGATCCCAGGTTCACTTCTAACATTTGGAAAGGCCTTCAGAAGTCGTTAGGTACTGAATTAAATTTTAGTAAAGATTTTAATCCAAAATCAAATAGGCAGTCAGAATGATCAATTCATACTTTGTAGGATATGCTACGTTCTTGTTCGATGGATTATCATGGAAGTTGGGACCAATATCTTTCTTTTGATGAGTTTTATTATAATAACAGTTTTCATTCCAGTATACAGATGGAACCATTTGAGGTATTATATGGGAAGAGGTGTCGAACACCAGCTTTTTGGGATGAAGTGGGTGAAAGGAAGTTGATGGGACTAGAATTGGTAGAAGAGTTGGCAGAAAAAGTTTAGCTGATACAGAAACCCATGAGTACAGCTCAGAGCATGAAGAATTGTTATGCGGACAACAAGAGGAAAAATCCCTCTTTTGATGTAGGTGATCATGTTTTTCTCAATTTTTCACCATGGAATAGTCTGATGTGATTTGGTAAGAAAGGAAAGCTGAGTCCAAGGTTCATTGGACCATATGAAATTCTAGAGATAGTTGGATCAGTTGCATACCGAGTGGATTTACCTCAAATTTTATCTCAGGTGCACAATGTTTTTCATGTTTCAATGTTATGGAAGTAAATGCCAAATCCATTTCATGTTTTGAGTCGAAAGGTAGTTCAGTTGGAGGGGAATCTCTCTTATGAAGTACTACCAGTCTAGATTCTATAACACAGGGAGCAAGTGTTGCGGAATAATGTAATTCATCGAATAAAGGTTTTGTGGAAAAACCACATGATAGAAGAGGCAACATGGGAATCTTAAAATGCCATGAGGGATAAATACCCCCACTTATTCGATAAGTAAATAAATTATGGGGATGCAATTTTCTAATGGGGGGAAGGATGTAACATCCCAAGTAAGTAATGAATGATAGATATTCTTATCTATATCTATTTATGAATTAGATAGTGTTTTAAGATGCTTAAAATGAGAATAAATCCAATCTTAAGCATAGAATTCTCTAATATTTTTAAAAGATTTTTTTACTGCCTTTTGAGGGAAATTTTTTTTTAAATCGAACTTTTCACAATTTTTTAAGAACTATTTGTCAAAAAAACTTATTCATTATGATTGGTACATTCATATTTACCATGGGTTAATTTTTGGTATTTTTCTAACAATGTTCATTTTTTAAATGAATAGTGAAAAACACTGCATTTTACATCAGAACTTCTTTTTTATCTAATTTAATTATATTGTAATATTATCTTATTAATTGGTTTTAAAGTGTTAATAGAATATAGTTTCACCATGTAATCCAATGGTGGTCATTGGGATTAATTTCACTTTGGAATTGGGCATAAACAAGTGCCAATCTTTTCACAGATATTGTTTCAAAAAAAACCGCTATTTATTTTAACAACCGGAATTATTTTTAAATTAATTATTGCAATTTATTTGTTTGGAATTTGGTAAAATGTATTACATATTTTTAATCGTAAGGTTGAAATTATGTAATCAAGATTCTTTTGTTTTAGGACATTATGAATAGTAACGATGGTAATTATCTTTAATTATCTTGATTAATTAGTAATTGGGTAATTAAGGATAATAAAATAATATCATAATAATAAAAAATAACCCCAACATGTGTCCTAATGCTAATGGTTTTGTCATGTACAACCAAGGGATGCCTTGTGCCAAACATGGGGACCCCATGGAATCACTTTTGTATGATAATGACTTTTTATTTTTTATTTTTTAATGAAAGTTAAATATAACAAAGAATTTATCACCTGAGTAAAACATTTTCAATTTTCTATACATAATTGATCTATTATACTATAAATAGTCATTTTAAAGATAAAATTTTTTCCTACATCATAGTATTTTTTAATAATTTTTAAGGGTTATATAAATTAAATTATTTATGACATCATGATGATGCAGCGATTACCTCATTAATAAATGATTTAAATAAAATGAAAAGATAATGTAAAATCCAAGACTTACACTTGTAAAAGTCCTATTGTATGAGTATATTTAGAACCCTTATCACCTTATCCTCGAAATATATCAACATGGGACCTTTTAAATTAGAAAACCTTTTTAAAATAACGTATCATTTCATTACTTTCCAAGATTGCCTCTTCTCTCCTCTTATAAAAGGCCCCCACCTCTACCTCTTTACACAGACTTCTCAAGCCATTTGCTGGTCCAATCTATGATAATTTAATATCTCCACATCCCTATCATCATTTTAAAAGCCTTACCATAGGCAGAAATCTCTTCAAGAAACACTTTTGGTTCAATCCAAGAAGAGTTACCCGATTTAAAGGTAATGTCTTCACTTGTGTTCTTTTGTTTTATTTTGCTTCTCCAACACCCTAAAATATTTTCATTCCTTTATATTGTAACAAAAACACTATCTACGATATGCTAGGATGTTTTTATGAGATGTATTTGAGCTACACTTACACACACCTTTATCTAATGGTTAAAGAGCATACTGTTTCCGTGGATGGGGAATTTCTGCCTCACGAAACGATGATTGTTCAATATTCATCTAACACCATAAAGGGTGGACATTAAGATGTCACTATATTTATATATGAAATATAATATTTTTATGTTTTCCTTAAGATTCTGTATTTTTTATTTATGTCATACCTTTATGGTTTCCATTATGGGTAAACGTGATATCTTCATTTTAGGAAGTGTGGACTGCCGCCCCATCAATGTGATTTGATTTGTTAATTCCATATGTGGGACGTATAAAGGATGGATTTAATGATATCATATATGATATTATACTAGAATTATAATATAATTCTATATCATTATTATTCCATTCCATTAAATAGGCAATTGAAATGGAAGTAGCGTTCATGCGTACGTACGACTTACCGTCTCCATTAATGGTGCATTTCATTTATTACCACTAAATGTTATGTAATATTATAAGTGCATGTATATGCTGGATATATATGATATATATGATATCTACATCATTAATATAATTTTGAACAGAATGGATATTTTACCACATGAACAACTTGAAATTACAAGATGTTTATTTTTGACTCATGTACCATTGATCGACAAAACGACCATTATTAACATAAATTATTACATAGTGTTCATAACGTGGTAATAAGTGATATAAAAGGAATAATGAACTTGAAAATTGTTCTTAAGAAAGTAGATATTAACTCATGTTTATTATTCAGGAGGTTAAAGAACGATCGAGTCAATTCTGACCTGAGCTATGGGACTTTGTCTCAATCTCCTTTCGTTGAGGCATATTTTGATTTATACACAACCCTCTTTTATATGGTGTATAAGCCCTTTTTACTTTTCTGTTTTTTCAAAAGGAATCTTTTTATACGAAATATTTTACTAAATGACAAAATGGAATGATTTTTTTGTCGTATGTATTCGGCGACAACGACTTCTCTGCTGTCGTGACTATTATTTGAGTTTCGGCTTCCTCTATAACCCATAATTTTTTTTAAATGAATAATAAATACCAGGTTTTACTTTTCTTTTATTTTGGTATTGAAAATGGTTTTCATAATTTTTTTATTATGTCAATGTGTTGTATTGATATCTTGTTATTGAAATGTGAAAATGTTATGTTTCCTTTATGCATGTTTTATTTGATACGAAGGTACATGGGAATTGTTTATGAAGACGGGTGGTTCTGTGATAAAATAATGGTGGGTGAGCCCGATATATCTCTCCAATGAATTGGGTAATGTGAAGGAGTTAAACGTTAGGTTTCTCCAAAGAGATTTAAGGTATATACTACAATGGGTATTCCAAATGTAACCATAAGGGTTAATCCCTACGTAAGAATGTTATGAATGCCTCATGTTACCTTTATATCTTATTATTTCTATGAGTTATTAATAAATATTATGATTTCATGAGTATTTTAACGTGCTTATATTTTATGAGTAAAGTATGACTTCATTGATTCTTATGTATACATGTACTAATGTTTCCTTTCTGTATTTTTATATCCCTTAATGAGCTTTTTAAACTCATCCCAAGTTTTTGAAATGTTTTTCATAGGTCAAGGGAAAGGTACATAATATGATGATAGTGTCGTGGAAGTATCAAGAAAGAATCCATGTTTTATTTTAAATATGTTTCCGTTGATGGGAAAAATGAATACTATATTTTATGTAACCACTTTTTTTAAATGTGGAATGTAATGCATGATTTATGATCTAATTCTCTAAAACTCTAAACTTGAAAAGATCCTCAACATGTATTCTTGAAGTAACTCAAGATTAAGTAATTTTAAAGGCTGGGGCCATATATGCACCATCCAGAAAATACATATTACTTAATTTAAAAAATAATTAATCCAATTTATTTGATTTTAGAATCTTATTAATCTCTATTAATTAATTTACCAATTACTTAATCATACTGATTCAAATTAATTAATTCTATACCTAATTTCTCTAATTCAAACAATCCAATTAATAAAAAAAATAATTTTCCATTTAAAATCAATTAATTAATTCTCTAGATTAACTAATCTAACATGATGTTGTTATTTAATTAAAAAATTAATTACTTACTCTATGACAATTAATTAATTCAAATATAAATTCTTCCTAACACAAACAATTCAACAACCCCTACTAATTCCTCAATTATTTGTTTTTCATGGAAAACAATTTAATATTCATAATAACTCAAACAATTAATTAAATAATTAAATATCTCTATACAAAAACATCAACTCAACAATATTTAATTTATCTATTAATTATTCAATGGCAACAATTTTTGTCTTGGTATAATCAATTCAATAATTATTTATCAAAAAGTGAAAATTTCATAAATCAATCAATTTTCATTAATTAATTTATCAATTAATTAATCCAGTTCAACCCTTTTAATAAATCAGAAATAATTACCTTAATTAAGTATCAAATTTTCATGATTTCAAAATATATTATTTCACCAAATTAATTAATTCGTTTTGGAAATCAAATTTCTACATAGATATCATAATTATATAGCATGCATACACATAATTAAAAATTATGAATGTTGGATTTAAATTTTAGACCCCCTACCTTATGAACGGTTATGATCATTTTCCAATAGATAATACCAATTTTATGTAGATCCATCTAGAACGTAATGAATAACATGGTGTAGAAAAACAATATAAATCATTCATTAAACA
The DNA here is from genome assembly GCA_963277665.1 of Viscum album. Classification (NCBI taxonomy): domain Eukaryota; kingdom Viridiplantae; phylum Streptophyta; class Magnoliopsida; order Santalales; family Viscaceae; genus Viscum; species Viscum album. The sequence continues at coordinate 316,946,344 of OY728136.1, read as the reverse complement.
AAACATGATCTGTTAACTATTTCTTTATGTCCAATATTCTTAGATCTATATTCAATAGTAGATAAACATCATTATTTTATCCTAGAAAATGAGAAAAAGATAGGGTAATATATAAAAAACAAGGATACACATACCTAGGATATTCCCAAATGGTATTTGGTAAAAGATGGTGGTTCACTGTTGAGATTCAATCCATAACAATGGTGTACCGATGACATTGGTCAAAGGATGAAAAGTGTTGATGAGTTTCGGTCCATGAAGAAGTTGTGATGAGAATTTTCAGTCCACGAAGGAGGTGTGAAGATTATCTTCGATCTATTTTGGAGGATAGAGGAGTCCATATGGTGTAGAAGAAAGGGTTTCAAAGCCCTGAAGTAGAGGTGAGATTATTTCAGAGGTTTACGGAACACTGAAGATGCATTTTTAAAATACTAAGTGTCAAAACTAGTTGATGTGAATTTTATTTTCACATCATGTAAATGATGAATTTTTTTTCCCATAGAATACTACCAACCCATTTAAAAAACAATTAATGATAATTAAATGTGGTGTAATCTAATTACACATCGTTTAATTTAATTACACGTTGTGTAATCATATATGTTGAAGAATTCAATTTCATGACATCTCAAATTTTGGTGATTGAGAGTTGCACGTGGTGTAATTTATCATGTATTTTAAATTAATTCATTATATGAATTACAATAAATAAACCAATATTCAAAGAAAAATTATAAAAGGTTCATACTTACAAAAAGGATGAGATCATACAATGACAGGTGTTTAGAATTGATTAACCTTATCATAGAGGATCTCACATCATCATCAATTACTACTACCCCTAACATAATGATTCAAATTGAAGAATATGTGATTCTAGGGATGTGGTAGTGGGTGTAGTTTTTTGGTTAATAGAATTAGAATAGGCTTTGTCTAATTTAAAATGCAATAAATATTTAGATAATTCCAAAAAAATTACTCTTCTACTTAAAAGGATATGTATAATATTTTTTTTTTGTAAATATGTTTTTAAAATATTTTCTAGGTTATGTAGTGATTATTTCAATGCCCATTAACACCATAGGAATAATATTTCAAAGAGATAATCCAAACCAATGATCATGAGAGAGGATATTAAGTTATATATGTTTAATCATTAAATAAAGTATAATAACGAAGAAGAAAATATGGTTGTTGGCCAGTTTTAATCATTCCCAATAACCTTATATGATGATCCAAAATAGATAAAAACTTCATTCCTTGATGGAAACACATGTTATACTTTATTTAGGTAGACTTATTCATTTTATGAATTTCCCAACTTTTATGATATATGAGTCATGCCCAAATAAATTTTACAAAACCAATGAAATTTATTTAATTATTATTTGAAAATTATATTTCAGCGATGTCCCATTATATTTTAGGATATTTTCTGATTAAATTATCGAGAGATGTTTAGCAGAATAATGGCAGTTTTACATCCTTGATTTTTTTCACTCATCATGTTGGGGAGGACACTTGACTGTTAAGAGGACAACCAAAAAGTGTTTCAATATGGTTTTTTATGCCATTATTTTTATGGATGAATGGTGTGTTATGGTTGGGTATAAGAAATGTGAGCTACTTACAATTGTGGGATGAAACAAAGAGTATCCACAAAATAGTATTTAGTAGTTGAAATATTTGATGTATGAGGCTTATAAATAATTAAACATTAAAATAATCTTATGAGAATGAGCACATTTATCTTTTTGTGTTCAATGTGTTGAAATTTTTAAAGGTTATTGGAGTTCTGAATAGTCTTTCTGGTAGTGTATTTAGGTTTATGAAAAAGTGTATATTTCCCATATTTAGAGTTCCAAAGGAATTCATCAAAGATTATGGAACTCATTTCAAAAATTATAAATTCAGGAATTTAATGGATAAATATAATTTCATTCATGAAACCTGATTAACTTATCACTAACTATCAATTGGTCAATATAAAATTTCAAACAGAGATCCTAATGTAATTTTAATAATGAAAATATCTAATTCAATGAATGATTGGTTTGTTATGTTGGGGGAAGCATTATCGGCTTACATGACTTCTTATAATAAACCCATAAGAATGTTCTCTTTTAGGATTCTCTTCTGTAAAACATTTCATCGCTCTATCGACTAGTGTAATCAGTATGTTTGAGCTATCTAATTCAAAAACTATTAGTTTATGTCTCTTGGTTAAATAAGGATATTAGATTTGAGTGATCACTACTATTGTTTTGGGTTTTTTCAGTGTTATCCATTATCAATGCTTATGACAAGTGATGATAATGATTTACTTTATATGTGTTATAAACCATGCATAATTGGTACCATTTATAAGCTTTAAATTAATGTTGATAAAAACTAATCTTTATAAGATTTTATTGGCACTGATAAATCTAACAAGGTAGTCTCACATCCATAATATGGATGGTCCATCACTTGTTTTTATATAATTCTTCAAAATCACTAATTCATAAGCCTAAAACTAATATGTGATATCGCTTACACATTCCACACACAAGTATTTGGGTTTGTGCCATCTCGCATAAGCCCATACGGGCCCCTCACAACCTTAATTTTTTCACAGGATTTGGCATACCCTATATTCTCCATACATTCCCTATTGGCTACCTAAATAGCATTCCCTTCAAGTTGATGTCCATGTAGCTGAATGAAAATATAAAAATTATATTCTTATTTCATATATAAAAACATATATTGATATATATGAATGTATTAAATATTTATAATTATATACATATATATTTATTCATTTCAAATTGATATTTTTAGTTATTCATTTTTAATAATTATATTATTATTTCGTATATAAAAATAAATATTTTTATATATAAAAATATATTAAAATTTATTAAATATTGAAAATTTATTAATATATATATTAATAAATATATTTATATATATTTATAGTAATATACATGGACATATATTAAATAATAGTACTGTAAATATTTAATTAAATATATATAAATTTATTTTTAATCTATTAATACAGATATATTTCTTAAATTTTTTATTTAATAATTTTTAAATTTTATTTTTTTTAATATTTAATTATATTAATTCAGTTATTTTTAGAAAATTCTTATTTTGCACATAAATATCTATATTTGTTTATATATATAAATGTGTTTATTTATATTTAAAATTGATATATTTTAAATATTGATATATATTAATATATATTAAAAAATATATATATTAATATATATTAAAAAATATATATATTAATATATATTAAAAAATATATATATTAATATATATTGACATACATTAATAAAAAATATATTATTTTTATTATTTTTATTTTATAAATTTAAAAATAATATATATATATATATATATATAATTAAATAATTAAAACAATGTTTATTATTAATGAAAATGAATAAATTTATTAAATACTTAATATAATAATTAGATAATTAATATACAATTTATTACAATATATATGTTAAATTTATTCATTTTTATTAACAAAAATTTCATTAATAATTTTTTCGTAATTTTATCACGCATTTAATGTTTGTAATATAGTGGTAATTTTAAAATATAATTTATATTCATTTTTATTTAATCATGTATTCAAATGGGTTTATGACATCGATGAAGACAACTATAATATTTTTTATAATTAAATTTAAAAAATTATATATATACAAATAAATTTTATATTACTTATTAATATATAATTTTATATTTAATTAAGTATTTATAACTATAAAAAATGATTAGAAATTAGAAATTAGAAATATATAAATTAAATAAGTTATTCACTAATTATTATTATATATTAATTAAATAAATTATATACTAATTAATTACATAATAAACTAATTTAATAATTCCAATACTATTTATTTCAAAATATATTATATTTATTAGTTTATAATACTTTAATTCATTTTTATTAATTATAATTTGTATATTAATTATTTAATTATATATATATTATTAAATCTCACGGATTTTTATAATGCATTCATTTTATATACTTTATGTATTTATATTGTTATCTGTGGGCTTACATTTATTATAATTCATATATTTTAAATATTTATTACTTTAATATTTTTATAATTTATTCATTTTTATTTATTAATAATAATTTTTCATTATTAATTTAAATATTTTTTTTAATTTATTCAATTTCATGTTTTCATTGTTTAGTATTTTTGTAGGTTTATCCATTTCCAAATATTTATTTGTAAATTTTTCTTCATTAATATTTAATATTTTAATATTGTTGAAATTTATATAATTTATATCCATTTTTTTGAATGTCAATATAATTAAATATTATTTTTTATTTCTCTTGAAAGTATCATAATAATTAATAATATTTATTTCTTTTTGAAATTTATTTATTTATAGTTCATTATAATTTCATTTAGTAACATACTATAACTTTTATTAGAACATATTGTTTTAGCATTGATAAAACCCCTATTTATTAGTTGTTTTTCGAAGCTCTTATAAAACCCTCATTAACCTTTTATGAAAACCCTAACCTAATCAATTCCCATCGCACTATTAAATATCTCATGAAATTCCATCTCTCATTCTGCTCCCCCTAGATATTCTCTCAAAAGAGTCAACTCTAAAATATAAGACATGTTATTTTCCCTTCTCTCTCATTTATTAGTGTCGTCGCTCATCTCTCTTCATAAAATAAATGTTATCGCCATGTGAATTGAACACTGGTAGTACTAAAAATCTCACATGCCCTCTCTAAAATAAAGATACTAGGGCGATGCGCCCTCAAAATATGGTCTATGTGGAAAAATGGGGGTAAGATTCTATTGTCACCCCTTCACCTAGTGTGAAAATAGGATAATTTACATTCTACTCGATGAGATTTTTTGTGCATATCCACGTTGGATAATATTTTGTGGGCCACGTTGGCCATGTCAAGCGAGCTGCACTGATACGTCTATGTAAGGAATCATTGATAAAAATAGTGGTTGGTTTCTCATTATTGGAAATTTTAAAATTTTCCTTCTTCTCTCTTGAAATTGATAGATGTTTTATTCCTTGTTGGGTCTTGTTTCTATTCTCAAAACATTATTTTTTCTAATGGTTTAGGATTTATTATTCCATTTTTAGTTGATAATTTTTCATTACTTATAAATATTAATGGGTTTTAATAATTATTTAATTCACAATTGATGTTCTTCAATTGATTATTGATTTCAATTGTATTTTTTTATTGTGATTAGATTCGGGATGTATTTTGATAGGTTATAAAAATGTGAAATTATTTATATTATACTTTTTTATGATTCATGACTAATCTGGATTGGATTAAGGATCATTCAGGTTTAGACCATTATTTAAATGCATGAAATATTTTCAATATGAAAAAATAGGCATATTTTTTGTTGGTTTGATTGATTCTTAATGAGATTTGTGTAATTGGAATATTGAGTCATTGATTACTCAGGAAATATACAATTATTTTTAAATAAATGAGTTTTAAAATTAATAAAAACCTTTTAAACTAATTTTTTTTAAAATTTTCCGACATATAAAAAGTATTTTTTAGTATTTAGAATATATTGAGAGAGATTACTGTTAGAATTATGAAAAATGTGAAACAATTATGATTTAAACCTAAAGGTGTTTAGAGTTTTCCTATTTTTAAAATAGATACTTATGAAATGATTTTTCAAATTCATTTTCTTTTAATGTGACACTAAATATGAGGGTGGGAAAGGATAAATTAAGTCATTATTTGACTTGTTGGGTATGTATAATTTTCACATTTTATTTATAACAATATTTATTTTTATTTTACTATATACAATGTATTATCATTATGTTGATCTATTTTGTTTGATTTAGAATGGATTTAGTGACACCCATAAAAATATATTATTTAAAACACATTTATCTTCGCTAAATACAAGATTTGACGATAGTGGAAAATTTTGACAATGTTTATTATACTTTCCCCTAGCCATACATGTGGTATAGATTTTATCAAGAATGAGTATAATCATTTGGATATACTAGTGTTGTTTTTGACTACTATATGTGAGATATATATTATAGTGATTTGTGTCATTATTAGAGGTGGAATTAAAATGTATGGGATCTCAATGATTTAAAATCCATGCTAATTTATATTTTCTAATTTTTTTAATGGAATTTTTTTCTGGCATATTTAGGGAAATTGAATAGAGTTTTTTGATATCATAAGACATTGGAAATATACCTACGAATAATATCTCTATTTTTTTTTGAAACAGGAGTTCATAAATGGGTTATAGTACAGGCTGTTTTCTTGTATTCCTATAATTCATGGTCTATAAAAATCTATAGATAAATTGAGTAACATGGAAGACAACACTAATTTTTTCATCATCACATGTTTTATCAAATCATTTCATGAAATTCCTTTATCCATGAACCTGTGTCAAAATCCAATAATTACATGACCTTTTATGTTATGAAGGGATATATTTTTATAAAAAAAATTAGAATTCTAAATCACAATAAAATTACTTGTAAGAAGAATAATTTACAAGGGAGGTCATCATTTAATAATAAATTAATTGGCTTTCCAATATATTTATTACAAAATTTTTATCCCACACAACAACAAATCAAGAACCCATACTAATAAATACATGTCTACCACATGTATTTTCATTTCATTTCAACCTTTTATAAAGTGGTAAATTTATAGGAATCATAACCAATAACATTCAAATGTTAATTTACCCTAATCAAAATTATATATTACATTCTCCATTAATTATGACTGTCTTATATTTATTTACTTAGTTTTTGTAAACTATGAATATTTTTATAGATTAATAGGATGGATATGAATCAAAAATGTATTCACTCTAATTGTATGAAAAAATAGTATGAGTATAGAGTTTGTGAGTTCTTCATGATTTCAATATATCATGCATGTGAATATCCTCAAATAATTTATCCATGTTAATAATAATTTTTTCAATAAAAATTTTTATAGAATAATTGGAGGATAATTTTATTTTTCATGGAATGGTTCAGAGCTCTAATTTTTTTACTAAAGGTGTGGAAACAACAAATGGTAATGCTGATTGGGATGATACTACAGTTTATGGATCATTTGATTTGATGAACATGTAATGGTGATGAATACCATATGGATTAAATGAAAATAAGAATTTAAGATGACCGTCATTATTGTCCAATGTTGTTTGTGAAGTTAAATAGCCATGCTTAGAAACTATTGTATACCATTTTTAGTAAATAAAAAACATTATCAGCTACATTGAAGTTATATAATTTGAAATATTGTTGTGAATGGAGTAATTCTAGATTTACAGAACTACTTGGTCTCCAAAATGATATTCTACAATAAGAATAAAGAAATCATTTTTGATGATTTGAAGCTATATAAATGTTATGTACAATGTTAATTATGACTAAAAATTACATTCTTGTCCGAATGATTGTGTATTATATCAATATAAAAATTAATCACTCATAAAATTCCCTAAGTATGTCTTGAATTAATATATAAATTATGAATCAAGTCCTTTGAATGTTTTATTATTCTTCCATATTCTTCCCTTTTTTCGAATACTTTAGTGATGTTATGAAACCATGAGACAATTTTCATTGCATGTTGATACAACAATTAAAGCAAAAAAAGTACACCATACAATATACTATTTTCAGTGGAATATTATTTATTATGAGTATCCTAAATTTGAGAATTATCTAGGAAAGTTCTATTTTGTGTTAACTATATATGGAACAAATAAAGTTTTTTTACTGAGTAGTACGCATAGTACATGTTTTATTATCATTGTATATTATAATTTTTCACCATGTTTATGCATAAATTGAATATAAATTACATATTATCTTCTTATATCATGACTAAAAATCATATTAATGATATTAGAGTCTATTTGGTTCCATTGATCATATATCTAAATTTCATTGGTACACATATGTAACAACATATTATTCCTATAAAAGATAATAATTCATATTGAGGACCTTTTTACCTAATGATAAATGAATTTCCTAATTATTGAGTTCTGTCAAGAGATAGATTTAAAGGAAAGTTTGGGTGTCTGATTATTGATGAATTTACACACTTATTTTGATTGAAACATTCCTCAAAGAGAGTGCTTTCGGAAATAAAATTTTTTATATAAAAGACATTTATATAAATCAATGAAAACATTATTAAATTGGAATACCAAAAAAAGTACAATACCATCTCCACTAATAGGTGATCAACTATTTTATAAGGTATGATATATTTAAATTACTTTTGGTAAACAATTTTCCAAAAACATTATAAAATCATGTTTGAAAAAGGAATCAATTTTCATTAAATTATTATAATATATTTTTTTGCAGGTCATAAAATTTCTTATGTCATTCATATAGAAAAACTATATTTTATAGTGTTATTTAAACATTTTTAAATGTTCTTGGAAAAATAATATATTGAATTAGGTCTTGGTTGAAAATTATTATCATGGTATAAAATTATTGACATATGGATAATGAAAAAATTTGAACTACTGAAGGGTTATTTTTGGAAATTTCTTCCTCCAACAGCTTACACTCTATCCAGAGAAGAAAATATGAAAATTTTCATTTTCCATAATGGTTTAAATGTTCTATACTAGTATTCTTACAAAATAATGTATTTCAAATCAAAAACTAATTTTAATATGTAGGAAATAAAATCACAATACATTCATGTTTTGATGCTAAAAATTATTATTTTCCCTTTATATTACATTCTTACGAAATGACATAAATTAACCACTCTATGATTCTTTTTCAATGTAGTATTGTGTAAAGTTATAGACAAGGGGATATCCCTAATCAGGAATAAAAATGTTGTAATCATATTATTCAAATTAAATATGTTCATCCCATTATCATTATTTGATTTAAGGGACTACATGAAGGTTCACTTGGTTAGAGATGTTCAACAATGTGATAGTGTCCATTATTGATGGATGTACACCAATTAATGATATAAGATTATTTATAATGGTAATGACAAGAATAAAAGTCATTCAAAAAAATTTTATTATAGAATGATATATTATTGAAGATGTTATTGAAACCTATATCGATTAACCATTTTATGTGGATAACATCATTCTCCAATAGTCCCATTATGGATTTTTTCTCATGGGAATGGGGATTTCTAGAAGAATTTTTTTAGATTTTCCATCAGTGAGTGTAAGAAATCTCACCTTTTCATTTTACATAATAGTTATGATGTTAATCTATACGTTGAATCCCAAAAAAAATTCTTACAGATTTGAATCTATTATCTCTTGAAGTATGAATATCACGTACACATAATAAAAAATTTATAGTATGCTTTTGATGTCATATTTATATTGATTTGTCAAAAAGTGAAATCAATATCCAAAAGGAATTGATGGATATCCAGGGGACCAAATTAGTATATTATATCTGACACAATATTTTTAATTAACAGTTATAAATTCTATACAAAATCACATAATAACATTAGTGTGACGAAAAATAGAGGATTTAGGCTTATGTTGGATGTGATTCACCCATCTAGTTCCTAGGATAGAAATACAATTTATCTGAATATGTCATATTTTAGTATCATTGAACATATATATGAGTTGGGTTTTACTAAATTTCAAGTTTTGATTTTCCCTAGAAAATTTGTTAACAATAGTGTAGGTATATATTCAGTCATACTGCACTCCTCAGATGACTTTTTGATGTGTTTTCAGAAAGATTTGGTGTCCTGGAACCAACCAGTTTTAATTTGATTATATCGATATTTAATGTATTATTTCATATTGTTCATTTTTCTTCAGGACTACGATGTAATATTGTCCAAGAGTATTTGTTGCATTGATAAGGTCATGGAAGTTCCCAACATAATGAGAACCTATAAATTCTATAAAAATATTCATAAATATAGTTTTGTGGTGGGATGACATACTATGATGTGACACATAGCATGCAGACCATCAGGTCTGATTACTCATAAGTAGATAATACATCCTCTCATGTTGTTCGCACTTGGTAATCTCCAAGATAATAGATTATCGGAACATACCCACTCTTAGTAATTCATCATGTTTTAGTGTCATCAGATACGTCTATATGTGATCATGTGTAATGGACTTTATACTCTAAGATTATCATTAATACATGTCACGACTCATGCACTATTCTTTACTAATGAAAACTATCACACAGATAATTGGAAAGAAGTAGGGTACGTTTGGTGGGTCATGAGTGGAATGTTATTAATGGATAAGTCATGGAAGGATATGTACCATACATTTATAGAGGATGATACCTCGACCCATTGATAGAAATAGAACCTTCATGCAAAATTCCATGGCCATGGTGTAACAATGAGTTTATTTCAAGTTGTCCGAAAATGACGTATCGAGCATAAAAGTTGATGAAACCATCATGAAACCTGTTTTATGATATATTAATACATATATATTATATTACACCGGGAGTGTTAAGATGTGGATGTCATTGTTGAGGCTTTATGTTCTTTCTCTTGGGTGGCTTAACCCGTTTCTAGAAAGCACTATTGGACTTCAGGCAATATGGCCCAATGCCTACGAGAAAAAATCTTAGAGGGTCTCCCACTATGTTTTTTTAGGGTTATCAATTAAATTATAATAGAATTTAATTAATAACATAAGTATTATTCTCAAGACTATGGAATAATATTAGTCATGTTAAAATGATCACATAATTTAAATTAAATATATTTATTAATTTTATTGAATGTTTAATAAATATTTATTTACTAGTTTGTAAATAAAATATTTATTTATGAAATTAAAGTATTTATTTATTCGTTTCATTTTAAAAAAAATGGATGTGATGTTCAAGAAGACCATGTTCGGTCACGTTGAAAAATAATTATTTTCAGGATGGTAAATAGTTATTTAACTTGTTGGAACAATTTAAAATAATAATGACTCTATTATTATTTTGTTTTTCAAAATTAAATTTTATAATTCTATATTGTGAAAGTTGGAACACCATTAATAATGATGTATTATTATTTATATAAGCTTGTGTTTTCACTAAGTTCATATATTTATTTAATGATTTATATGAAATTAAATATTGTAACCTAATTTCCATGTATATAAATAGACTAGTTTGCCTATTATCTCATACACCACACCACACATCTGGTTTATAATGTATTACTAAGACGAATAATTTCTATCTCAAATCCTCTTCTCTCCCCTCTCAGTAAGGTGATACATTCTTCGGGTCTGAAGAAAGAGTGATCAAGAAAGACTGACACAAGACACTCACTTAGCTGTTCTAGAACCCAGATAACGAGTGGTGTCAATCCGAGTCCATCAGAGCACTTGTGGATCACTAGTAGAGGGATTATAGATTGGATCCTTACAATCACAATGAGATTATTTGGAAGGGTCATTCTGAATGATCAACATCATCAATGAAGAAAAATACCAAGTATCAAGGTATTATTTTTCTTTATAAAATTAATTAAATTAATTATAAACATGATGTGTATGATCCTATCTATAGGTTTCAGGCCACTTTTTCCTTATCTATATTGTTGATTATATTCTATGGATACCAGTGTTCATAGTTTAATTGATCCAATAATAATAATTGATCATGGTAAAAATCTATGTTGGGTGTCGTCCCAACCACGCTTCAACTACACCCAAAACCTTCAAGTGGTTTCGGAGCGGTTACAACATAGTTTATAATTATTTGAATATTTTTTTAATTACTTACACATTTAATAATTTAGTTATATCAATTAAAGTTAATCGTTCTACAAATCGGAATCTCGAGATCTATTCCACTTCTTTTGTTTCCTGTTCACCGTACATAAATGATTTTTTCTTATAATTTTGATTAAAATAAAATAGAGGATCTTATACGGTAGTGCAAAAGCATCTGGGATGAAAAAAAACTATAACACGTGGCATGTATTCGGATGTACACTCCATGTAGTGAAGATTCAATGCATTGGACATGTCCTCCAAACCAAGACAATTTTGGAAGTCATTCTAAATCATAAATGACTCCGTGTGTTGATTTGGAATGGGTGGAATTGGGTTTCTTAATTACACACCATGTGTCCCAATAGACACGGCCTGTAGTACCATCAGGTTAGTGTTGGACAGCGTACCCCGTATATGGTTAGCCCGCTTGGAGACCGTGTAATGAGGAACTACATAGCGGGTGGCCATCTAGACAAGTCGTGTAGTCGGATGATTTTTGAATTACACTCACACACCATTTACCAAGGCATGTACATCGGATAGACTGTGAACAATAATAAAAACTATGTTTTTGGAACAACACAGCATGTACTAATCCAAATTATATAGATTTATAATAATTTATTATTATATTTTACAATCCCTTGAGCCGTGTACCACCATGCGGGCATAAAGCTGAGGCAAAACACATGAAAGCTGTTTTAAATATGTGTGTTTAATTTAACATTTGTGCAATATTCATTTGTACTCATTTGGTAGTTAAGAATTGGTACTCACTGGGTTGCCTCCATGGTACAGGTTATGTAAAAGATAATTTTAAATTGATTCATTAGCTAAAAATTATGACAGATAATAATCTCAAGGAAATTCAGAAAAAAATTTAAGATAAAAGGAATTATTAATTAAATATGATAATTGTCACGACCCATACTTGGGGCCTGTGTCGTGACTACCCCTAGACCGCCTTCCATAGGCCAGAGGCTGGCGACTAGCACCAAAGGCGTAAATCCGGATAAAAGCGAAGCCATTGCCTTTATAAAAGAAAACAACACCACAGAGTAAGCATGCAGAAGTAATCACTAAGAAAACCGGGTACAAAGGTAATTGCTGGAAAAGTAAATGGGCTAGAATACAAACCAAACTAAAAGTGCAGTACAACCGAAAAGTAAAGTACAACTGAAAGAGAGTACAACAACAGAAAAGTAAAGTAGCAAGTCAAAGCCGTCCTCTGGATATCCCACCTAAAGGGTGGGTACATATCGTCTCCTCTGCTCCTTGGCTCTAGTTGTCTGCTACGAGCACGTCTCGTCCAGTTGTCCACCTCCAGGTAACGTCCGGCTCTACGAGCTCCTACCTCGATCAACGTTGTCTGTCATCTACATCAAACATAATGAAGTGTGGGCAAAGCCTGTGCAGGGTTGAGTATACGCTACTAATCAGGGACCCTGAGACCCCCTATGGTCTCCCAGAATCCACAAAGATAAACCACAATAGAAATATACAATCACGATGTATCAACCAACTCCACTTAGGTATATTCCCATACATATTCCTAAGTCATCAATTCAGTTCTGCTCCAACTCATGATCTCATGTACAACCCAGTCCACACAGGAAATCACATCGTAATCCACACAGGATATCATGTCAATCATATCGATGATATTGATTGAAAGTCAAGACTCTGCTCATATAGGTATACTTCATCGTAAGGTGATAGAGATGACCAGATTTAGCCACTAATTCATCTAATATGGGACCCACGTATGATACTAGACCAGCTAAGCTGTCAGACCCACATAGGATACAAGACCAGCTACTCTGCAAGACCCACGTAGGATACAAGTACAGAGTCAAATACTGTCGGAACCACGTAGGATACAAGAACAATAGTACTACCAGACCCACTTAGGATAGAAGATCAGTAGTCACACACAGCCAGACCCACATAGGATACAAGAACAGTAGTCATCACCATTGAACCCATGAAGGATTTCAGTATGGTTGCCATCTCTACCCAACACATGGAGGATTTTAGTGTAGTCGTCATCGTTGTCGAACCCACAAAGGATTTCAGTGCAGTCATCATCGTCGTCGCAGTCGCAGCCAGCTCTAGGGTTTCCTCACACAGCATGCTCATTTCCGGGAGGGTCTGCTCCACAATCCAAGGGGGTGATACATCAACTGACATGTGGTCTGTAGTTTATGAATCCCAAAGTTCCGTCTCGACAAAAGGAACTCAACGCGACAGACGGCGCGTCAATCGGACGTCCGATCTGAGAGTTATTGGCTTTTTCATTCCTTGGGCCCGGTTGGTTTTTAAGTCAAAACCAACTCGAACGTACTCCAACTTCATCCAAACCTCAATAGGAGTAAGCCAAAAGATCTGTCTCACTATGAGTAAACAAACAAAGTCGACGGCACGTCAATCGGTCGTCTGAAGCTCAAGGTATAAGTGTTTCCACTCTGAGGGCCATGTTGGTTTGTGTTCGACCCAACCCGGCCATACCCAAAGTTCTCTTAAACCTTGAATATAATATAACAAAACGGCCGTGACGAACAAAGGATCACAACGCAACTGACGGTGCATAGATCGGAGGTCTGTAGCCCACGTTATGGGCATTTGAAAAAACCTGTCCGATTTTAGGGGGTTTCGGGCCTGGACCGACCAGGCCCGAGACCCCATGGGTCGGCAAGAACTGGGTCGACCCGACCCGGGTCCGGGTCCAGCTCAGTAGGGTGTGGCCTGGCCCAACCGGCGCGACCCGGCCTGGTGCGGCCGGTCCTGGCGGCGTGGCCGGTCCATGCCGGCACGGCGCCGCGCGCCAGGTGAGCGCGGAAGGGGGGGAACCGCCAACCCCTTCGATGAAATGGTGGACCTGTGGAGGGTCTGCCTAGCTGCGCTGACCAGGGATCAAACCCCCGGTCTTTCCGGATCCGGCCGGCCGTAAAGGCCGGCTGGCGCACCATGCGGGACAGGTTGGTCCCGCCCTCCAGAGCCCCGGTGGCCGGTGGCTCCAGCCGCCCTCCCCTCTTTCATGGCCCCACTCTGGTCACGACCTCCTTGAGGTTCTTCGGTGCGGCCCAACAGCGATGCTCCCCTTCGCCACGGACCAACTCTGTCCATGGATTCTTTCGGCCTCAACGGCACGGCGCGAAGGTTCCGCGCTTCTTCGCTGCGTTCCTCTTTGTTTCCATAGGGTGTTGTTGCACCGCGCTACCTTTGTTCGTGCTGCAACAAGAACAACATCAAAGGGGGAGGTTGTTCGGCCGTGTTCGTGTGGTCTGACCTCCTCCAATTATAATGATAACAGGCGGCCCAAAATAAAATAACTTTGACAAGGCAAGAAAAAATTTAATCCATTAAATTTGAACTCAAACCCCTACCTCAAGGAATTTTCGAACGATGGTCATTGGGGAAAAACTGCGTCACGGAAGATGGCGTCGCGAGAGACGACATCGCGGAAGACGGCGCCGTATACGTCATTAGTGTTCGCCCGAAGAAGGATGTGGTACATCGTTGTTCTTCGAAGAAGGCCTCTTTTACCGGCTGCGGAGAGGAAAGGAGACGACACGACGATTCCATTACGGTGATGAAGTTCTTCATCGTAAACTCGGCATTCATCGCATTCTTCAACGAGGAAGAAGATTCTTCATAGCGCAAGAGTCCTCTCCTTGTTTCCGCACAACGAATAAGCCCCAATAAAATCATAAATTGTATTATTTTATTAATACACATGCATGCCAACATTAAATTTGAATACTCAAAATGAATTCACGAATTAATTAACGTGTGTCGTCCAATTAATGAGGCATTTAAAAGGCATGTAATTAAAAGTGGAGGAGTTGCAAATTAATTGCTAGAGGGGGGGGGGGGTTCAAAGGGGTGTTGAGGAAATTAAACGATGTGGGGGCTCATGCGGGCCCCACCCCAACTTCCCTGAATCTTCCATTTCCACACACTTAACCCACCGGTAATGAAACGAAATTAAATTGTAAAACAATTTTATTCTTATTCCTCACACATTCTTTTTAACATCTCCTCCCGAGAAAACGCACCTCTATGAAAGGTCTTCCTAAGAAATTACTGGCACTGTGATTTCATTGGTGCCCTCAAATTTTGATTCCGAGCACCGGTTTAAAAGTTAGGAAAACCCGCCCATTCGTTCACTGAACGTACCCGATCTAAACTTCATAAATTGATTCCTGGCACACCGGACCTCCGAATCAGGTGCCATCAGAAACTATGTACTCATAAAATCCCAAAGAAAATTAAGAATAAAATTTCCCTATAATTTTACAGGTCTTTACATTACTCTCACCTCAGGGATTTACGTCCTTATAAAGATACAACACAAACTACAGTAACAAATGAGGGTACTGAGCATGCATCTAAACCTCCCGCTCACAAGTGCTCTCCTGGAGGTTCTACTGCTACCATCTGATGGGCAATAGTGTAATCGACCACCCACATAGGACCCACTCCTGTCGATCCTTGATCTCCACCAGGACCTCCACAAAATTCTCTCTGTCATCAATGTCCATCTCCACATGGTCGATGATATGCGTCGGGTCGTGCACGTATCTCCTCAGCTGAGATACGTGGAAGACATCATTCACCCGATGCAACTGAGGAGGTAGAGGCAAGCGATAAGCCACCTTGCCTAACCAGCTGAGAACCTGGAATGGTCCAATGAATCACGGAGATAAATTGCCACACTGGCCAAATCTCTGTAATCCACGTCTAGGTGAGACCCTCAAGAAGACGTGGTCGCCATCCTCGAACTGTAGTGGTCTCCGCCTCCTGTCATCATAAGACTTTTGCCAGCTTTGAGCTGTCCTCATCCGATCCTAGATGACCTGGACCTTCTCTGTCGTGGCCTGGACCATCTCTGTTCCCACAAGTGCTGACTCCCCAGGGTCTGTCCAGCATAGAGATGATCTGGAATGTCAGTCGTACAATGCCTCATATGGTGTCATCCCGATGATGGAGTGGTAGCTGTTGTTGTACGCAAACTCCACAAAGGGGAGGTGATCCTCCCAGCTACGACCGAAGTCGAGGACACATGCACGGAGCATGTCCTTGAGAGTATGAATGGTCGTCTCTGTCTGACCATCCGTCTGAGGGTGGAAGGTGGTGCTTAGATGTTGCAGCGTCCTGAATGCATCCTGCAACCCCTTCCAAAGCCGGGAAGTAAAGCGAGCATCTCGATCAGAGAAAATAGATAATGGCACACCATGAATCCATATAATCTCCTGAACGTAGAGGCCTCCTAAGCTATCCACTGATCCCTGCACTCTGACGGGTAAGAAGTGGGACGACTTGGTGAGTCGGTCGACAAGCCCCCAAATGGAGTCATGACCTCTGGAAGTGTGTGGAAGTCCAGTCATGAAATCCCTAGATATCCCATCCCACCCCCACTCCGGGACCTCCAAGGGATGTTCTAAGCATGCTGGTACCTGGTGCTCCACCTTCACCAACTGCTAGGTGAGGCATCGAGAAATGAACTCTGCTACAACCTTCTTCATACCTGGCCACCACTGCTGTTGTCTGAGATCCTGGTACATCTTTGCCACTCATGGATGTACCGCTAAAGGGGAAGTGCAAAACTCCCTCAGCACCTCCTTCTGTAAAGCAGTTGGTACCATGGTACGTCCTCTTAAAAGGACATTGTGCTCTCCTCCTATAGAGAATCTATCAGGTGCCAGTCCTGAGGATATCTGTGCACGCTACGTCTCACAGTCAGCGTCCCCACATTGTGCCTCTCTGACCCGCTGCAGTACTGGAGGAGTGACAATGAGTGATTGAAAAAAAGGCTGCTCCATCTCTATCCATGAAGGATATCTACAAAGCGGCTAGCTACTCTGTCACCTCCCTGATTAGCTGAATGATCATCCTCTTGCTGAGAGAAATAGATACTACATTCCCCTTTTCACGAGTATAGACTATCTCAATGTCATATTCCTGGAGAAACTTGAGCCATCACCACCATCTCAGGATCAGTTCCTTCTGCGAGAAGATGTACTTGAGACATTGGTGGTCAGAGTAGACTGTAAATCGCTCGCCCATCAGATAGTGTAGCCACATCTTCAAGGAAAAGGACAATACTGCTAACTCTAGGTCATAGGTAGCGTAGTTCTGCTCATGCTGCCTCAACTGATGTGATACACAGGCGATCATTGCCCACTCCTGCATCAGGACACATCCGAGTCCGGTCCATGATGCATCTTAGTTGACTACGTACCCTACTCCATCCTTCGGTAGCCTTAAGATATGTGCGCTGGCCAATCTCTGTCTCATTTCCTGGAAGCTCAGCTGACATCTATCTGACCACACGAAGGGTTTCCCCTTCTTTTTCAAAGATGAATGTGGTTCCGCAACATTGCAAATGTCTGGCACAAATCTCAGGTAGTACCCAGCAAGACCCAAGAAACTCTGCACCTCCGTCATGCTCCTGGGTGGCTTGCATGATAGCACTACCTCGATCATCGCAGGATCCACCGCAACTCCTGCCTCAGAGATGACGTGTCCTAAGAAGTGGACCTCATGTAACTAGAACTGACACTTCGAGAGCTTACCATATATTTTTTGCTCTCGGAGTGTGTCCAGTACAACCCGCAACTGGTAGGCGTTCTCCTCCTCAGTGGTCGAGTATATCAATATGTCTTCGAATAATACCATGACAAAATGATCAAGGAATGGCTGAAATATCCTGTTCATGAGACTCATGAACACTAATGGAGTGTTGGTTACACTGAAAGGAATAACCAAGAACTAATAGTGGCCATAACGACATCTGAAGGTTGTCTCTTGCACGTCATCATCCCGAACTCTAAGCTGATGATAGCCTGAACCGAGGTCTATCATCGAGAACCACCGTGGACCCTTGAGATGATCAAAGAGGTCATAAATCCTCGATAGAAAATACTTGTTCCTCACGGTCACCTGGTTCAGGAGACGATAAGTGACACACAGTCACAAGCTCTCATCCGCCTTCTTGGCGAACAGTATCGGGGAAGCCTAGGGTGAAACACTGGTTCAGATGAATCCCTTGCCCTGTAAGTCCTCCAACTGTACCCGTAGCTCTCGAATCTCAGTCGGGGCCATACGATATGCTTGATGGATATCGGGGCAATCCTGGTGTACAGTTCAATATAAAAGTCTACCTCTCTGCGAGGAGGTAGTCCTGGTACGTCATCCAGAAAAACGTCCGCATACTGATCCACCACTATAAGAAAACTCAACCTCCGCACTTCAACAGCTCCTAGGATGAGGCTAGCCAACTGTTGAATGATCATTTGTCCTCTCCTCTATGTGAGTCCATCTTGCACTGCTAAGGCTCCCTTATCACCGGTGAAGGTGAACCTGCCCCCATCGATGCGAACACACCGCACCATGCACCTAATAAAGTTGATTTGAGCATGGATGATAGATAACCAATCAATGCCCATGATGACATTGTAAGTCCTCGATGCCACTACAAGAAGATCCCAGCTGATGCTCTCTCCTCCAAGAGTAAGCTCACACAGCCGGAACCAGTGCATAATCATGATGTATGCTCCTATAGGAGTATCTAGTTGTAAGGATCGAGCCAACGGCTCTATCTAAATCTCCGAGATCCAAAAAAGGGCAGTGGTAATGAATTAATGACTTGCTCCTATCTCTCTATTAACTGCAGAAATGGTGGAGTAGACACAAATAGTACCTCGAATCATCACTGGTGTGTCGTGGTCATAGGCTTCCGCTGCCTGAAGCTGAGCCTGTCTCTGCCTGCCAGCTCCCTGTGGTCGGGGTGGACCTCCTGGTGGTTGTGGTGGTAAAGCCTTAAAGCATCGACCACCACCGGCTGCTCGGACATCTCTCTTCCACGTCCTCCTGCTCTCTGGGGACCGCCACGGTCGACCCTCTGCCTCTGCCTGGGTGGCCCCTCAACCGTCGGTTGCCGCTCTACAAGGCGGGTCGGGCAGTCACGAGACATGTGGCCCTGCCCGCCGCATGCATAGCACTGTCTGCTCCTCGTAAGACTGCCTCTGTGCCGTGTGTCCTGCACCTCTGAGCCGGTGTCCTAAGGTTGCCCACCTGATGGTATGGTCCACCTAGACCCGTGTGACATCCGTCGACTGCCAGGTGCAGATGACTCTGCTACATGCTGACATGCGGTAGGTCTCGCTGCTGGTGTAGGCTCAGTAAGGAAGCTCTCTATGAGAATGGACCGCTCTAGTACTCATTCCAGTGTTGGAATGCTGAGGGAGATAATCGATGCCCTGACCTCATGTCTCAGTCCCTACTCGAAGGTCCGGGCCCGGATGAATGGGTCTCGTACCATATCCGTTGAATAGCACGAGAGATCGGTAAATCTCAACGAGTATTGGTCTACCGTCATGATACCCTGAAGCATCTATAGTATCTCTTGAATGTGCACCGCACGGAGGGTGGCTAGGACAAACTCCGATTGGAAGAGGCTCTCAAAGTCCATCCAGAGAAGAGATGCCTCGTCGTGCACCTGGAGCATCAAGCTCCACCATCTGCATGTTTCCGCGTGTAGGAGGCTCGCTACAAGGATCACCATGAGTTCAGCTGGTGTTACCACTAGCCAAAAAACTCGAACTACAACCTCCATCCAATCCTCGGCGGCTTGAGGGTCCATCTCCCCTCGGAACCTGGGCGGCCTCTGACGCTAGAACTCATGAAGTGCACTAAGGCGACGTGCAATCTCAGCGGCTAGGGCTGGTGGCATCGGTGGCTCGCGGGGTAGAGGTACCGCTGGTGCCCCCGCTGTAAAAGGTCCCTACACTGAGGCCTCATCCCTTAGTGGGATGTCTTCTCGTAAAATGCTCTGAACCCTAGTTGGCTGCCGTCGTGGGGCCATCCTGAAAAGAAACAGGTGTTCCATGATCAAATCAGTATACCTGGTGAGCTGACATAAAGTAATCAGAATAAAACTTTTGAAACACACATACAATCAATGTATTTGTGCACTGAGTTGTGAATTTGAAGTCCGGGACCTGGTGTGTGGATACGTCGGCAGCTGCACCAACACTGGACTCCCTGGACTGATAACCACACTCAATACCCTTAACATTATTTCTTCACATAGAAGAATGATCATAGTCCTGTGTTCTGCAATAGAACCATACTCCTCTTATACCAATTTGTCACGACCCATCCTTGGGGCCCATGTCGTGACTACCCCAAGCCCGCCTTCCATAGGCTAGGGGCTGGCGACTAGCACCAAAGGCATAAATCTCGATAAAAGGGAAGGAATTGTCTTTATAAAAGAAAAAACACCACAGAGTATTCAAGAAGAAGTAATCACTAATAAAACTGGGTACAAAGGTAAGTGCTGGAAAAGTAAATGTGCCAGAATAAAAACCCAACTTAAAGTGAAGTACAACGGAAAAGTAATGTACACCTGAAAGAGAGTACAACAACCGAAAAGTAAAGGAGCAAGTCCAAGCCTTCCTCTGGAAATCCCACCTGAAGGGTGGGTACATATCGTCTCCTCGGCTCCAGCCATCTTCTCCGAGCATGTCTCGTCCAGTGGTCCACCTCCAGGTACTGTCTAGCTCCATGAGCTCCTACCTCGATCAATGAGGTCCATCGTCTGCATCCAACACAACAAACTACGGGCAATGCCTGTGCAGGGGTGAGTATACGCTACTCAGAAGGGACCCCAATACCCCCGATGGTCTCCCAGAATCCACAAGGATAAAAAACATAGGAAAGATACAATCATGAAGTATCAACCAACCCCACTTAGTTATGTTCCCATACATATACTGAAATCATCAATTGAGTTCTGCTCCAACTCACAAGCTGAAGTACAACCCAATCCACACAAGAAAGCACAACGTAATCCACACAGGATATCAAGTCAATCATATCGAAGATATTGATTGAAAGACAAGGTTATGTTCACACTGGTATAATTCTTCGTAAGTTGATAGAGATGATCAGATGTAGCCACTAATTCATCTAAGTTGGGACCCACGTAGGATACTAAACCAGCTAAGCTGTCGGACCCACGTAGGATACAAGACCAGATACTCTACTGGACCTACGTAGGATACAAGTACAGAGTCAAATACTGCCGGACCCACGTAGGATACAAGAACAGTAGTACTGCCGGACCCACGTAGGATACAAGAACAGTAGTCACGCACTGCAGTACCCACGTTGGATACAAGAACAGTAGTCATCACCATCAAACCCATGGATGATTTCAGTACTATCACCATTGTTGTCTATCCCAAAGAGGATTTCAGTGCAGTCGTCGTTGCTATTGAACCCACAGAGGATTTCAATGCAGTCGCCTTCGTCGTCGCAGTCGCAGCCAACTCTAGGGTTCCCGAACACAACAAGCTCGTTTCTGGGAGGGTCCATTCCATGAGACAATGGGGTGATACATCAACTAACACGTATTCCGGAGTTGATGTATCCCAAAATTCCGTCTCGACAAAAGGAACTCAGCATGACAGATAGCGCGTCAATCGGATGTCTGGTCTGAGAGTTTTTGGCTTTTTCGTTCCAGGGGCTCTGTTGGTTTTTAAGTCAAAACCAACCCGACCATACTCCAACTGCATCCAAACCTCTAGCTAAGTAATCCAAAAGATACATCTCACTATGAGGAAACCAACAAAATCGACGACACATCAATCGGTCGTCTGAAGCTCAAGTTATAAGGGGTTCCGCTCCGACGACCCGGTTGGTTTCATGTTCGAACCAACCCGCCCATACTCAACGTTCACCAAAACCTGAGTATAATATACAGAAACGACTGCCTTGATCCATGGATCGCAACTCAACTGACAGCATGTCGATCGGAGATCCGTAGCCCATGTTACGTGCGTTTGAACGAACCTGTCCAGTTTTAGGGGGTTTCGGGCCCGGATCGACCCAGCCTGAGACCCCCTGGGTCCGCCTGAACCGGGTCGACCCGACCCGAGTCCGAGTCTGGCCCAGCTAGAGCGACTCGTCCCAGCACGGGTGGCCCGGTGCCGCGTGCCACTTGAGCGTGGAAGGGGGGGAACTGCCACCACCTTCGACGAAACGGCGGACCCGTGGGGGGTCCGCCCAGCAGCGCTGACCGGGGGTCAAACCCCCGGTCTTTCTGGATTTGGCTGGCCGTAACGGTTGGCCAGCGCACCATGCATGACCGGTTGGTCCTGCCCTCCAGAGCACTGGCGATCAGCAGCTCCGGCCGCCCTCCCTTGCTCCGCTGCGGCCCAAGGCCGTGACCTTGGTTCGACCGGCATGACGCGACGACGTCGCGCCCCTCCACCGCAGCCCTGCTCCGGCTGCAGCCTCCTCGAGGTTCTCCGGCGCAGCGCGATGGTGTTGCACCCCTTCGCCGTGGACCGACTATGGCTTCGGCTTCTTTCGGCCTCAACGGCATGGCGCGATGGGGCCACACTTCTTCACTGCGTTCCTCTTTGTTTCTGCGCGGTGCCTTTGCACCGCGCTGCCATTGTTCGTGCCGCAACAAGTACAACATCAAAGGGGGAGGTGGGTCGGCCATGTTTGTGCGGTCCGACCTCCTCCCGCTATAACGATAACAGGAAGCCCAAAATAAAATAACTTTGACAAGGAAAGACCAAATTTAATCCATTAAATTTGAATTCAAACCCCTACCTCAAGGAGTTGTCAGACGATGGTCGTCACAGAAAAATTGCGTCGCGGAAGGCGGCGTCGCGTGAGACGGCGTCGTGGAAGATGGTGTCGTATACGTCGTCGGTGTTTGCCTAAAGAAGGATGTGGCACGTCTTTGTTCTCCGAAGAAGGCATCTTCTACCTGCTGTGGAGAGAAGAGGAGACGGCATGACAATTCCCTTGCGGTGACGGAGTTCTTCGTCGTAGAGTCAGTGTTCTTCATGTTCCTCGACGAGGAAGAAGATTCTTCAGAGCGCAAGAGTCCTCTCCTTGTTTCCGCACAACGAATCAACCCCCAATAAAATAAGACATTGTCTTATTTTATTAATACACACGCATGCCAACATTAAACATGAAAACTCAAAATGAATTCATGAATTAATTAACATGCATCGTCCAATTAATGAGGCATTTAAAAGGCATGTAATTAAACATGGAGGAGTTGCAAATTAATTGCTAGAGGCGGGGTTCAAAGGGGTGTTGAGGAAATTGATGGAGGTTGGGGATCGTGCGGGCCCCACCCCAACTTCCTTGCATCTTCCATATCCACACACTTATCCCACCGTTAAAGAAATAAAAATAAATTGTAAAACAATTTTATTTTTATTCCTCACACATTTTTTGTAACATCGCCTCCCGAGAAAACGCAACTCCAAGAAATGTCTTCCTAATCAATTATCGGTGATGCGATTTCATTGGTGCCCTTGGATTTTGATTCTGAGCACCGGTTACAAAGTTAAGAAAACTCGCTCGTTCATTCATTGAACGTACCCGTGCTAAACTTCCGAAATTGATTCGGGGCACTTCAGGCCTTGGAATCAGGTGCCGTCAGAAACTGCATACTCTCAAAATCCCAAAAAAAATTAAGAAAGAAATTTCCCTTGAATTTTATGGTTATTTACAATAATTAATTGATTCGAGCATGATTTATCCTAATCAAGAATGATTAAATAATTGAATTCTAGTTTTTTATGAAAAAATATCATTGCATGTATGGATGATAATGATCTTAACCAATACCTTTGTTTGTGGATGATTTTAATTTATTTATTTATGTTAATTAAAATTGTTCGCATACGAGCCTTATCCTCATTAATATATAAGAATGTGTTCCCAAGGCTTCATTTATGTAAATCCCACTTTTACCACTCACTTACATGTTATTTAAAAAACAGAATATGTAGTCAGTGGATCTCCCAAGATAGTGTAGGTGATTCAATATGAACCCAATATGAATGCAATATTAAGAGATACAAAGGTGGATAGGTGGAATCTATAAACACGAACCCAAAAGGCTCATGGTATTTCTCCCCTAGGCTAGGGTTAGTTTATCAACTACTAGATAAACTAACCATTAATAAATATCAGGATAATTCCATTTAAATTATTTTATTTCTGACATTTTCATGGTTTATCATTATGAATGTGTTTTTACAATCACTTGATTAATGAATTAAACAAGCATGCAAGATAAGTCGAAAATAAACCAGACTTTTGAATAAATATTATCAAGTCATGGTAAATCACATATGTAAGTTCCACATAATATTAACCGGTATTTAATAATAATAAATTAATGAATAAGATTTAAAAATCCATCAAATAAAATATTATGTCATACAAAGACTTTTGTTACTTGGTTAAGGGAAAAAATCAATAAATATATTTGTTTGACCAACCCTTGATGAGAATCTTAATTTTATACAGGAAACCCTTTTGAAAGGATTTGGGTTTACTTAACCATATTACATTAAGAGGAGTGGCCATTGATAGACAGGGTGTAATATTGGAGGTAAGAGTAAAATAAATCCAAAGTCATGATTTAATGATTTTGGAGTCCACTCAACAGATAAAGGAGATCTAAGATCATAGTGGGTAAAAACTCACCTACCTAAATACCTTCTAATAGTCTGAACAACCCTTGTTCGAGTATTTTAAAGGGGGATATGGATACTTGCAACTAGAATTTCAAGTCAACATGATATTTTGAGTTTAAAGGTTAGGTCCATTGGGACTTGATAAAATAGTTTGAGACATAATAGAATTTATTATTTCTTGTAAAATGTAATCAAAATAGTATTAATGATCCAGTCTTTTAATTTTAGAATAAAATAAAAAACATGGAAAACACACTCTCCCTCTGATCAATTCTATATAAAGAACACATCCTAACCATCATTAACTACCATGAATGGTTTAGATTCCTTCAGATTATCTTATTCCATGAACGGAAGTCCTATGTGATGGAGTCAGCACTACCTAATCCCCCTTCCATAGGGGTGAGTGATGAGGATTTCATAGTCTTTGAAAAGCATATAAATGATGAAATTGAAATTAAATGTTTAATGTTATCATAAATGTCTAGTGATTTCATGATGTCTCTTGAAATCATGGATTCTTATAGAATACTCTAGATCCTTTCTGGTGCTTACCAAGAGAGGGAAATACATGTAAGGATTGAGAACTCTGAGGAATACATTCAGAGTAAACATGGAGAAGCTTCCCCAGATGGGCCTCATGTAGTCAAGATCATTGGATATATTGAGAGCTTGGATGTTATAGGTTTTAAACTCACTAAATAACTGGGAACTGGGCCTAAGAAGCAAGGGGATGCATCATGTGCATTTTTTATCAAATACAACATATCTATTTCTAAAAATTGAGAATTAGATAAATCTCTTGGTGCTCACATATGTATCCAAATATAGGAACCAAGTATATTCAAGGATGTCGATTTATGGGATGTAGAATTATGAGTATCCAACATAGACAGACTTGCTGATGTAGCTATCAAGGACTACCACCTCACATTTCCATCTGGAATGATCTTGGTGTTAAAGGGTTGTTTTTAGGTTACTTTTGTAACTAAAAACATAATTTATGTATCAGGACATGATATATATTTATTTTTTTCATTTTTGGAAATGAATGATTCTTATTTTATAAATATATAATTTTTTTCTAGCGGACATTTATAAAACGATATTTATGTTTTGGATTACACAAACCAAGTAATGGGAATAGATGACAAAGATACATCACATGTCTCATACCACACCCAACTTTGGCATCATTGGGAAGGTCATGTAAATGTGAAATTCATGACAATGTTACATCAAGATGGATATTTTTATTCTTTTTAACTAAAACCACTTGGCGTATGTAATGCATGATTACAATAAAAAATTACTAAAGCACCATTTTGTGGGAATTTTCAAAGGGATAAAGAGCTTCTTTAATTGGTTCATACCGATTTGTGTGGACCATTACCAGTTAAAGCACGGGGTGGGAACTCATACTTCATAAATTTTACTGATGTTATTTGTAGATAGGATATATCTACTTAAAAACATCAATAGAATGGTGTAAGAGAAATGAAGAACAACACCATGATGGACATGGTGAGATCAATTATGAGTCATTAAATTATTCCATTATAATTTTGGGGTTATGCGTTACAAAAAGAAGAACACATAATAATCCAATGTAGCTACAAAATTGATAAATTATATTCCATACGAGATATGGAGTGGAAAAAAATCCATGTTATCAATTTTATATGTATGGGGGGTGATGTGTTTGTTAAGGAATGTTCAGTTAGAAAACTCGCACCTCGAGGCACAAAGTGTACCATTATAGGATACCACATGGAATCCAGGGGATATTACCTATACAAACCCTTATAAAACATTTAATATAATCAAAAGGTCTCCATACGAATTATTTATTGGGTCAGTCATCTATTTCATGCTATTTACTAATTTGGATGTTGCCTACACATTGAGCATATTAGGCAGTTATCAAGCTGACCTCGGTGACCACCATTCAATGGCAGTCAAAACTATCCTAATGTATCTGAGTTGTACTAAATAAATAATAAAATTTTATAGAGGATATTAGTAACTAGTCATCAAAAGATATTTATTTTCTAGTTTCTATACTGATCATGATGAAATTATGTCACAAACGAGATACATATTCACATTGAATGGAGGTGTAGTGAGCTGGAAGAGCTCAATGAAGAGTGTGGTCGCAAATTCTACAGCAGAGTCTAAGTATATCATAACTTCTGAGGTAGCTAAATAAGTAGTATGGATGTGATTCTTTGTCCAAGATCTAGAAATGATACCAAGCAATAAAGATCCCATCACACTGTACTGTGATACTACTATAGTGGTGAATCTTGCAAAAGTGATCAGGTCACATTAGAGAACGAATAATATAAAATGAATGTATCATCTATTAAGGGATTTTTCTAAGAGAGGTGAAGTTGTAGAGAGTATTATTTCCACATAAGACAACGTGTCATTCCCCTTGACTAAATCCTTTACTCAACAGAAACATGATCATCATCAACAGACTTAATGTCATAGGCTGTTGGATCAAGTCCATGTGAGAGTTTTTAAGAATTTTTGACCAACAATAAAGTGTTTTTACATTTATTAGATAGATATTTAATATATTATTACATATATTTCATCATTTTTCATGTCTATTATGTAATATTTCCTTGAAGTATTAGTTGCAATGATAAGGTCATGAAATTACCCCGCTATGATGAGAAACATGATATTCTATAACAATATTCTTAAATATTGTTTTGCGGTTGGATGACATATTATAATGGGTAACATATCTTGTAGATAGTCAGGTGAGAGTACTCATAAGTAGATAAGACTTCCTCTCATTAAGTTCACATTTGGTAATATCCAAGATAGGAGTTATGAGAATAGACATGCTAGTAGGAATTCCCCATGTTTTAGTGTCATCAGATATTTATTTCTAAGAGCATGTGTATTGATCCTTAGACATTATGATCATCATTAAAACGTGTCACAACTCTTGCTCAATGATTTATTGATGAAAATAATCATGTAGATAGTTGGTGGTAATTAGGGTACATTGGGTGCATCACATGTTTCTTGCTATTTATGAATTAGTCAAGGAAGGATGTGTCCCTTCCATTTATGGAAGTTGATATATCGGCCCTTTGATTGATATAGAAACGCTGTGAGAAATTCTATAGAAATGGTGTAACGATGAGTTTATTTCAGGTAGTCAAAGAACTATGTATCAAGAATAAAAGTTTATGACACTATCATGAAACCCTTTTGATGAGATATTGTATCCAGGAGATTATATTACATAGTGAGCATTCATTTGTGGAAGTCATTGTTGTGAATTTTTGTTCTTTTTTTGGTGTCTTATCCCGTTGCTAGAGATTACTCATGGACATTATTCATACCCACCTAATAACTTCAAGAAATAATCATAGAGGGTCACACACTATGTGTTTTTTATTGTCTGGGTTAAATTTTATTTGAATATAATTAATGATATAAATATTATTCTTGAGACCATTGAATAATTTTATTCATGTTAAAAAGATCAAAAAAATTATATAAAATATATTTATTTATTTTAAGAAACATTTAATAAATAATTATTTAATAGATTTTTAATAAGATGTTTATTAAAGAGAATAAATTAATTATTTATTTATTCGAGTGTACAATAAATGGAAGTGGAGTTTGAACAGACCATGCTCGGTCTGGTAGGAAACTAATTTTTTGCAAGATGGTAAATAATTTTTTAATAAGTTGGCACAAGTTAAAATAACAATGACGCTACTATTATTTTGTGACATAGAATTTAATTTTATAATTCCATTTCTCACATGTTGGTGTTCCATGAACAATGACGTGGTTTATTTTTGTGAGCATGGTTTTTCTCTATGATCATTAATTTATATAATTGTTGCTATGCAATTTAATATTGTTACTGAAATTCCATGTATAAAATAGACAAGTAATAATATTGTGCCATACACCACACCACATTCCTGGTGAATTGAGAATTTCTGATCCAAACAATATCTCTCTCAAATAATTATCTCTCCCCTCTCAAGAATGAGAGACATTATTGAAGGCCAAAGAAGAAGTGATCAAGAATGACCCGCAAAAGACACTCTCTTCATTGTGCTAGAACCCAAAGAACAAGCAGTGTCGATTGGAAGCCATCATAGCATGTGTAGATCCCTTCTAGTGAGATTGTAGTTTAGATCCCTACAAGCACAACGAGAAAGTTCGGAATGTTCATTCCAGATGATCAATATCATCAATGAAGAAAGGTACCAAATATCGAGGTATTATTTTTAATTATGAAATTAATTTTAAAAATTATAAGCATGATTTAAAATATCCTCTATAAAGGTTTCATGCCTCTTTATTCATTATCTAAATAATTGATTATATTCCATGGAGACTGGAGTTTAACATCGTATTGATCCCAGTATAATCATTGATGATTGTATATATCTATGTTAGGTTCCATCCCAACCACAATTTCTCTACGCCTGAAACATTTATTGTCCCCTCACACCAAAAATGAATTATAATAATAGGATTTTCTTGTGATTTTTAGTCATTAAGAGGTCGTTTTCTATAGATATGTCCGTAAAATTCTTGGTTCGGTGTTTGATGACACTAAACTCGTGTTCTTCTTAATCAATACCAGACGACAGATCTGATCGAAGAACTATCTAGTCGACCATTTCAGAATTCACACCACGGTTGTTGTGGATAGATTTCAGGGTATTCCAAGTCAGTTTGGTTTCTTTTTACCACTAGATACACCTTTTTTATGTACGTAATAATTTTAAAAACCTTATATTCTGTCATACCGCTCAAACCACATGTCTGATTGACTTTCCGACTTCTATCACACCCCACAAATAATAACTAGATGGGATTCCATTGATTTCATGTCATTCTAAGGTCATTTACTATGGATCTAACCGCTAAACACCCATTTTAGAGTTTTATGGCACTAAAGATGCATTTTATGACCTCATGCACTAGCCAAACCTATGATTGACATACTGTCTGCTCGACTATTTCAAAATTCACTCAGTTATTGTTGTTGTCTGATTTAATGGCATTTTGAGTTCGTTCAGCTAGTTTTGACATACCAACATGCATTTTTAATGAGTGTCAAATCTCTAAAATCCACATATTCTACCATACCATGCACACCACACATCGGATTCACGTGTCATATTCTCAAACACAACTAGAATAATAAATAAAATAGTGTTTTTATTATTTCAAGCCATTCTGAGGCGATTTTCTACAAATTTGACCAATAAATACTAGTTTGTTTTTTATGATACTTAACGTGTGTTTTTCATCATCATGGTCAAATGACACCTATGATTGATGTACTATCTATTCCAAAATTTAAAAATTCACTCCACACTATTCATGGTCTGATTTGATGGAATTATGAATTTCTTAGGTTGGTTTTGACCACTCGACACACCTTTTTAAAGGGATTTGAACATTTAAATACAGTATGTTCAGTCATTCCATGCACCTCACACGTATGATTAAATTTCCATCTCCTTGAACATCTAATGTATAATAATAATACAATTATCCCTTGATTA
Organism: Viscum album; assembly: GCA_963277665.1. Taxonomy (NCBI): domain Eukaryota; kingdom Viridiplantae; phylum Streptophyta; class Magnoliopsida; order Santalales; family Viscaceae; genus Viscum; species Viscum album. The sequence goes on along the minus strand of OY728136.1, from coordinate 316,915,420 downwards.
TACGTCATTCTAAGGTTGTTTCTTATGGATATGACCATTAAATTCCCTAATTGGTGTTTTATGACACCAAATGTGGATTTTCAGACATTAAGGAAAAACAATGCCTCTGATTTACTTAACACTTACATGACCATTTAAAAATTCAATCATTCATTGTTCTTCTCTGATTTCATTGCATTCCGAGTTTGTTCTGCTGGTTTTGACTACCCAGCACACCCTTTTAATGGGAATCAAATCTTCAAAATCCACATATTAATTCGTATCACACAAACCACACGTCTGATTCATTTTACGTCTCCTCACACACATCATGAATAATAATATGATGTTTTTTCAATGATTTCAATCCATATGAGGTAGATTACTGTGGATATGACTGTAAATTTCATGTTTTAGTGTTTTATGATAATAAACATGCATTTTTCATCATCATAGTCAAACAACCCATATTATTAACATAAAATATGTTTGACCAATTCAAAATTCACTCCACAGTTGTTGTAGACCGATTTAATGGAATTTTGAGTTCGTTCAGTTTGGTTTGCACCACCAGGAACACAATTTTAAATGGCATTGAACTATAAAAAACCACATATTCAGACATTCTGTGCACAATACATGTCATTTTGAAAGACTATCTCCTTTCGAACCACACAAATAATTAATAATATTGGTTTCCTCAGATTTCATGTCGTTACAAGGACGTTTTCTATGGATCAGGCCGTTAAACACCAGTTTAGGTGTTTTATGACACTAAAAGTGCATTTTCAGAAATAGCAGAAAAATAACACCTATAATTGACATATTATCTACTGAACCATTTCACAATTCACTAAGCCATTTTTTCTTCTGATTTCATGGTATTTTGAGTTCATTTAGCTAGTTTTTATAGCCTAATGAACCTTTTAAAAAGGTGTTAAATCTTTAAAATCCACATATTCAGTCGTATCATATACACCGCATGTATGATTCACATTTTGACTCCTCACACACATAAAAAATAATTATTATATGGTATTTCTATGATTTCAACTCATTATAGGGTCAGTTTCTATGTATATGACTGTTAAATTTCTTTTTTTGGTGTTTTATGATACTAAATTTGCCTTTTTCATCAACTCAGTCCAACGACACCCCTTATTGACGTACCGTCTATTCGAGCATTTCACAATTCACTACATGGTTGTTTTGGAATGATTTCATGGAATTTAGATTTTGTTCGATGTTTTTTGAACACCCAACACACCTTTTTAACGGGCGTTGAACCTTTAAATACCACTTATTTAGTTATTCCTCGCACACCACATGCCCAATTGATGTTTCATCTCCTCGCACACCTCTAGAATCGTAATTTGATAGTTTACTAGGGATTTCATCTCATTAAGAAGTTTTTTTCTATGGATCTGAGAGTTAAACACCTATTTTGGTGTTTTATGACACTAATAGTACATTTTCCAACATCACAGACAAATAAAACCACTGATTGATGTACAGTATGCTCGACCATTTCGTAATTCATAATTCATTTTTTTCAGCTGATTTAATGGAATTTTTTTTCATTTTTCTAGTATTGACAACCCAACACACCTTTTTAAAAGGCACCAAATCATTAAAATCAACACATTCAGTCATACCGCTCACACCACAAATACTATTCATGTGTCGTCTCATCACACAGATGAAGAATAATAAAAAGATGTTATTTTATTATTTCAAGTCATTTTGAGTTTGATTTCTATGGATATGACTATGAGATGCCTGTTTTTGTGTTTAATGACAATAAATGTGTGTTTTTAGTTATCATAGTCAAATGATACATCTGATTGACATGTTGTCTATTTAACCATTTCACAATTAACTCCACAGTTGTTGTGGTAAGTGTTAATTAATTTTAAAGTACCTTAGGTTGGTTTTGACCCCCAGATGCACAATTTTATAGGGTCTTAGACCATTAAATACCGAATATTTGGTCATTTTGTAGACACAAGAAGTCTTATTTTTGTTTATTATTCTTGAACACCACATAATTAATAATAAGATATTTTTCCTATGATTTCATGTCATTCTGAGTTTGTTTTCTATGGATATGACTTTTAAACACCCGTTTTGGTGTTATGCGACACTAAAAGTGAATTTTCCAAAATTGCGGCCAAACAACGCATCTGATTAATCTACCATATACTTCACCATTTAGAAATTCACCCAGTCATTATTTACGTATGATTTTATGGAATTATGAGTTCGTTCGGTTGGTTTTGACCACCAAACACACCTTTTTAAAGGGCATCAAATCATTAAAATCCATATATTCAGTCATACTGCGCACACCGCACATCTGATTCACATTTCCCCTACTCATAAACATCAAGAATAGTAATAAGATAATTTTCCTATGATATCAAGCCATTATGAGTTCGTTTCTTATAGATATTATTGTCAAATTCCCGTTTTGGTGTTCTATGACATTAAACATGCAGTTTTTCATCATTGCAGTCAAACAACATCTCCAATTGATGTACTATATGTTCAACCATTTCAAAAGTTACTGCACAGTTGTTGTTGTCTGATTCCATGGAATTTGAAGATTGTTCAGTCGGTTTTGACCACCTGACTAACTTTTTTAATGGTTGTTGAACCATTAAATAACACATATTCAGTCATTGTGGGTAGACACCACATCTGATTGACATTTTTTCTCCTCACAAACCTACCGAATAATAATAATATGGTTTCCCTATGATTTTATGTCATTGTGAGGTATTTCCTCTATAGATGTCACTTTTGAACACATTTTTTTGTGTTTTATGACCCTAAAGGTGCGTTTTCCGACATTGTTTTCAAACATCATCTCTAATTGATGTACCCTCTTCTTGAGCATTACAAAATTCACTAAGTAATTTATTTTTTCTGATTTCATGGCATTTTGATTTTTCTTGTCTTTTTTGACCACCAAACACACTTATATTAAAGGGTGTAAAATCATTAAAATCCACATATTCAGTTATATTGTGCACACCACAAGTTTGATACATGGTTCATCTCCATTATCTTCTATATACTACACTTCCCCAGAAGCACAACCATTACACACCTCACCTAATGACACCTTGGTTCAGTTCCCCAAATGCATGACCACACACATCTCTCTCATAGACACCTAGGCCATAACATCACCCCTACAATCGCCTGGGCAACAACATCTCTTCCGAAGAAACATAGGTCAGCAAAACCACCATATAATTCACTAATATACTTGTGTCCATCACTGCCATTTCAATAGATACCAAACATGGAATAGAGAGCATGAAAGGGTGGGTACCCAAAAATTAGTACTCCTCCCCAAATGTTTGAATAAACATCCACCATGTGACAATACTGGTGTCGGAACATAGTGCTCGGTGTGGGTAGGGTGTGTATAGAAATCACAAGAATTTATATGTATATATATATAACATAAACCACTCAATACTTATCACTAGGGTTAGAAAAAAAAACAAACTAACTCACAACATTTTCACTTTTTCTATAACCTCAAAAAGCATAACACCACACAACAAGTCACAATATCGATTTCAGAATTATAACATAATCTCATTTAATCATTAAATTCTTTTATTTATTTATCATCAGAAATGTTTAACCTCACAAATAACCATTTAATATTTCACTTACCAAATTAATTTCATTAACTAAAACAACCAATTTTATTATAAACATTATTAAACAATAATTTATTTATTTTATCACTACTCAGGAATCTAACACAAAGAAACCATCACCTCATCACCTAAAAAGCACAACCAAAAAACCACCACCTCATTTCCCCAAAGTCAATGAAAAAACAACGACCTCCTTTCCACCCTAAAACAATGGACAAACCACATTATACCCCATTTCCAATTATAACCACAAATTAGCATCCCACAATTATAGACACACTTACCAACACATAATGACCATTTTTTATAGATTTAAAAAGGGAACTTTATCAAATTTCACATTATTTTAGTTGTGTTTTCATAAAAAATAAAATCCAAGAGAAACCATTTCACTAGAGAAGAATAATTAATTAACCAATTTTTATTTTTGTTGATATCCCAATAATAGAAAAAACCACAATAGTCAAAATGCATATATCCAGCATAAACAAAGTCCCCAATATCCACAATTTACTTTGAGGAATAATTCCCAAACAATAACAATATCATAATTATAACAAGGCTATAAAAATATGAAAAGTATTCCCCTTTACCATTAAATTTTAGTTAATTAATTAATTATAATTGATTATGTTTTCAGAACCATAATTCAGATAGAAAGAAAAGTAATACCCTACCACATGACACACAATATGGAGGAATGATGTGATTCTTACTTCAAAAATCATTCCATCTTGTTGTGAACCACTTAGTGAAGAAGATTACCGGCAAACCACAACCACACCATGAGAACTCTAGGTCAACCTACTCCACAACTAAATATAATCAAATCCCAACCCAACACACAACCCTACCCCAAAAAAATTCATCACATAAAATATATGAGTGAATAAAAGAAGAAATATAACCAAGAAGAAAGAAAAACATATAGTAGATCAACCCCAGACTACCAATGAACAACCACTAAGACAAAAGAATCAAAGGTGGGGAGGGACTGAAGAACACCCTGGGGCACCTAGGATTCACCAATAATGATAGGTAGAAAGATACATGGTTGAATGTATAAGAATTCTGCATAAAAAATATTAAAATTATACTGAATTGGGGAATTACATGATGTGAAATCCCCTTTCATGTAGTGTAATCTCAGGAATAAAGGTTCCACCCAAAAAATATACCAAATTTTTATATTTTCCCCTGAATATATACACATCATGGATCATTCCTAAATAATTCAGGGAACCAAATTTCATGTCATGTGATAAACATACAAGACATGAATTTCTTGTTTCAGTTCAACTGCACCTCCAACATCCTCCAAAAACCTCTGGAACCTCCCCCAATCACCTCGACCAAATAAAACTAGAAAAGTGATGGATCGAGAAGGCATGTACCAATACATCAGATATCACTCACACAATTATCCCTTTCAATAATAAAAAAACAAAATGGAAAGGGTTATAAATAACCAACCTATGAGAAACCTCTCAATGATCCTATCATGCCTCACTTGATTCTACCTTAAAAAAATCCATTACAAACATCCCCAAAAAACACTACCCAACCAAAATCCTCTTTCTCTCACACACACCCAGACTACCTCATTGCCACTGGAAAACTATCAATACCTCCACAAAACCCAACTAAAAACCTATACAACCAAATGACCCACACAATCCTGAAAACATTAATATGGTAATTAGGTTCAATCTAAAAATTGTTTATTATCTAATAGTATATTTATCTCTCCCACAGTAGTTTAATCACATCATATTTAATGATTAATGATTAATAATCGATTCCTTAACATTATATATTCTTTTAATTCATCAAAAATCAAACCACATTCATAAAAAACTAGGGAAAACAACATATCACATAAAACAGTAAGGTCTCAAACATCTTATCATAGGAAAAAAAAGTATAGAAAAAAAACATTGGGTACTGGGCACGTTTTTGTGTATCTAATTCCCAAATAATCTCTTCCTTAATATTAACCCGCCAAAAAATACCAATAGAATGGTCCATCCATCCATCTCCTTCTCGTACTGATCTTCAATCTCTACTAGCTTCTCCCCAAACATTATGAGATCCTCAATATCCTACCCTCCCAAATCAATCACATGAGAGTCATTGTGAATATATTGATAAATATGAGATATATGGAAGTCATTATAGATCTTCTCTAATCATAGTGGAAATTTTAACTAATAATCCCCCGATCCAAATCACCCCAACACCTTAATGTGCCGAAAAATCCTAGGACAAATATTATTGCCACTGTTAAACATCAACTGCCATGTTTAGGTTCAACCTTCAAGAAATTGTAGTCCCAAACCATAAATTTCAAGGGCCCTTTTATAATACTAGAATAAATTATATTTTATTCTTTCACTTATTTCATACTTTAGAAAGGATAATTCGTTTATATTATACTCTACACCACATTGTGACTAAGAATAGTTGTCTCTTTGACATCTGTCCAATGAAATGGTGAACGACGTAGTCCTTTTACAAAGCCTAAATATGTCCATTATAATGGAAGAGATATTGATATTATTATAAACAAACTCTACCAAATGAAATTTGTGTATCCAAGGTCTACCAAACACCAACATGCATACCTGTAACATATCCTCCAACATCTGGATAGTCCATTCTATCTGCCCATATGGTTGAGGGTGGAAAGCATTGAAGTGGCATAGTTTAGTCCAAAAAGAATGACAAAACCCATAATATAATCATGAAGGAAAATTTGTTTTATAATCCAAGAAAATTCACCTCAGTAATACATGAAACCACAACACCTCATTTATATACCTCTTAGACAAATCATCCAATGCGCCAGACTCTTTTATCACTATTAAGTGATACAATATCATAAGCTTATCCATGAAAAACTAGGCAACACCACAACCTACCAATGATATGGGTTTTACTATAATAAAATCGATATATCTTCCATACCATTTTTATTCAGGAACAACCAAGGGTTTCAAATAACCTGTAGGAAAATGATGTTTGGCCTTTAATTTCTGGAAAACCAAATACTTTTCCATAGAATCTTACATTTCCTATTTCACCCCAATCCACCAAAACTAAATCTTCAAGACATGATTCATAGATAAACCTATTAGGTTCACCATAAAAGGAGATATATTAAACTCAGGAATTATTCCATGGAACATTAGTATTGGAACAAACAAACTCCCATGAATCAACATTCTGTTATGACCTTCCTTGAACCATCCCTAAGGAACATCACTATAGCCACCAAAGTTTCATGTCACCCATGCATCTAATATTCGACAATGAGACTCCTTATCCTAGTGTATCAGAGAAGTCAACACCATCATTTGAGATAAAAACCCATGGCTACTATCCACTCTTTCATCTATGTTTATGGCTCTTAACTCCAACATTACACTCCATAAATTCCCAGATTGCAATACAACACCCTTACAAGTCATCAGGTTCAACGCATCAACCAAAACATTTATTTTCCCCAAGTTTTAGTATATTTCAAAATAATATTATTGATGAAACTACATCCACATTCTATGTTGAATGTTCTAATAACATTTGGGAAAAATATACCTAAGACTCTTGTGATATGTGAAGTCCAAAAAGCCCTACCCAATGAGGTAAAGACCCTAAAATAGTAGTTCAAACATAGCCACTACTCTGCATAGATTGTTGGTGGAATAATTACGCTTATGGGGATGTAGTTTACAAGAAACATAAGAGATCACTACCCACTAATTCATCTTCATGCATCTAAATACTAGACAGGAAGTATCAAAAACACCCCAAACATCTCATCTACCTCATACAACTGGATAACTAGAGAACTAACCAACTTCACATTCATATAACAATATAATGAAATTCACTGATCATTCAACAAAAAAATTAGTATATCCTAGTACATTCTATCAAAACGACTATATCTCAAGAGAGATTGGGTAAAAACCATCAATAATAGCCTATGAGACCAAGAAAATAATGAACATGTGCCACATTTTTGGGTCTTTCCTAACAAAAAACTCATAAAACCTTTAATAGGTCTACATCCACACCATATGAGATAGCACATTCCCATTTAAATTCATCACTCATATCCAAAACATACACGTGGACAAATTGAGATAGTGTTGGTGTCTTCGAATAACATGCAACACAGTTCTGAGATTCTCAGCATGCTCCTCCTATGGCTCAGTGTAGATTTATATATAATAGATGAAAATGATGAATATCTGATCTAGAAAATCAAAAAAAGGATTTCATAATCCACATGATTGTGGAATGTTTTTTCATAACACATAATAGAATTACCACAAAATAATATATCTCATACCTCCTCCTGAAGGTGGTATTTAGGATATCATGGTGTTTCACCGTAATGTGGTGATATCCAGATCAAAAATAGATCATTGAAAACTAACGTTATCCACATAGTTTTTTGAAAAGATATTTCATAATCAAATGAGGTTAATTGTTTTTGATCACCAGAATATTCAACCTCTGGTTGTTTATACGTATCCTCAGACCATCATCTACCTTATTGGAAAACAACACTGGATTACCCCATGAGGATACACCAGGTCAGAAAAAAAATTCTACTTTAGATCATATATTTATACCCTAATCTCTTGAAACTCAGATGCATCCATTCAATACAGATCCATCAAAATAAAAGAAAAATTAGGATGATAGTATATCACAAACTCAATGTTACACCTTGGGGGTAACATCACAACCTCCTCAGGATAAATATTCATAACTCCTTAATGATAATGGAAACCTCTACCATCTCAATATCCACTAATTTCACACACAAAAACCATCCAACAATAAAGGTAGGGGATCCACATGATGACCACCCACATCATAACCCTGCATGCCAACAACCATGACACTCTTCTAGAAGAATTCAATAAAATCACACCCGGAATACAACCAGTAGATGTTGAGGATGAAATCGTATGGATTTATTTATAGCATGAAAAGATCCCCATGAGGATAATGCAATTCCAACATCAGTGTACACTCCAGTCACACATCAAACAAGCTAGTCTAGAATTAGACAAGAATAGCTCAAACCAATAAATGAGGATCCTCCATACATCTAGTCTCATAGAATGGGATAGAGTGGGTGTAATAAAGGATATTAAAGATCCTAAATAAAACCAAAAAAATAGGGTACTAAACAAACAGATCATACCATTGATGATCAACCACCACTCTGGAACTAATGCCACCACTAGATGAAACTAACCACATCCAACTATGAACAATCTCTACTAATGATGACCTCTCTGGACATGTTTTGGTCATGGTCTCCCAATAGGAGTAAAATACATAGGCTAGTGAATACCTAACATGTAACCCCTCTTTGGATAGTAAGCATTATTCCTATATTGATGAAATGAACATACTAGAAACTGCTAGTTAAGTTGGGAATGAACATATCCACCTCTTCTAAACTGAGATTAGTGAACCAATGGGCACTAGTTTTGGTGGTGGATCTAAACCCCACAACCAAAAAAAATATGAAAAAGGTTGTACGGAAAAGAATAGAAATCACTAGCACCAAAAGACCGAAAAGGAAGCTATTGAGGGTGACTCCCATCTGATCAAAACCTTTAAGGACCTATCACCTCACAACTTCTACTAAAAACTCTACCCCTTGAAGAATCATTTTAGATCCCCTCTTATAGTAAACCTCCTCATGATTTTATCCAATTGATCACCACTACCAACTTCTTATCCTCTATATACATCAGCAACATAAAAGGAGTCACTAAATTCTAGAAATAGTGACGATGTTCCACCTCAAGACATCTCACATGGGACTCCTAATCTAGAAAATGATTTGGAGAAAAATAGAAAGTCCTTAAACTTGATTCCCAAATCCCACACAGATATGATCCCCTACTAAAAAGATTGATGTTCCTACCCATTCACTCCATGGTCAAAAAAGTAAACACTTCTTGAAACTCTTTCTAGAAGTCAATGAACAAAACAACCACCTCATTCTACTCTCATTAATTTATAATTTTCCACTAATGAAAATATCCCCTCATCTGACATACATCCAAAGTGAATGAGTACTCCATTGTGGCCCAAGTGAAAATGAAATAGATATCATGTTCATCCAGTCAGCTCTCTATCTCCACTCCTGAAACACATCCTTTTTAAAACATCAAATCCTATTATATTAGGTAAAATTTTTCCTGAATTTCATTTTAGAAATTATTTTCAAAAATTATGAGATCGGGCACTAAGATGGCATGTGATTCTGATGCCCAATGTGACTGGAATAAATTGTCGAATAATATATAGTTTTTATTTAAAAAATCTCAGGTGGATTGCTTTGAGGATTAAAATATTTCAAAAAAATTTCTGGAAGAGAAATCTAAGGGCACTGTTGCATTTAAAATAACAAATTTACCTTAGGCAAGGAATTATATCATCCAGCATGGGATATATGATGAATTTTGTTTTTTGGATTTGATTTCCATTAAGCTATAATTAAATTAAAATATTTTATGATGCAAAAATGTTTTGTTTTAAACCAACCCCTTTTAGAAATATAGGATTATCGTCATAACCTTGGAGTTTCCCTATAGAGGATGAGGAGGTTCATTCACTCGTGATGATGAAATGATGAACTCCATTGGAACAAGTATTGATGTGGTGATGTGACAACAATCTACATCTGCAAATAATAAAAACTCTGTGTATGGGTTCTTAATTAACTACATTCTTTCCCCATTCTTGGTTTTAAATACTAAACACAGATCAACAAACTTATAGGATGACCCATGGATAGTTTTTTCATGCAAAAGGTATTTTTATTGGTATTATATTTGGGGAATTAAACCTTTCATGATTAAATTATATTTTATTTTCTCTATTTAATCCATTTATATGGATTGTATCAACGCCATGATGAATAGTGGTGAAGGTTCATTCCAAACATTGGTTTTTGTGGATTTATTCTCTTTTTTTCTTGGTGCTCATCGCATACTTTGGGGGTTAAAGAATGGTTGACCATTGTGCTACCATTCATGGTGCAATAATCTAACATCTATTATCTAAAATAGCTACAGAGCCATGAAGGTGTGATGATGATGAAAATAGATTGATCGAGGTGGTGCGGGAGATACCTATGATCGAACGTTTTCTGTTGGAAGGGATCATAATAGTGATTTGAACCCCATAAAATGAATAACACAACCTAAAGTCTATATAACACTTTATAGATCAATGAATGGACCACTGGAGTGAGTATGGTGGTCTATAGAGGAATCTGCCAACGCGCCACGGTGGTGGGGGTGGTAGAAGCCCTATAACTCAGCTGGCTGTGTGGAGGAACTGTGGGTCCTCCCAGAAAACCCTTTCCACATGAGTAGACCTGTTAACCAGTGAGGTAGCACCAGTAGGTGCCTTGTGTTGTGAGATGGTTGTGGAAAAGCAGCATTTGGGATGGAGAAACAGGCCCGCCTTAGCAAGCTAGGCTAGTGCTAGTAGGTTATCCCAACCAGGCATGTTGAGCACATATTTGGTCAATACTGAGGTCCAGCAGGCCAGGCTAAGCCCAACTTGTTTGGGTATGGTGGGTCCAACCAGGTCAGACCGGACCCATATCCAACCCACCCCTATTTCACTAAAATTCTCATAACTTTCAAACGGATCATCTGTTTGAAAAGTCATCTTTGACATTGGGACCCTTGTAATGAGACGATCCGTTTGAGATACTCTATGTGAGTTTTTAACAAAGTTGGAGTATGGAATATTGTTTTGATGATTAGGGTCTCCTAGTATAGGAAAACATTGATCTGATTCATGGTAGTCCTTTAGAAGATTTGATAGGATGATTACTTCCTTGATGAATCTATACATGGGTACACCTTACCCCTCTTCTTATATTGAGAAGAGACTCCCCAATTCATGGGTGTGGGTTCATTTCCCATGAGTAATTTCTACTGGGGTTGTTACTCCCCAAAATAAATAGGTCTCTGGTTCTCGTATAATTTCATGAAGAAAGAGTATATACTCCCATGTGAGGCCAGATAGTGGGTTTCCAAACTCTAGAGTCATTACTCTCCTACTGTTATAGGGTGTATGTCATTCTTATACATTGTTCCCGCAATGTTAGTAACACCCTATCCTTCAGTGGAGTGGTTCCTCTAGCATGTTGTCAGTACTCCCATAATATACTAGGGTACATGTCCCCTCTATAGAATAAACAAAAAGAGTCAGGACTCCAATAGTACCATGGTGTGGTTCCACTACTCACTGAGTAGAACTCCCCTATATGGTAGTGTACGAGTCCTCAATATATGAAGTAGTACTCTCATGTCATAATAGGTTTCAGGTGCATCATGTGTAGTACTCCCCTATTAGAACCAGGTTGCGGGTCCTCAGTTACACAGTATTACTCTAGCAAATCTGAGTATAAAATTGGGATTAGGTCCCCTATAGGACTAGGATCTCCCATGACTATAGGACACAACAATAATGATCGAGCCCATTCACTGGAAGAGATCGATAACCGTGTATGAGAATTTTCTCTCTCGATGGGACTGAGGTGATGTCCACTCCCTAAAAGAGCAACATAGGTATGAAAGGATAGTCTGGAGTAGTTCTCTATCAACTGAGCAGTGTGAAAAGAAGTGGGCCTCTTTTCTTTCGATTCCATAGTATTACATTGGGTGCAATATTGTGATGATTGTTCTTTTTGTGCTAGGAACTGGAGTTGAACCTCGTAGAATGTTATTGATGGAGCACATTCTCTAAGACATTCCATTTGGAATTGTAAAGTTTTACCTGATGGATTTTATCAATCGTATGGTTCTCTCAGGGATAGATATGATCTTTGGGCGTGTTCTCCTAGTTTATGTTTTAACTTTTGAATATTCGATGGGAATCATGATACTGGTTAAAGGGTGGGACCTTATGTTTCATAATGGTTTAGATATGTATATCTTGATTTTCATTAAATATGTATAGACATATACCTATGTATAGATGACTATACATTTTGTCATGTTTTTTTTATTTTTATTTATCTATGTGGTTTCAGGATCCCCTACTGAGTATTGTTTTACTCACCATTGCATGGGCTTTTTCTGCACATGTCTCGTCTTGTGAAAAAACTGACTGTTTGATAGAGTCCAATAAGGACCATGACTGGGTTATGTTTAGTGAGATTAGATAGACAAGTCATACTCATATGGATTCAACCACATACCCCCCTCATACCCTTTGGTTAGGGTTCTTAGTGGATGATTTTCATAGAATTGGGGTCTTACCCGTGTTTTGTCATTATTTTGGTGGGATTGTATAATGTACTGGTTTTCCAAAGTGTATTTAATTTTTCTTATCATATGGTTTTGGTTTACATAGTGATTTCAAGAATAATATACATAGTGTTTACTATTCATAATTGTGGGTTGGTGTTTGAGTGTGTGTGTGTGTAATGGGTCTTGGAAAACACCTTTCATTTAAAGTATAATTCCATCAGTGCTAGTCGACAACCCTAGCCTTTAAGAGGTAGGCTTGGGATAGTCCCGACATGTGCCCATGGGATGGGTCATGAAAAATTGGTATCAGAAGTGGTTTGGTTCTACCACTGGACTGAGAGTTTGTGATATTGGGTTGGGTTGCATCGTGATGGTATTAAGATGTAACAAGTAGGACTTTCATGATTGATTTTCTAGAGTGGGTGTGTTGGCTTATGTATCCATTCAATGGAACATTGATAATATTATTTTTCTACTCAGTACATTATGACACTGGTCTCCAGGAAATGAGTGATACATTCATAATATAATAATTGTTTTTGATTTCCATTTCCTTCTTGAGTCAGTGCTCCAGATATACACATTTAACTATGGTTCATCTCGATCAATTTCCGGATGCCACCATGTGGATTTTCAGTAAGGATTTAAGGATAAGACCATGAGGATGGTCTGTCAAGTGATGAGGTGTTGATATAGGGACCACTGCTAGAGAGTTCCATACTGGGTGGTGCACTAGTGATACCACCACATGTAGATTAGAAGTAGTTACAAACACAACTAGTAGATGATGCACGTGAACTGAGAGTCCTACATGATTTTTATAGGTGGAGACCTCAATGGTTTAGGGGTCACATTGACCCCTAGGTGGCATGGGATTGTCTTGAGGCAGTTACGTGAGTCTTCCGTCAAGCGAGGACAACTCTCAATCAGATGATGATGATGTCTATGAGAATTCTTTTGGGCTCAATTGGGAGTTGGTGGAGAATGGTTATCTGGAAACATGAGAAGGAAAACCTCACCAGGATACACATTGGGAATCTATTTAGGGATGATTTTTTTCTCGTGTCGTTACACTCTATGTGTATACAAGAGCTGCTGCACCTAAAATAAGAAAACATGACTGCAACTGAGTACTCGATGAGATTCACATATCTTTATCACTACTCTATAGATATTATGTGGAACCCATAATTCATGACCTAAAACATTGATTAGGGACAACATCATTAGATTAGGGCTTCATTAATACCCCACAGCATTCTGACATGTGTCGGGGTGAAGGAGTGAGCCATAGTGGTTTAGAGTTTCATGGAGATGATCAGAAGGATGTAACGTACACTAGAGTTAATGAGGATGTAGCATCTACTATATATATTATATGAAAAGTTAAAACATCATGGTGTAGAAGGAATACCCTTTCAGGGACATAAACATGTGGGTATGTGGTTCTAGAACACCGTTAAAGAGAATATTAGCTATAGGAGAGGTGATGTTACACATGCAATGGTGGGGGCATATCACTAAATATTTTCTTACCCTCCATGCTACCAAAAGGGAGTTGGTCAACAATTCTCCTTTCCAGAGAGTGATCTTGGAGAACAACGTTTGTCATGATTGAAGGTGAGGTAGAGGAGCTAGACGAGTAGTAGGTGGTGGAAGACAGTTTGTATCATTACCCCCACTACTCCCAGGTGGTCTGCACTAGGATCTGTGAGTTGAAATATGTAGTAAAGAAGGTTTCATGTAGTCATGACATATGACCATTAACCTCATGTAGAGATTTAAGTTATGATCTATATCTTTTTTTATAATGTTTTAATAGACATAGTTACTAGTTGTTCTCTTTTTCCCATGAGTTCTATTTTACACATAATGGTTCTGTTTGGTCCATGGACTTGACCCCCATGCTTATAGACTTCTTTTTGAGGAGACCAGTAGATAACAAACTGGGACTGATAATGCGACCAAACTCTTGGAGGTGAGAGAAGTGGTTGGGGTCTCTTAGTAGAAGTGTTGAGGCCTTATGAAAACATTCTTAGTATATACTACTATTGTTCATACCTAAATAGATTGTATTATGAAAATGATGTGGTGTGTCTATGATGGTGAAAAAGGGATTCCTTTAATGTTATAGGGAATCTCAGGCAGCATGGTGTAGAATCTATCAAAGAGTCATTCATGGGATCGTTTAGTGGTGGTAGTGTTCCTGTTTCAATGAATTGTGTGGCAACTGGAAGTTGCAAAGAAAGGGCCTAGTAAGACTCAGTGTTTCCTTGTGGGCAGCCCAATTTCATTCATTAATAACAATATGTTTTCAGTGTCATCCTTTAGTGTGTAACTCATGTGGATGCTTTAGCACATTTCATCCAAGGGTGGATGTAAATTGTGGGGTTCTATCAATATCTGCGTCAGGTTAGCGTGAAGATGAGATGATAGACCACATTACTATATATAGGTTGTAATGCTCAGGGCATCCCCACCTGTCGCATCTAAGGATACATATGATCATTAGTACGTGATGTTTACCTTTCATAATCTAGATATAAGATTGTTCAATATCAGGGGTTCCCCGAAGTGCATGATTGTGGAAATCACAAGGACACTTGGTGAACTCACTTTTATTCCCTTGAATGTAGTATTTTTCTCTTACCAGATGAAAATACTTATGTTGTTGAGAATTTAATAGCCCAAAAGCTTCCTGAAAATTTTAATATATTATTATAGAAAATTCCAAGACCAAGAGAAAATACATTATGTGATTTTGAGGACCACTATTTCTAGAATAAATCTTTTAATAATGTTCAATTTTAGTTGAAAAAACTAAGGCAGATAACATTGAACATTAAAATCATTCAAAAATATTTTGGAATGGGAAATCATAGAGTAGCATTACATTTGTAACCATGAATTTATCATAGAAAATCCTTATCATTGTATGGCGCTGGCTAGATGAAGAATTTTATTTTTGGATGTTAAAATCATGAAAATAAATCTAAATAAAAATATTATAGGACACAATGATTTTTTCTTTTAAACCAACCATTGTTTGAATTCCAGGGTTATCTTCATATCCCTGGAGTTTATATAAGGAGGAGGATGAAATTCTCTCACCAACGATGATTAATAGACAAATTCTGGCCGAACAAGGATCGATGTGGTGTTGAGACTTTAATCTACATCCTCAAATGATCAAAACTCTAGGTAGGGGTTGTTATTTAATTCAATTCATTCCATTTTTGTGATTTTAAATAAAGAACATAGATCAACCTATGAATTGGTTGACATGTGGATCAGTCATTCTTATTGGGGATTACTATCCAGTTTGTCATTGGAAAATTAATCCTTTCATGATTTAATTATGTTTTATTTTCACCATTTAATCAATCTAATGGGTGTAGATCAAAGTAATGATGAATGATGGAAAATGGTTCATTTTTCAATTTTGTTTATGTGGATTTATTCTACTCAATTATCGATGTTCTTCACATTCATCACAAGTAGAAAAATTATCAGTCATTTCCCAACCATTATTGCTGCAATGATATGAAATTTAAGATCCAGAATTGATACAACACAACCTAGGTCCTACGGCAAAGATAACAGACAGATCAAGGTTGGAAAATAGATACCACATATCAAATGTTTTCTAGTGGAAGGTATCAAAAGGAGATTTGAAACCTAGGAGATGAAGTACATTTCTCAAGGACATTGAAAGCCACTCTAGATCAATGAACGGTCCAACAGAACATGTATGGTGGTCGACAAAATAATCTATCGTCTAGATATGGTGGTGGTTGAGGCAGCGATTGTGCTACGTGGCTACCCCTATAGACGAGTTCATGCTCTTTCCACAACATGAGATGGAACTACCGCAAGCTATTTGTCACACTAGAACAACCATTCCATGTGGGATGTCTGGTTGACCAGGGAGGAAGCACCAACTAGTGAAATGTGAGGTGAGAAAAACGAGGCAGATCTGTGTCCGGGCTGGAGAAACTAACCTCCATTTTCAGGCTGGGTTGGTGTCGGTAGGCCGTGTCAGCCAAGGGTAGGTCCCAATAGGATATATCAGACCTTGGTTGGGTTGGACCCGGGTCATGTCGGGTCAATCTGAATGGTTCATACCTGACTCGAACCTGAACAGTCTAGATTTCTCTAAAATGCGGAAAACATTCAAAAGGAGTGTTCATTTGATGATCCTTCAATTGTATCTGGACTCTTGGATTGATACAATCCTTATGAGATATTCAAATGAGATTTTTTTAAGAATCCAGAGGATGGACTAGTGGTTGGTTGATTAAGCTCTCTGTGTATATGTGTAATTTGATCAGAGTGGAGGTAGTTCTCTAGAAGAGATGTTGGGATGATTACTCCATTGATGACATAGGGTGTAGGTACTCTTTATCCATAAACATAGGTTGAGATGGGATTCCCCGCATCATGGGTGTGCGTTTTTTCCCTTCGGGTAATTTCCACCGGGGGTGTCACTCCCTTGAAGAACTAGGATGTGGGTTCTCATAGATGTTTGTGAAGGAATAGTTGATACTCACCTAGGTGATGTTGGAGTAGGTTATCCAACATTACTCCCCATCAATTCTAGGGTCTGGGTCCTCTTTTCTGGGGTTATTACTCCCCAAACATACTAGGGTGTGGGTCCCCCATTGAAAATAAATTTATTGAGTCAGTACTCCCCTTGTACCTAGGTGCGGGTCCTCTAGTCACTAAGTTGTACCCCAATAAATTGTAGGGTGTAGGTCCCCGATATAGGAATTATTACTACCCTAACCTAACATGGTGCTTGTCCTTCATGTGTAGTACTCCCCTATTTAATCATGGTCATGTGTCTTCACATGTGATGTAGTACATCCCCATCTCTGAGTTCTGACAGGGAGTGGGTCCTCCATTGGATTTAGAGCTCCCTCGACTATAGGACACAACTACAAGGGGAAGGCCCCTCCGCATGATGAAATTGACACCATTGTAGGATCATGTCCTCCCTCAATAGGACTAAGGTGTGGGATAGTCCCAAGAGGAGTGTGTGATATATCATAAGTTAGTATTATGAAGTGCTTACTTACCTGAGTGTAGTGGTGAGGAGTAAGCCACTTCACTTGAGTTACCTTATCCCTTATTTTTATGGAAAATAGTGATGACTGGACAATTAGTACTGGGAACTAGAGCTAAAATTAATAGAATGTTCTCAATGGAGCAAGTTATTTTAGATGTACATTTTGTATTGGTAGAGTTTTACCCAATATGGTGTATCTATTAGACAATTAAATATGGGATGTATATGATTGTGGAGTGTGTTCTCAGAGTTTATGTGTTATCTTTTTAATATTTTGTGAGAATCATTATGCTGGTTACATGGTTGGGACCTTATAATTATTAGTGGGTGATATTAGTATATCTAGATATTCATGGAATATGTATGGTCATATACATTATTAGATATGAATTTTCCTTTCTTCATGGGTTTTTACCTTTGATTATCTTCATGGTTTCGGGGTCCCCTAGTGAGTATTGTTTTACTCACCCTTCCACGGGCTTTGCCCGCACTTGTCATATAATACGATGATGACTAGTGCTTTGGTTGATTCTAGGGAGGACTAGGGCCTGGTGGTGTTTAGTGAGAAAAAATAGACAAGGAGTACTCTTTCAACTTTAGAATGCTACCCTCCACCTACTCATCAGGTAGGATTCTTAACAGATGGGTTTCAAAGACTTGGGGTCTTACTACTTGTGTGTTGCATTTCATTTGGTGGGCCTGTATACTGACCAAGATTTCCACCTTTTACTAAACTTTATATTTTACACTATTTGTTGTTTACATAGTTAATGCATGGATATTTTACATTGTGTATACTTTTCATCTTTGTGTTTCGGGGTTGTGAGTGTGCATGTGTAGAAGTACCTAGAAATTTCCTCCCTTTGGAAGGATAATGCCTTCGGTGCTGGACACCATCAACTGGCCTTTGAGTGGCGGGCTCGGGGTTAATATGGCACAGTCCCCGTGGGATGGGTCATGACATCAACCATTGGAATGCGCACAAAGTCATCTACCACTGATCATCCTATGCTTCCAAATCAAATCTATGGAGATCAATTGGATCAACCTAGTGAGCATAAACTGCATGATCCCCAAGCACCTAAAGAACATTATCCATAGAAAAAAGGATGAAAAATAACTTCCTTTTCCCATTAGTAATTAATTTTAGTGATACTTTCTTTAACTCAATTAATTGATCTTCTTATGCATTCCATATTTCCCCAAAAAACCCAATTCAAACAAGAATGATGGTTATAATGATGCATCTACCAATCTTAGGTTTTACCCTACAATAATGTCTTTACATGGCCATTATATAAACATAGAGTCTATGCACTAGATCTTGCAGCCCCCTAAAATCCCATTCCCTAGATTTTCTCCCAATATATTTTGATGCACCATGTTCAACTGAAAATATTTCTATACCACCATATTAAATCATCACTGTGCCTAAATCCAGGCTACATCCTTTATCTAAACCATCAGCTCAGATTCCACTGATTCACAACCCCCTCCGTCCAAATATACCACCAATGGGCTGGAAAAGAATTAAAGAGGTATACAGACCGATGATTCATACCTCCAGTAGGCTCATAGATGGAATCTAGCTGCATGGGTGTACAAATATCAAAATATGTGAGGAACTACACTATATAATAAAACAAGATTGGGAGATAAAATTTGAATATAAAATAGAACTCTATGAGACAATTTAAAATAAATTCAAAAACCAACCCACATTCATGTATATGCTGAACTAAGATATATATAATAATGTCACCAAAGTAAATACCAAAATGTAAAGATGATTTATTGATAGAACAAATATTAAGGATATGAGCTAGTAATGTCTAGAACAATCCACATAGTCCACATAGAATCTTAAAAGCAGTTATATATATAGAGTTATCATAAAAGTATTATCAATATTAATTCCAAATTCACTCTTTCTCATTTGATGTATTAATACTAATTCCCTTGTGAGAAAATAGTAGAACCAAAAAACACCTATCAAGTAATACTAATCATCCTAACCTCAGTAAGTCATGATTACCAAATAATACAGAAACCATAATATAGTACCATACGAGTCAGATCGATAAGGGTATCATTCCATAATTTACAACAAGTATTCCACTCTCACCGAATGTCATAGGTCTTGGTGCTCCCATCTCTTCTATTTACCAAACCTCCCAACATGAACAGTCACAATAAACCTAATAGGAAAAAACCTGGGCTCATTTCCCCAGAATCATGGCCACACACATCTTACTCTCTTGAACCATGGTCATAACATATTTCCTGAAAACTCCTGGGCTATCACATCTCACCTGAAGAGACATGGGTCATCACAATCACCATCAAACGAACTAACAGTCCTCTGGCCAAAAATATCTATGCAATACCTACATATCCTTGAAGAGAGAACAAGAATGAGTGGGCACCCATACATCCATACTCTTCTATAGTTGTTGAGGAAAACCCCCCACATTACTATGAGGGTTTTGAAACATAGTGTTCTACATTGGTGGGGTTTGTATAGAAATTAAAATAATACACATGTATATATATACCATTAGACACACAATCCCAATATATTGGTTCATAAAAAATCAAACAATCTCACAACATCGTCACGTTGGCTTCCACCTCTAAATGCACAACACAACACGTTAAGTAGGGACCACAATTTTACATTTTCAACCAATTCCCATTGAATATGTATTTTCATTTCATTATATATCATCATGAACATTTAACCACACAACCCACAATTTAATATTTCAATAAAAACATTCATCTCATTAACTAAAAAACACATTCCATTCCAAAAATTATCAAACTATAATTTATTTATTCCATCACTACTCAGTCATCTAAAACAATGTACCCACCACATTATAGCCCCAAATGAATAGTCAACAAAACACCTCCTCCCCGCCCCTTAAATAACAACAAAAAAACCACCTCTTCACCACCCCTAAAGCATGTACAGACAAATGGAATATCACATCACACCCAATTGCATCCACACACTATTATACCACAAGCATGACCACACATCACAACACATCATTATCTATTTTTAAAGATTTACAAAAGGTATTTTACGACATTTCAATTTCATTTAGAGGTGTTATCACACAGACCAAAATCAGAGGGAAACCATTTAATTACAAAATTAAAATTAATTAACCAATTTCCATTTAGGGTGATATTACAACAACCAAAATAATCAAAACAATCTCAATACATTTATCCAGTGCAAACAAATCCCCAAATAGCCACAATTTTCATGTGGGGTTTCAAGCCCAAACAATCACAATATTACAATCATATCAAGTGTATAAAAAACAAGTTATTTATACTCCTTTATCCATAAATTTAAATTAACCAATTATGACTCTTTAATAATGGTGGAAAACTGATAATCCAAAGGGAAACAAATTTAAAACCCTCTCAAACGATACACTTCGAACTCAATGATCCTTTCTAACTTCTTGTGCACCACAAGGGGATGTAGAATGCCCTAAAACAACGAAACACAATTTCAGAAATAGATAATCTTAAACCACTACCAAATTACATCAAAACAAAATCCTTAAAAAATAACGTTAATGAATTCCTAGGAGAAGAATAGAATAAAACCAACAATGAATGGAGACGAACCTACCAAGGATCAACTACCAAATATCAACGAACAACCATCAGAACCAATAGATCAATGTGGGATGAATAGGTCTCGAATAAATCCTTAGGGTGCCTTTGTTTAATAAAAATATGATATATATATAGATCTATGACTGAATGAATGAGATTTAGACTGAAAATATCAATTAAAACTATAATGCATTGGGGAATTACCCAATATCTGACCCCCTTTTAGGTCGTGTAGTCATGGGATTCTAGGTTCTACAAAAAATGCATAGCCATTTTTATTATTTAACCCCAAAATTCAACATGTTTTTAACTATCCATTGAAAACATTTTAAACCATATTTCAAATTGTTCAATACACTAACATGACATGTATTTCCATCAATAATTCTACAACACCCATGGAATCCACTGAATAACATATAACCTCACTCAAATAACTCCATCCACTAAAAGTGGCAATGTAAAAGACCAGGAAGTCATGGACCATTACATTTTGTGTTCCCTTTTATAGTTGTGTAGTAGTGGCATTCTTGTTAATATAAAAATATAAACAATATTGATAGGTCTCCATTACATCTAGGGATTTCCATAATTGACCATTTTTATATTTGGTACCATGTGGGAAAAATATGTCTATCCAATTTAATTTTGAATTTTTTGATGAGTTTTTGGCCCCTTATGTTAATATTTAAACTCTATGTAAACTCGTTTTCCCCATAATCACTACAATTAATTTTAATTACATTACCTAATATTTTTGGTCAAAAAATATGTTGACCATACTAGACATTATGAAATATTGATATTAAAAATTTTGAATCCATTTTTTAAATTTATAATACAATAAGTGGATAAATATTCATTTAAAAAATATTTTGACACACAAAAATAAACAACATATTTTGAAAGGGAAAATATGGAAAAGATTGAAATGTTTTTATACCTAAATTCTATGTAAAATTGATTCGAATGAATTAAATTAGATTAATATATGTATTATTTATCTAAATGCAATTTAAATCGAATTTAAATATATTTTATATATATAAATAAATTATTTGATAAAGTATTTCTCAAAAAAAATACTATGTTTTTTACTATTCATAAAAAATGGAAGTTCTCATTAAATTATGAAAAATACACCCAATATATGTTTTGATACTAAAGAATCAAAAATAATGTTTATTTTATAAAATAAAAATTATAAATGTGTAAAAAATTTCTGTTCAATATATTTCTTCCATTAATAGGTGGTAAAATTACCTTTTAAAAATATACATTTTTAATCCAAATAAATGGTTTTTTATATCTTATTCCTGTAAAATCATTTGGATGGGAGTAAATTTTTTATTGAATATATTATATTGAAAATGTATCAAATTTATTTTTTAAAAGTGGTTTGTTTAATTTATTGGGATAAATGGTATTTTTACATAGAGGGTTATTTTTCATTTAAAATGAAATTTTTTTATTTTCAAATTGTAAAAATTGGCATTTCTAACAAATTGATAACCAAATTAATTAATTTCTATATGTTTATAAACTATATATTTAAACATTAATTAATATTATTCATAATTTCTATTCACTTGACTATATGGTAACTATAAAAATATTTTACAACATTTTTTGTAGTATATTGTATTTTTATAAAACTCATCCTTGCGTGTAATGATTGCTATAAAAATAACAAAGAATTTTGTGTAGATAAATCCAAACATATTGTTTCATGTATCTAAAATTAATTTAGGTGTTGCAAGAATTTCACAATTAACTTGGGGTTGCATATAATGTAATCCAAACAATGTTTGTCCAAATAACCAAATCTATATTCAGTGTTTTGAGAAATAAAAACATCAAAAAGATAATATTAATTTGAAAACTTATTTTTCAAAAAATCTCAGGGTATTACATTCAACCCCCCATAAAATGAATTTTTCAATATAAATTCATCTAGGTTATCAAAGGATTAATACATGAAATCTACTTTCAGAGAAACCCATATTGTAAAAATTAATATTAAAATTTCTTTTAAAAAGGTAATGTTTAATCCATAATTGTTACCCAATGTAACACACTATTAGGTATAAATATATGATAAAAAAAGTTGTGAATGAAAATATAGTCATGTTATGGAAATTTAACCTTCATATTTTGATAAAGTGTGATAAATATCTTGTTCGAGAGAATGTTAATGTTAAAAATTCTATAAACCAAAGATGCTTGAAAAATGAAATTTTTATCATATAAAATTTTTATAGATTGAAAAATTTTACATCATGGTTCATTTCTTAATGTTATAGTATTTTTAATAGAATATACACTTAATTTATTTCAATACATTTCATAGTAACAATATATCCCTTTATTCCATAAATAATCTCTTATCAAATGTGATCACATTATCATTGGAGAGGTCAAACCATCCATGTTCTGATAGAATAATAAATATGTGTTTTTAATTCAGGAATATATGTAGAGGGAGATAATCACATGATGTTTCACCAAAGGGTGAACAATAATATGTTCATATGATTTATTCATACAAAATAAAACATGAAATATCCAACAAAGTAGTGGATGATAATTATTACATAATTATCATGTTTCAAGTCATCCATTATGATATCATAAGGTTCCCTTTTTTATTTTGTATGCAATGGTTCTTGTGGCTTATCATCAGCATTAGAGGTTGGATTAATGATCATTTTATTATAATGGCCAAACATCAAAGAATTAGAACACTAATGTATGAGAGGTAAATTTTGTGTGGCATTCTCATTATTCACATCCTTAGATAACCTCATTGTTTTACATGGACATTCAACCACTTTCTTCATACCTCTAACACAAAAATAATCTAGTATAATCCATAATAAATTTACATCTCTGTTTCTTCCCACACATTGGGCATAATAGATAATTCATTTTCTTTTATCCATGATAAATATATTTTCCATTGAAATCTATCATTATTTTCCTGTTAAAACCATGTGATTTATACGATAATATATCTCCATTTCCACCTTGATAGCCCATTGAACCACTTCTTCATTTTTTTCAAATGTATCGTATAGACAAGGCCTTTATAAGATTATTTTTAAGTCCACCAATGAATTAGTCAACTATTATTTCTGGTTGTATGATAATACATGAAAATTACCTGACCATCCTTGTAATCATTCCTTCATAGGAAGAAACAAAATCATCATCCTCGTGCTTAATATCATTGAATTTTATTTCCATATATGTAAAAATATCATGAGGAAATAACTTATAGAAAAATATTTTCTTGAACTTGTCCCAATATATGAAGTCAAATTCATATTGTCACCTAATATTGTTAATAATAATCCAATATTGATCCCCCAAACCTTCAAATGGTAGACTTCAAGGGAATCTTTTTAATGCTACAAACACTAGAGAATGGAATATATCATTTATTTCAACTTATCAATTTCTTAGATACTATTGGGTAAAAATAAACACTTTTAGATGCTGGGTTTTTCCTCGTGAAGGACCCAAAAAATCATTGTTCCCTTTTTTCATAATCTGGATGTTCACCATAATTTATGGCTTAAATTTTTTTATGTTCATAGATATTATGTTTTTAATTTCATCTCCCATAACATTATATTTCTTATGAGTATAATCATTGAATTGTACATTACATTCCTTATTAACATGGTTACTTCTATTTCCATCAATTTAGTAAAACAAAAAATCATAGGGAATGAAACAATCATCGTAGTGGGGAACCACATAATCATGAAAAACATCTTATAAGATGTTAAAACCATGACACCTTCCTTTTTACTCTATGTAAAATCTTGTTTTTTCAAGGAAATTAATAGTCATTATCTGTCTTAATCCTTCATTATGAGTCACAAAGTGTTTTTGAATCCCCAATTCATATCCCTCAGGAGTTTTATACAAGGTGTACAATAAAGCCCTTTTTTGTGAAATAGTTCATGATCGGGTCTAGCTTAATATGGTGTTTTTAGGTTTGTTACCCCAATGTACATATATTCAAAATCAGAATCCACTTTTAGTATGTAAATACATAGGTATTATTAGGAAACCACTCACACTATCCTTTACTAAAATTCAATGAAAATTTCCAATAATTTAACTCACCCTAAGACTTATCTTGAGATATATCCCCAGAAATATCCCTAGAAATAATACAAAGGATATCACAAAATATTTCACATCCTTCATTAAAATGATTCACTAAAACATTCATTAGATACTGACTATAGTGGCCCAGGATTAACATAAATAGATATTGAAACATTTTAGATGAGTATTCAACACATTAAAAAAATAAATCTTTGAGGACTATAATAGTTTAGTGTCTCTTGAAACCTAAAAATATTGTCATCTTACCTAGGAAAAGATCTTCAACATTTACATTAATCATATACACATTTATTTTTCCTTCATAAAATCATACTTCATAACATGGGGAAATGAAAAATAATAAAGGGGTGATTTTAGATGCTCAATAAGGGTATGTAAGGTAGATATGTATTAATTAAAAAATCATAATGGTGTGACCACATGACCATAACATTAGACAATCATTCAGTACGTATCAAATATAATAATCAAGAGTAAATGAATAAATATTTGTATTTCATAATACATGAATCAATAAAATTAAAGGTCATAATACAAGAGTGAATAACATAGAATAATATAATTAATTGTGGCATACAAATAAGTATAGCTGGCCTTATATCAAGGATCCCTTCCAAGACCTTCCTAATATATTGGGATAACAAAAAATGTACATACTTTGGGCTTGGGATTCCATCCCCGGTACCCTGTTGTTTTAAGATTAATATTCATTCTATTTGAGACTCTTATTTATGTCTCTAAATTCCCTCCCATATACCCTATTATTTTGGTATTAGGATTCCCTTACATATACATACATGTTTTGTGATTTGGATTCCCTCTCTATTACCCTCTTTATTCGGGTTTGGGTTTACCTAGAGTGTTCCAACTTATTTTGGTGTTATGATTCCCACTCTTAAACCATATTATTTTGATCTATGGATTCCCTACCATGTACTGTTTGATCTTATAAATAATTCATCATTAACCAATACATTGTAGGGAGATATAGGTTCCAACATTCACATAATGAAATCTTACATGAAACTTCCAAAAGATAAAAAAACATTCATAATATCTTAACCCATGTGGAGATATGTTTTCCATAAATATAATATCATAACCCATGAAATGAAATGTGTATTATAAAATTTTCATCATTTCGTAAAAATAAAAAAATAATGATCTTTCATAATAATTTCATCATATAAAAAACCATTAAAGGAATGAGGTTTTATAATTATTTTTTCTTGGTATAACATGTTGATATGAAATAGGTTTCATAAACAAATTCATCTTAACATAAACCATTCAAAGAAATAATATGAATGGTGGCATTGGATCATATCCCCAACAAACAAAATACAATATCAAATGATATTAACATAAATGGGGAAGGATTATGAAAGACCATATGGAACATTTATAAAGGTAAATAATTATTCATTAAAATTCACTATTTAAAATCTAAAACAATTTAAAAAAACATTTCATTTAAAAACACAATTAAAAACATATATTTCAATATTTAAAGTCTATTAACACCATTTTCATTGAATATAACTTATAAAAATTATAAAGAAAGATTTAAAAAAATTATAAATACTTTTTATTTGAAAATATTAATAAAAAGTATAAATATATCATTAATAATTATTGAAAACATTTTATATGATAATAATTATAAACAATAAAAGGAAATCTTGAAAATATTTTGGAAACATTTTTTTAGAAAACATGGTTTTAGAATTTAACATATTTAAGATCAAAAAGAAAAATAAATTCATATTTTTTAAAAAAGTTTTCTTAATTATATTAAGTGAAAAAAAGTTTAAAAATGTAATATTACATAAGTATATCATTAATAACCAAATAATAATAAAATCAATTAATACATATGAGATATGTATCATAATATTTCATCAATTCATGAATAATTGTAAACAATCCTTATAAAAAATTAGATTTTAGAAATAAATTGTTTCTACTATTGATACATTGAATCAAAATAACAATGAAAGAATAAAATTACATGAAGCTTAAAATACCATTACAGTTAGGATTCAAATGTTATAACGTTTAAAATAATTGTATATCCACATTTTAAAATAATATATGTGCAAAACATTACATATTTCTCATTGAAGGATAATGGAAACAAAATTTTCTTTATAAATTTTCTATGTTTTGAACCATAAACCTCATGGAAGATAGATTAACAAAGGGATATGTAAATACCTGATAATTTAATTATAGTAATAATATAATACATTCATGTGAATTATATAAAATACATGAATTAAATGAGTGATGAATATGGCCTAAGTCTCATAGAAATTAAAGAGAGACAAGAAATCTAGCTACTACTTGAGTAACATTGGAATCATGAGCCCCATGAAAAAATAACATCAATTGAAAAAGTATAATATAATGAAATAAATATTATTACTAATATAATATGTAATATATTATTATATATAAAACAAAACAAGAATAAGTGGTGGATAAATCATATATCTCATAAAAATAAAAGTGAGATAAGAAAACTCTTACCTTAAGCCTTGAAATTATTTGCACATGTTAAAACCACCTATATAGTAATTATTGGTTTATTATGTATCATAAAAAACATAATATTATTATAAATCATACAATATATGATTTTATTATGTATTTATATTACCTTTTATAAATAATTCAATGTTAATGTTATGTTTCAGTTAATGATCACTTTGTTTTTCATATATCATTGACTTTGATATTATTGATACTCTTAATTAGATCATGATTTATTTATTTCAAGAATGGAAAATAATTTTTAAAAATCATATATATTCATTTTTCAAGTATTTATAATAATATATAAATGATATAAATATGAAATCAGATACATCATTCATAGAGACGGTATGTCTTAGGTATGCATGAATGTAGTTTTCGTTTTCTTATCATATTGAATGAATGAAAGTAAATATATAAATAAATATATCTATATATTGTAATTACATTATAATTATTATTTCAAATATATCATATCATTTTACTAAACACATACTTAATAAGGTTCATTAATAATGTAAACGAATCACATCGCTTCCAGGAGGTGGTAGTCCACACCTAAAAAACAATGTTATTATTTTCCCACTAAATAGAAATCATGATGGTATGTGTTATATAATTATTACATAAGAATAATTAATTTCTTGTTGTCATATATATTATTTAAAATCATTCTTACATCATAATTACCAACCATGAGTGGTGGTAAAGGAAAAACAAGCAACATCATTTCGTGAGGTGGTAGTCCACCATACACACAATTGGTATATTCATTAACAATTTGATTGAAATGTGTGCATGTATAGGTTTACCTATTAGAATAAAAACATCTTAATATATTAAAAATAAATATTTTATTATATAATAATAGAATAAGAAAAACAGAATTGGTGGAGAAATAAATAAAACATCTTTTTGAAGAATGCTAACTCTTTTTCGAATAAATACTTTTGTTTACACCAAATGGATTCCTTGTTGATTTTTTGCCTAATGTGAACATATAGGATTATAGTATGGATTTTGAGAGATTATTAGGGTCGGTTTTTTATTATACGAATGGTTTGAGAGGTGTGAATATGTGAGGGTGTGAGTTCCCTTTTATTACGGAGGAATAATGGCATTCTTTGTAAATATAAATAGGTAAACACTATTGAGAGGTATCCATTAGATCTTTTGTTTCTATGAATATCAAATTTTTTAGATAATGGGGGATATGGTCAAAATATTTCTATCCAAGGTCCTTTTGACATATTTATATTATATTCATAAGTTAATGTTTAACCACATATTAAGATAATTTTACCATAATCACTGTTATTAATTTTAATTACATTCAATAATGTTTTTTTTCAAAAAAAGTTTATTGATACCCACACCAAAATTAAATTAAAATTACATTACAGTTTATGGAAAACTAAATACATTACAAAGAAATTACTTTAAGTATTAGTCTAGTTACATTGGATGCATCGAACACAAACATCTAGTCTTGGGAAAGATCATCAAAGGTTTCCAAAAATATCATAAATTTTATTACCCCTAACTAAAACCATTATTTTTATCCTATTTAAAATAAAAAATTAGAAAAATTGTGAGCTTATATGACGAGTAAGAGTAAACATGGGATGCATGTAAAAAAACACGGGAATAATGGTATGAGAACATGATGATGAAAAAAGAAGATCATACCCTGTGTATCAGTGATCATAAATAGTAATCATGGAATAGGGATTTGTAGTTCATAAGACAATAATCATAATGGAATAGATTAGACAATCCATATTTGAAAAAATTTGGAATAAAACCAATAATTCTGGCGGACACATAATATTAAAATAATGATTTTCATAGTAGTTAGGGCATTGATGTTAATTCAATATTAGTAGTATGGGTTCACTGCCCCTACCATCTTGGTAATAATGGTTTTATCCCATAACTATTTTGGAAGTCATGGTTTACTCCCATAACCATTTTGGTAGTGATGGTTCACTCCCCTTACAATCTTGTTGGACAAGTCTCTTTACGACTATCTAATATTAATAAAAATCATTACCCAATGAATTGGAATGAGATATTTTTCTCAGAAATGTCATAATGAAATTATAAAACATTATTCCACATAAACATAAATCATACGATACCAATAAATGGCCATGGGTTTCGTAAAACACAATATCATAACATAACTCAATAAAATGAAATACGATTCATATGTACCACTCAATCATAAACATAAACCATTCATTGAATTAATAAGATTAGAATCATTTGTTAATATCTCCAGTAAAAAATTTGTAACATCAAATAACATGGTCTTAGATGAAAAATAATTTTGGGTGAACACTTAAAAATAATTAATATTCAAAATGAACCATTTTCATTAAAAAACATATCAAAACATAAAAAAATATAACAATTTTTTTTTAAAAAACATATAAAGGAAGATATGAAAAAACTAAAAAGCATAAAAAAGTTTATTAAAATCCTTTTCTATGAAAATTAACTTTATATATCTTTTAAAAACATTGCATGAGGAAATTAATCATGAAAAAATTCTATGTGTCACATACCACTTTGAAACATTAGAATCATAATCCCCATGAAATAATAACATTAAACGAATACTAAAATATTATGAAAATAAATATATTCATGATATATATATATATATATCAAAAGGTTGTATATACACCTCATTAATGTTTCTAGGTGCATTATAAAGTATGTGTCTAATGGAATGAAAATTGAGAACAAACTACCTTAGGTAGTTGGTAACATTTAGACTATAAAACACCATGAAAGAGAGATTATAATAATAGTATGTAAATACAGATAAATTATATTATTAAAGTTATATAATACAATCATAGTTAGTATGTACACCAAAAAAATTATATGAGGGATGAATAAGGAATGTATCTCATGGAAAAAAAAGTTATATGAAATTCACTTACCTTGTGTCTTGACATTATTCGTACTCATACCAACCTCTTGTATAATAATTATAAGATTATTAAGATTATTAGAACTTAGAAATTATATTTATTCTAAATATGTTATCTTTGTGTTTAATTCTAATCATCGACGTATTATAAAATAATTTAAAAAATGGGCCCATAGACAGGGAAAACAATAGGGTTTTAAAAAGAAAATTTTAAAAAGATTGAATTGTTTATGTACCATGTTTCTATGTGAAATTGATTATAATGAACTAAATTGGATTAATTTATTTATAGTTGATATAAATATAGAAAAAAATTAATTTAAAATATAATTTTACTATATAAATAAAACATTTTAAAAAAATACAATTGATATTAAATGTTTTTCAGTATTCATAAAATATGAATCTTTTGTGAAAAAATATTGATTTCCACCGATGTTAATTTTGATGTTCCAAATTCAAAATGATTTTTATTTTTTCAAAAATAAAAAAAATCCTAAAATTAGATTTAAAATAGTGTTCCCATTATAATCCTGTAAAATTACCATTTAGAAAAATAGGTTTTTTAAATTCATATGATTTTGTTTATTTGTATATGATTCTTATAAAATCTATGTAATGAGTGTAATAAAATTTTAAAATATATATATATATATATATTATTTAAAAAATCATCAATATTATATTGTTTAATATTTTAGATAAAATGGTGGTTGTATATAGAGAAATAGTTTTCATATAAAAGAAATTTCTTTGAATTAAAATAATTTATATTTTTATATATAATTAATTCATATCCAAATGACTAATTTTATTTACTTGTGTAAATAATATTTTCACACATTATATAATATTATTTATAACATATTTTACAATTTCTAGGTGGTAACAATAATAATATTTTAATAACAATATTAATTGTATATTGTAGTTCAGTAAATGTCTACCTTGATTGTAACACGAGATATTAAAGGAAATATGCATTCTGTGTAACAAATTCTAGACATAGTGTAAAATTTACTAAATGTTAATTTAAGTGTTCCATGTATTGAATTAAAATTTGGTGTCACGTATAATAAAAATCCAAAAAATAGTTCATTCAAATAATGAAATTAATATTTAGTGGTCTTTGAAATGATAAATTTCAAGAAGATCAATTTATTATGAATAAAAAATATTTCACAAAACATTTTGGTGTAACAATATCACCCCCACCTTTTCCAAAGACAAAAATTTTGAGGGAATTATTATAGTGGGTATCAGTTTGGTCCAGTATGTCTATCAGGATGGTAGTTTTAGATGTAGGGCATACTATAAGATGAAATGTGGGGAAAAAGTTAATATCTAACCTGTTTATGTAAAACATGGAGTTACAAGTGTGGGTTACGTGAAAAAAATTATTTATGAAAAAGTTTAATAGATCTGTTATCTCCCCTATTTTGTTTTAGATGATGAGTGTAGAGTATCATGCATTTGTATAATGATTCCCCACTGTGACTAAATTATCCTTTTATCACATGAAAAATGTTGGAATGTAGTTATAATTAATATGTTTTTTCTTATTTTCAAATTTCTAATACATTTGTTTTATTATGATTTAATGTTTGAGTTTTTTTCTTCTTTGGTGATAAAAATAATGACACAGAAATTAGTAGGAGGGTGGCATGGAGAATATGGTTCCACCAGAACCACATGTAAATCAAAATACATTCACGATTATAAATCAATGTATCAAAAAATTGATAACTGAAATAATATTTAGGAATCGTTCCATGATAATCCATCTTTATAATTAAAGATGTTGAATCCACCAATTATTTGAGAAGACTTATGATCAAAAATCATTGAGTCATGGATTGGTTATGTTAATATGATCTTTTATTTTCCAGGAACCCTTAATGATATCTAGAAAAATATAGTGGTATACATTATCAAAGACTTCTTAAGAAAATAGTGGCATATAAATATTTCGAATAAACAAAACATGCACCTTGAATTGAATGGTTTACAGGAATTTAATATCATATAATCCATCTCACATATTTTAATGATCATAGGGATGAAATATTTCATTACTCTAGAGAATGAAAATCATTAATCTAGGGAGTATGATGATATGTTGTCATGTTCCTACCCTGATCACATTATAAATAGTAGCCAAACTAGTTTGTGATAAAGCCTCAAGTGTGCCTCCACATATTCGAGAGGATACCAACATGAAGTGAAGTCCTATGGTGTGTCCATGTAAATAATATGCCCTCAAATCAATGTAATAAAATAATAGAAAAAAACAACATCCAGAAATGTAATTATCAAAGAGTGAATGAAATAGATATAGGCAATGATGTAATAAATTAAATGCAATAAGGTTTGAATACCCATTTCAAACAAAACCAATAACCAAATGGGAAAACCACATATACATGAATAAATGAAAAAAAGGAACAATGCATTACTCCAACCTCTACGGAAAACTACATACCTGGTCACCAATGACGGTGTTCAGGTATTCCATCCCAATCCTAAGAATCCAAAATGGAGACACTACTTCTTAATGAAACCATCTTACACACCCTATCCATAATGCATCAATTATCAACCATAATGATGACATTAAATCTGCACAGACAATGAAATTAACATATAAGTGTTTAGAAATAAATCCCAATAGGACACCACTAATGGTGAACCTATAAAATATTTTTATAAGTAAATTCTAATGAAATATGCCTAGTCTGACCAAGCCAGCCTTCAATAAATTAATCCACTATCAGTTCATGGGACTATGATATTTATTGAGTTGATATCATGTATATAAGGCATTGAGATGGATGTCATACCACTAAATCTATGTGCAATCCAACATATCATTGTGTTTAAGATCCTAATAGACCATACCTTTTTTTCTATCACTAGTAATATATCTGAGAATGTTACATCACCATAGGTGGATACAAGTCCTCTCCCTATTATCACCCACACACACATCAGCATTATTTAAAGGGTATCAGGTATAAAATGGACATCCAATGAATATAGAATTGAGTTTTATGACATACCACTCAAGATGTGTACAATCTCGTTTGATTTCTGTTTTTTAGGTCCCGCTATATAGGCTCCTAAGACTTTGGATCTTATATAATACCTATGGGAGTTGAACCATTGGTTGTATGTAAGTAATACACTCTATATTAGAGATAATAACTATAAATAATTCAAAAACTATCTCAATATCCCATTCCTAAGAATTTCTGGGAAATAAAAAAAAATTGTGTCCATCTGATCAGGAGGAGTATCCCTGAAATAATTCAAGGCGATCATCATCAATCCTTAGGGTTGACAAAATATGCCAATATTAGGGGAAATAAACCCACATGAAAACCATTTCCATCACCTAGTTCAATGTGAGCTATGTATCCACTATTTGACCCCAATTGAGAGGGGAATCAATAGTCAAATAAAAACCAACCCATGTAATACATCTCTTTTGAGTAATCTCAGGGTAAATTGAGAATTTTGTTAATGGTATCATTCAGAAAACTAACACTCATTTTCTAAATAATCGGATGTAGCTCAGGAGATCCCAACTATATAATCACATATTTTCTAGCCCATTGCTAATGTTCTAATTTGTTTATCTACAAATCATAGATGTATCAACTACAAAAAGGTGAATGAATAGTTAAAGGAGTGAGGTTGGATAATTTCATAAACCCATCACTTCCTCTACAACCCCTCAAGGTCGCATGTTTTGTATAGTTCATAAGGTGACACCCAATACCATCTCTACCCAAACCCATAACAAACTATCATTGGGCTATTCAACCACTAGACCACCCACTAAGGTCCCCTAGGTCAATACACATGAGATTTATTTCTATTAGGATCCTTGAGGTCAAAACATAATTATATGTTTCCCTCTTGGGGACCACATAGAAAAACTTCATGTGGAGGAATCCAACCTTGGATACTTAGGTGAGATAATAATCAAAGGCATCCCTTTGGGATCCTTTGTTTTTAACTATTCTATTGGGACAACATCCATCACTTTGGGTAAAAAAATCTTCTATAGTTTCAACACAAAAATAACATCTTAACCTATATAAGTTGGCCAACTAAAATTTTTATGGGGATTTTTATCATGTAAAATCTTGGTTTATGGGCCCACTCATGGTCGGGATAAACCCCCAACCAATCTTCTTCTTCAAGTAACATCTCAGTCCAACTTACCAAATATTACCATGATAATATTTGATACAATGAAAAAATTTATCCCATTTTAGGTCGAAAACCATTCTTAATAACCTTATATTAATCATATCCCGCATCTCACTCCAAACACCCCAGAATCCATTTACTAGAGGTATATCCTTTCCAAAAATTATCTCACTATAAAAAATTCATCAATGTTCTATAATATAACTGATGGTTCCATCATTTCCATATGTATGGGAAAAACTAATAAAGGACTCCTCTATTGACTGATTCAGACTCCAGAGAACTAAATCAACCTATAACATGAAATTGGTAATTGGGACCTATTAAACAGAATGCCCATAGGTTGCACAACTTTTAATTCAAAAACCTCTTTCTTAGCCATGTAATTATACATGACTTGCAAAAAATGGTGTTTTTCCATGTACTTCAACATTTCTTGGAATACATGGGGTCTTGACATGTACTACTACACAACCAAGACACATATAGGATCTTGCCACATAAAAATATATAACCATGTCCACCTTACATGGGGTATCTATACATGTAACAAGAAACATGTTCATGTATGACTACATGGAGTGTACTCTGAGTACATGATGTATTGACATAAAATTCAATCTACACATGTAGTTTGATACATGGCCATGTACCATTATATGAACTATACTATCTTTTTATGGTGTTAATTTCCAAAAAAGTAATCTTTTCTTATAATTAATGACTCATGGTTAGTGTTCATGGAATCACATGTCATGTAATTGAGATTCACTAAACAAAAACCCTTCTTATTTATCACGAACCAGCCCGGGTAGACCCTGAACCGGTCACTCGAGCCGGTCCGCGGCATGTCCCGAGGGGCCTTCCCGATCCCCCCAGGATGGAAACTAGTTCCAGGCATCAAAATTAAGTAGGTGGGAATGATTTGGCCCAAAGGAAAATAAACTAAATAGCGGAAAATAAAATAGAACAAAAACGAATAAAAAAAGAGAAACCAACAACACTACTTACCTAACCACGATAAAAACTCTAGGTGACCCCATGGGTCACTCTCCAATACCACAACCCACATTTCTCAAGGTGAACAACTGAAGCTGGAACCTACAACAGAACTAAAAACAAGAAAACACTATAGGCGTGAGTATTAAAACTCAGTTGGTAGGCCTGACTAATTCTATTCCCAATGCACATACCAATAAATAAAGAATTTATCAATTCCAGGTTTGAACTAAATTACATAAAATATGGTTTCTATACACACACTTTCATTTTTAAAACAAGTAACAGTCCATTGCCCTTTTTAATCTAGAACAAGTTATATGTTGAATGAAACAGGTGCATTGCATTTTTAGACATTTTGTTAACAATTTAGAAATCCAAACATTAGTTGTTAGTCAAAAGAAAAAATCACACACAACACACAACAAACACCAAGGGCAATGGAAAAAGTGGAACACATGGGTCAGAAACCGAACTAGACCTCTCAACCATCCACCAAATACAAATAAACACAAAAAGAAACATGGGTCGAACCTAGGTGATCGTGAACAATCCAGTACATACTATACATCTGACTCATCCTGAAGGCATGCCCTAACTCGATGATGTCATAATGCCCATACTACTACCTGGCATAGCCTTGCATGGCCTAACCGAGGGGCCCAATCCCCATAGCAGCAATAACTTAGTATTCCCCTTCTATGGGGCCACTAGCCAGTGCGTAATCTAAACTAGTGCAGCAATCGTTCTCAGAAGATTCGATCACTATGCCAGGTTCCTATGTCAACACATATAATAAATGAGGGGTGCGTCCACAATGTAAATCAAGCAGTCACAAAGCACTAACATCACATATAACTCACACAATCAACACACCCCAAAGATCACCCATGAGTTGGTTTTCCAAAGTAATCTATTTTATTAAAGTGCCCAACGAGATTTCACCAAATTTTAAAGCAAAACATCATTTCTCGAGAAAACCCAAAACAATTGTTCAGAAGAAATCATTTATCTTTAAAACTAGAAGTTCGTTTGAAATTCCTTGAATTAGGTTTAAAGTACAAACAAACATTCTTTCAAAGATGGGTGTCCGCCCGTCAAGAAAATGTTCCAATTGTTCGGTATAAAATAAACGGCTCTTTTCACACTAAATAATAATTAAAAATTTTATTATCTAATATTATTTATCATTTATTAAAATTAACAAAACATCAGGAAATTAATAAATTCTAAATTTAAAGGTAATTTCATAGGGGTACCTACCTCAGCTCGATGTCCAAACACAACAACGCAACGCGCCTCGCACGGGCGCGCAAGCGTGCGCGCAAGCTGACAATCGCATGAGTGTGGAAAAACCATGCCAATACGCTACAGATGCAGGGATTACTAAAACGCATAAACATGGACTCAAAACAATTCAAACTAAAAAACGACACAAACACCAACTCGACATGCTTCTAAACCACAACTCGCACCGTCGATACTACTTAATAATGCACTTCAAAAAAATTGTAAAACAATTCTAAAGAGAAACCCACAACCTACACACCCAAAAATCATCCAAATAAAAAAATTCTTAATGGACTCACAACCCCAACAAACTAAAATGAAAAACGCATGACATGCATAGACAAAAACTAAATACAAAATCTATGAAAAGATGTTAAAAATCACAAGAATAACACACCCTATTTCGCATATACATGATACACAATATCAAATACAAACTCAAATATATTTTTTTAGAAACTAAAGACACACCAAACTAGTTAAACAAACTAAATTATAGAAAAACTAAATCTGCACCAAGCTAATCAACTACAAAACTCGTCAACTATATTAAACAGGTGCAACAATTATCCAAACACAGGAGAACCAACAATTTCAACATAATATAATTAATTTACCAAAAAAAACGCATAACCAACAACCTAAGAGAAGTTAACATCATGTAAACAAGGAAAACTTAATTTAAAGAGGCATAAGAAATGAAATCCATCCTCAAGGATAAAGACGATTTCAAAATTAAAGTGTGAATGTGTCTAACCCTCGGCGGAAGGAAGAATACGCCTCAAATGATATTATGCACAACCTAGACAAGTAAACACATAACATATCATTAAGCATTAGGTTTTGGAAAAAGAAGAGAACCCCCAGACATTGATATAAGAACGCACCGGAGAGGAAGTTTGCGGCTGGAAGGTTCTGCAGGTGAGGGGAATGGGAGACCACCAGGGAATCGTGCACCAACTTGGGTGCACTGTTGGCTGGCTGGTTGGCTGGGTAGCAGGTTCGTGCAGGGGAGAGGTGGCACAAGGCTGGCCAGCGGGATGCTGGCTAGGACGGGAGAGACCAAAAAATAGATGTGGGGAGAGGCTGAGGGCCTGGAGCAACCATTTAAGGCCGTTGGGGTATGAGGGAGTCGGCACAGCGCCGAGGAGGCCAGAGCACGGAGGGAGCAGGGAAAGGGGGTGCGGGTCATCGCTGCCGGAGGGGGGAATGTTGCCTGGTGGGGAAGAGGAGGGTGACAGGATATGCGGCCAGGAGTGGAGTTGTGGGATGGGCTGGAAACGAGCTGAGGGTGGAAAGCAGGGCGGCTCTAGGAGGGGCGAGTAGAGAGGCGGCCGGAGGGAAGGATGTTGGGTGTGGGAACCGGGGGTCGCACAAAGGCCAGGGCGAGCGGAGCCGGGCACGGCGGTTGGGAGGGGAGTGCCGAAGCGGAGCCGGGGTGGTTGATCTCGTTGCACGAGGAGGCGGCGAGGGAGAGCTGCGGACGAGGGGTGCTGCGTGGTGGAGAGGGGAGGGGGGGAGCGCAAGGAATAGAGAGGGGGGGGTGCGTCCCGAGACAGAATAGGAAAAGAAATGGGGGGTCCTAACTTAGTCTAGGGTTTCCAAAACAAAATTTCATTCTATTATATTAATAATAATTATATTAGTAATATTTATAATATAAATATTAATGATAATACCATGATAATACTAATAATAATGCAAATAATAATAATAATAATGGTAATAGTAACACAAATAATAATGATAATAATAACAAAACTAACAATAACAAAGTTAATAATAATTAAAATTCCCTACAATAAAAATAATTATTATTTCAATAATAATAAAATAACAATGACAATGAGAAATTAATTATAATATTTTTAATACAATAGTAATTATAATGATAAAAATTTTAATCATTTAAAAAAACAATAACAATAATAGTAATAAAATAATGAGCAAATTCATGACACTTGGGCCAGCTGTGTGGCTACCGCCAACCATGCGGTGACCGTGCACGGGTCCAAACCTCACTGCGAACATTAAACGCCAACAATTTTGACTCAGGACCCCACGTGAACCATGGTGAGAGATCTCAAGGCCAATAATTAAATAAATAAAAATGAATTAAATGTCTGGGTATGACAATTCTCCCTACCACAGACACTTTCTGCCCCCAGAATGTCATGAAGCCGAACGATGGACCAAATAAGAATCCATACCCAAATAAAACTAGAAGAAAACGCAACATAAGAGAATGGGAGAACACGAGAGGGTTCTTCCCACCACAAGAACTCAACTAGTGTGGATATTTTAACTCCCAAACATACCACCTCGTGAGGGGTTGACACGGGAACTCCCAACCGATCTAGGATAACCTCTAAAGTACGAGCGAAACAACACCTCGGTTAAAACATGGAACTCCTGACTCAGACCAAAGAATGCTCGAACACTAGAGAAAAACGTCTGAGCAGAACTTAACCCAAATAGTAAACCCGAGCATAACTGCAAACCTGGACTCCTCCCCAGGCACTTACATCTCCAAACGAATACCGCTAAACGATGATTGACCCATACAAGGGTCACTCACTCTCTTTAGAAAAACACACAGTACAGAAAACCCTAACTAGACAAAAAAACTGTTTAGATTACAATAGAGCATGTTCGTCATAACTCCACAGCGAAACAATGACCTTTCAACAACATCAAAACTTTATCTATAGAAAAAGAAGGGATGAAAAGACTTTAAATGTTCCACTGTCAACATGAACACAAAACCCGAACCAAGGCTTCACACCCCCGTGAACTCTTGACTGTGCGCGAGCTTCACCCCGAGACCTGTGGCTGGGGCTCTGATGGCTGAAGAATCTCCTGCCACACAGTCAGGCATTGTCATTCTCCGATCACAACGTCCTCTTCATGCGGCGCTTCCTGCAAAACTTCTTCAGATGATCCCGACAACTGCAATGATGGCGCATCCTCGGTGGGGTGTGACATGATGGCCTGTTTTCCCTACACATCCATACTGACGGTACACCATTACACCGTCTGAAGAAATGGAAGTTAGAGCCACTGCAAGGAACTCTTTAGAAAAAAATTTACCTGCCACACTTTTCCTGTCAGATAATGGACCTTCAAGAGAAACTGTATATGGTGTATTGTCAACTATTTGTGCTCTAGATACCAACTCAGCAAAGAACACCTCAAGCACTAACTTGTCAAAAGTGATGCTCCCAAAAAGGGAGGACTCACTCCTTGATCTCTGGACGAAGACCCCTGATGAAGGGAGAAGTCTTCATCCAGTCCTGCGACAGGACCCCCCAAAAAAAGACACAAGATCCTTGAAATGTTCAACAAAGGCTTTCACCGTATGTTGTCCATGTTGAACACGCATGAGCTCTTTCATTTGCTTCGTCGTCACCCCCACAAGTATAAACCATCGAACGAAGATGGATTAAAAGACATACCACATCATCCCAACTTTCAGTAATGGCGGGGAGAACAACTCTTACTCGTCTAGAGATGGACCTTCGAACAGACCCAAAACATCATGCACTCTAACAGCTTCAGGAGTTCCCAACATCCTAAAGACGCACTCGGCCTCTTCAAGCCACTCCACCGTCTCTAACAGACTCCAAACACCATAAAGGACAGACAACGTCCGAGAAAGACCAAAAACTGGGCATGACTCATAAAAACTCTAGGGACCTTTCTGGGCGGCATTTCTGAACAAGATATATAACACCAAGCCACAACCAATATCAATCGAAGTAACATCAAAAAAGAACCCTCATCCAAAAACAACCAGCTCAAAAAACCAAACCACAAACACAACCCAAAATTCCCTATTCAAAATTCCCATTTCATTTTAGATTCCAAAACAACCCTTTTTTTCAAAACCGCTTTCTTTCAAGACCACTTTCCAAATATAAAATCCACTTTTCAAACCAAAATCACTTTCCAAAACCATTTTCCTCTTTAAAATCCAATTTAGAAAATAAGGTCAAGCCCTTAATTTCAAACACACCTAGGTAATCCCGTGAACCGTTGCACATGTCTTCATCCACTTTCATTAATACGCACCAACACGCACTTTCCACGCATCCTCTCACATGTGGAAACATTCATAAGGAGTGCCTGAGGTTTCATCCCAAACCATTCTCGACCAATTTCCAAGCAAACACCAGTTTTCCCAAACCAAAAGCCTTCAGTTTTAAAACTCATCTCATAAATTTAAATTCATTTAAAAGAAATCAATACAATTTTCAAAACCCCTTTTTCATTTCCAGAAATGCACTTACACCAACCAGAACGAAAACAACACTCAACTTGCATCAAACCACCGGAGTGAGGGACTAGCGGTCACACTTAACATGGCGACATAGTAATGGACCATGCCCCAAGTAAGCATCAACAACTATGAGGAATTCACACCGTGTACCCGAACTCCACATGGGTCACTACACGATATGAGTCATGATGTAACATCGGTTTAACTCCATTGTCATCCCTCAACCAAAAACAATCCAGAACAAAACAAATACTCAATTCCTGGACTATCCCTGGCGACTCGAGGTTCGGAATGGTTGAGGGTTCTTGATGCCCTTCCCGTACCTACCACTCGAGTCCCGACACACCTAATCTCTATCTACCAGACACCCCAAATAACAAGGGCCTCCTATGATACCATTTTTTCACCAACCATCCTGGGTCGACCCTGAACCGGTCACCCGAGCCAGTCCGCGGCAAGTCCCGAGGGGCGTTCCTGTTCCCCCGGGATGGAAACTAGTGCCAGGCATCAAAATTAAGCAGGTGGGAACGATTTGGCCCAAAGGAAAATAAACTAAACATCGGAAAATAAAATAGAACAAAAACGAATAAAGAAAGAGAAACCAACAACACTACTAACCTGACCATGATCCAAACTCCAGGTGACCCAATGGGTCACTCTCCAATACCACAACCAACATTTTTCAAGGCGAACAACTAAAGCTGGAACCTAGAACAAGACTAAAAACAAGAAAACACTACAGGCGTGAGTATTAAAACTCAGTAGGTAGGCCCGACTAATTCTATTCACAATGAACATACAAATAAATAAAGAATTTATCAATTCCTGGTTTGAACTAAATTATATAAACTATGGTTTCCACACATACAATTTAATTTTTAAAACAACTAACAGTCCATTATAATTTTTAATTTTGAACAAGTTATATGCTGAATCAAACAGGTGCATTGCATTTTAAGACATTTTGTGAACAATTTGTAAATCCAAACATTAGTTGATATTCAAAAGGAAAAATCACACACAACACACAAATAACACCAAGGGAAATGGAAAAGGTGGAACACATGGGTCAGCAACCGAACTAGACCTCTAAACCATCCACCACATACAAATAAACACAAAAGGAAACATGGGTCGAACCTAGGAGATCGTGAACAATCCAGAACATACTATACATCTGACTCATCCTGAAGGCATTCCCTAACTCGATGACGTCATA
This sequence comes from Viscum album, assembly GCA_963277665.1. Lineage (NCBI taxonomy): Eukaryota > Viridiplantae > Streptophyta > Magnoliopsida > Santalales > Viscaceae > Viscum > Viscum album. The sequence goes on along the minus strand of OY728136.1, from coordinate 316,872,110 downwards.
ACGCCCATACTACTACCCGACATATCCCTGCATAGCCTAACCGAGGGGCCCAATCCCCATAGCAGAAATAACTCATTATTCCCCAGCTATGGGGCCACCAGGCAGTGCGTAATCTAAACTAGTGCAGTAATCGTTCTCAGAAGATTCACTCACTATGGCAGGTTACCATGTCAACACATATAATAAAATAGGGGTTCATCCACAATGTAAATTAAGCAGTCACAAAGCACTAACATCACATATAACTCATGCAATCAACGCACACCAAAGATCACCCCCGAGTGGGTTTTCCAAAGTAATCTATTTTATTAAAGTGCCAAACAGGCTTTCACCAAATTTTAATTTAAAACTTCATTTCTCGAGAAAACCCAAAACACTTGTTCAGAAGAAATCATTTATCTTTTAAACTAGAAGTAAGTTGGAAATTACTTGAATTATTTTTAAAGGCCAAACAGACATTCTTTCAAAGCTGGGTGTCCGCCCATCAAGAAAATGTTCCAATTGTTGGGTATAAAATAAACGGCTCTTTTCACACTAAATAATCATTTAAAATATTATTATATAATATTATTTATCATTTATTAAAATTAACAAAACATCAAGCAATTAATAAATTATAAATGTAAAGGTAAGTGCAAAGGGGGACCTACCTCGGTTCGTTGTCCAAACACAATGACGCAACGCGCCTCGCACGGGCGCGCAAGCGTGCACGCAAGCTGACGATTGCATGAGTTTGGAAAAAACTTGCCAACACGTTGCAAACGCAAAGATAACTAAAACGCATAAACACAGACTCAAAACAATTCAAACAAACAAACAACACAAACACCAACTCTACATGCTTCTAAACCACAACTCGCACCATCGATACTAATTAATAAAGCACTTAAAAAAATGAAAAACAATTCTAAAGAGAAACCCACAACCTACACACCCAAAACTCATCCAAAGAAGAAATTTCTTAACAGACGCACAACCCCAACAAACTAAAATAAAAAACGCATGACATGGATAGACAAAAACTAAATACAAAATCCATGAAAATATGTTAAACATCACAAGAATAACACACCCTATTTCGCATATATATGATACACAATATCAAATAAAAACTCAAATATATTTTTTAGAAACTAAAGAAGCACAAAACTAGTTAAAAAAAGTAAATTATAAAAAAAACTAAATCTGAACCAAGCTAATCAACACAAAACTCATCAACTATATTAAACGGGTGCTACAATTATCCAAATAGTGGAGAACCAACAATTTCAACATAATATAATTAATTTAACAAAAAAATGCATAACCAACAACCTAAGAGAAGTGAAAATCAAGTAAACAAGGAAAACATAATTTAAAGAGGAATAAGTAATGAAATCCAACCTCAAGGATAAAGATTCTTTAAAAATTCGAGTGCGAATGTTTCTAACCCTCGGCGGAAGGAAGAATACTCCTCAAAGGATATTATGCACAACCTAGACAAATAAACACATAATATATATTCAAGCATTAGGTTCTAGAAAATGAAGAGCACCCTCAGACATTGATATAAGAATGCACCGGCGAGGAAGTTCGCGGCTGGAAGGTGCTACTGGTGAGTGGAATGGGAGACCACTGGGGAATCGCGTGCCAACTCGGGTGCAATGTTGGCCGGCTGGTTGGCTGGGCAGCACGTTCGTGCAGGGGCGAGGTGGCACAAGGCTGGATGACGGGATGCTGGCTAGGATGGGAGAGACCAAAAAATAGATGCGGGGAGAGGATGAGGGCCTGGAGCAACCACAGAAGGCCGTTGGGGTTTGAGGGTGTCGGCACAGCGCCGAGGAGGCCGGAGAACGGAGGGAGAAGTGAAAGGGGGTGCGGGCCATCAATGTCGGAGGGGGGAAGGTCGCCTGGTGGGGAAGAGGAGGGTGAAAGGATCTGTGGCCAGGAGTGGAGTTGTGGGATGGGATGGAAATGAGCTAAGGGTGGAAAGCTGGGCGGCTGCAGGAGGGGCGAGTGGAGAGGCGGCCGGAGGGAAAGATGTTGGGTGTGGGAACTAGGGGTCTCACAGAGGCCAGGGTGAGCGAAGCCAGGCACAGCGGTCGGGAGTGGAGCACCGGAATAGAGATGGGGTGGTCAAGATGGTTGCACGAGGAGGCGGTGGGGGAGATCCGCGGATGAGGGGAGCTGCGCGGTCGAGAGGGGAGGGGGAGAGCGCAGGGAATAGAGAGGGCGGGGTGCGGCCTGCGGCGGAATAGGAAAAGAAATGGGGGGGCCAAACTTAGGCTTGGGTTTCCAAAACAAAATTTCATTCTATTATATAAATAATAATTATATTAGTAATATTTAAAATATTAATATTAATAATAATACCATGATTATACAAATAATAATAATAATAACTGTAACAGTAACACAAATAATAATGATAATAATAACAAAACTAACAACAACAAAGTTAATAATAATTAAAATTACCGACAATAAAAATAATAATTAATTCAATAATAATAAAATAACAATGAAAATGAAAAATTAATTATAATAGCTTTAATACAATAGTAATTATAATGATAAAAATTTTAATAATTTAAAAAAAAACAATAACAATAATAGTAATAAAATAATGAGAAAATTCACGACACTTGGGCCAGTTGCGTGGCTACCTCCAACCGTGCGGTGATAGTGCACGGGTCCGAACCTCGCAACAAACATTAACCACCAACAATTTTGTCATGGGACCCCGCTCGAACCGTGGTGAGAGATCTCAAGGCCAAGAATTAAATAAATAAAAATGAATTAAATGTCTGGGTGTGAAATGATTGTATATAAATCAACATTTTTGAATAATATCTTTATATCAACCCCTACGGGTTCTATAAAAACAATATATATAAATGTAAATATAAAGTGATAAATATTTGGTTATTTATTGTAAAAACAAAAATAAACTTAAATCTATGATGAATATGTTATATATTTACCTATATGTATTTTATGTGGATTCCATAGGATGATTTGGATCCTCTCAAGCTCCCCAATGATACCTACCTTGTTCCCTCTTCTATCAGTCCCTCTCTTCCACAACCTGTACTATATTGGTCATGGAAATAAGAATCTATGAATGGTTCTAAAATGAGAGGCTATGGAAGGAGGATAATAAAAAGGGGGGAAATAATATGAAGAATTGAAATTATAATGAAAGAGGGGGTAAATCTTGAGATCAGCTGCAACACCCAGTAAGATTTTATGCATAGATTGTGAAAAACAGTCATTCCAAGAACCACTAAAAAGACATAATATCAATATATTTATATGCACATAAGATATTTTAAAAAAAAAGAAATAATAAGTTTATATTTAATTATTAAATATTAAATATCAGTTATTTCTTTAAAATTATATTGGTTTTTATTATCAATAAACTCATGTCATTTGGTAAAGACCCTATTTTAAGAAAAAGGTATTGGTAATATAATTTACTTTAGAGAATATTCTTGTGAAATAATTCCATTCTACCTCTCATGGGAATCACATATAATTAAATAAAAATGTTTTTCATTTTCACTGTAAAAAAACATGAGTCTTCCCAATATCTCCATAATAACCCTTCTCATATCAATGAATACTTAGTGTTAAAACAACATACATGCTCTTACACAAAATATATTCAAGCATCCTCTACCTTGGTGGTCCAATCACCCATCTATAGGTATCCACAACAATCAAGAAATTGGATATGTTCAAAAATAACAGGTCTAGTAATCCATTCCATTACAGTATCCTTATCTTCACCATGAAACAAAAATTCATATTTAACATCCTACACACCATCAATCAATAAATGCAATTATTTACATGAAAAACCCAACTCATATCTATGTGAAATCCTACAACATTACCAATTCTGAATTTTTTACAATGATTTCCAGGATAACAACTAAATTTAAACCTATAATGAGGGTCACCATCCTCAAATGACCATTGGAGGACACACATTCATATGTCATACCATATACACCTCCTCGATCACATAAGTATCTAGATTTATCTTCATATTCTTGTTACTAATCAAGATCCATGCTCACTATCTAGTCAATACATGACCAGGATTGATCCAAATTAGTCATGCCACCACACCCAATCTATGCATGATGTCACCTCTACGATGGTGAAACATTTTTCATTTCAACATAACACACATGTAACCATTACCATGATTGTTATTTGTATCCATTATTAATAGTATCACACATATTCTCTTCCCTATTTAAAATTTAAACAATACCATGTGAAAATAAAGCACACAGTTCCTATCTCTCCCAACAAATCATGTATACAATTCTATAGCACCTGATCCGCCACCTAACTCAAACTCTTATGTGTGGATAATTATAGGGAACAATATGATCATGTTCAATGAAAAATAAGTCTCTACTTATTAGGAAATCCCTAGGATCTCCCATCATATTTTAAAACAATACATTTTCCATGATTTTTTCACAACCACCCTTCACACAGTGTTATCCAAGAACCGTAGCTATGCTTCCTTGGTCTGAACATTTCTACATCATCCTAAAACTTATCCACCATACAACATTATCCTGTTCAAGTTTTCCACCAACATTCTGACCAAGATGCTAACCATTTAACCACTAATCAAAACAAATAATCACGCTAATAGTCCTTTACAACAAATCCATCCTCATTACACATGAACCATAAGTAGATTCCTAGAATTCAAGGGAACTACCCTAACTATATCAAATTACATGAGAACCACCCATGGATTAGTCTCTACATGATTGTATGTCTAAGATAAGTACATATATGTAAATCTAATAACCTAGGCTAACCACTCTCATAGGATTCCCTCGATCAAATTGAACACCAAATCACTAAGGTGTGAGTCACAACTAAGGGCCTCTAGGTCGTTCACTAATATTACTGATCACATCTCATTTCAAGGTCACTAGGTTTGACCACATATCCAAAAGGTATCTCATACAGATGTGAAATCTTACATTTACCATAGAAAATGTAAAATAAAAGATAGAAAAAATATAATCGACTTACTATTTTTAAAAACTATAAAAATGGTTCAATTGTAATGATATTCATTTACATGTTATTTAATAAAACTCTCGTTATGATTTAATTTTCAACCCATTCGTAACTATTACTTAGGGATAATTCTAAAGGAATAACCTATCATACATTTACCTATCGACCCTGATCTATTTTGGGCATCCACATAATAAACTGATCCATAGAGGTCCATGATATGAACGTCAAAAAGATGATGACTTGACCATCACTATGAATATGAATATGGTAATGCCCACTTCAGGTCCTCATTAAATAGAAAGAGTTTAGTAAACTATTGATATTTCAGTTGATGATCTGACTAGGTAAACATAAATGACTATTTATTACATAGAATATCATAACATGATTTTTGAGAAAAATACATGTATCTGGTTTTAAATATTTATTTTACCACACCTAAAAAATAATCACCCAAATGGTTGTAGTGGAAGGGAATTACCTTACAATGTTGACCAACAAGGGACAATAATACACAGACAACATCGTTTGAAATTATTTGTGTCACACAATTATCACACGGTTCAGTTAAGTATAATTTAATTTCATGATATTTAAGACAACGCATTATATGTTGTTATAGGATCACTAAATAACCAAAAATAAATAAAAATTCCCAATGATGGGTCCATAGCATGGTAACCATGTTCTGTATTAACCCACTATGGTCAATTCACATCTGATGCAAATGAAATGAGCCATCTTCCACAATGTGCGTCATCTCATCATAGTTCACATGACCTACTATAGATAATGTAGCAATGTCAGTACAACAGAGTAGCATAAAAACAAGAACATATATGTGAAAACACAATTTTTTTTGTTCTCACACTTTAAACCATTAATCATCAATATTAAAATAATAGACTATAATGCATATAACATATGAACACTATGTGACTAATATTATGGAAGAAAAAATGACACTTTCATCCTCCAACTAATAGTAAAAAACAATCACTTCCCTGTTACCAATGCTCAAAATAAAAAATTCCAGAATATATCGAAAAATAAAAAAAAGGTGTTTCACTCAAATGGAAATCATACTCAATGGTATCATCTCATATCTAGAATAATAATCTTATATCCTTGGAACCTGAGGCATCTTACAAGAATAAGTGTTCTTAACACACCAGTTCGACATCCACCACAATTTCCAACACTGTAATAATACGCTCATATACCATGACAAAATATTAAAATAACAGCAATGGATCTTCAATGATACCACATAGTCATATATTTACCTATCTCACACAATGAAGAGTAGTTAATCAAGTTTAAGAGAAGGCCTCTATTGGTCCCCCATATTCTAGAGGATAATGAATAGCATCAAGGGCCTATGACATGTCAATAAGGAGACTATGACATGGTATAAGAATAATAAAATAGTGTATGTAACCAAACATCTTATATATTAGTAATTATACTATTATGAAAGTAAAAAATAAAAAAAGGTTGTAATAAATGAAATGAAATAATTTATTTAACAGTCTAGTCCCACAACAATGATCACCCACAAGGAAAATCAATTATATATAAATAAGAAAATAAACAATAGTATAATGATATACTACTAACAAATAACAAATCCATGTACACTGTCTCCAAAAACCATTTCGAGATGAACCGGCCTAATAATAAGACTCATCATGAGTGGATCTACCAAATAATGTCACCCTAGGCATAACCCTATCTATTCTACATGAACACTTGATCCGAATTTAGAAATAATGTTTGAATACACTATAAGGTGCCAATACAAGGTGTAATAATTAAATCTCAATTTCCTACCACCAATAGTGATCCTATAACCTGCTGTCATAAGTGCTTTCTCATCCTAGTCGAGACATAACTGGATTAAAAAATACATAGTTGATAATTTTGTTTTTGACCATAATATAGAAGATAATATATATATAAATGCATTGATATAGAATTCATAACACTAAATAAATGTGTAATCTTGTCAATCCTTGGGTCTGTGATCTTGATCAACCAGACGAACTTTAGAAAAGTCCAAAAATGTCTCTAAGTAAGATATGTCACCATAGGGTGATACACATCCTCTCTTGGGGATCACCCTTACTCAAATCCACTATATAAATTTGGATTCCAATTATATATTGTAATTATGATAAATATGACATTCAATGAGATTTCATACAACTGATGTTGTGTGTAATCTAGTATGATGTACAGTTCCAAGGTCCCAGTCCAATGGAAACCAAGACATTATAGTTTGAATAATCCAAAATGGCTAGGAATTAAATTATATTTATGAAAAAAACCATATATAAGATAATATCATATTATCATTAAATATTTATCTCAACAGCCCATTCAATGCCAATAAAAAAATGAAGAAATGATGCATCCACATAATGCCTAGGATTATACTTGAAATCGGTCAAGGAGATCATCATTAATACTTCAGGATAAAATATAAATATTGGGATCAATAAAAATTCCCTCACCAAGAATCATATTGCATCACCTAGATCATATCTAGATAATAATGCACTTAGTGACACCAATTAAGAGTGGAATTGATATGCAAAAGGAAAACTACCTATTTAATCCCTGTGCAGGGACGAATCCATGTTTCAAATGGTACATTTTCTAATACTAACAATATAAATGGATTTATATTATAATAAAAATACTAGGAAGTATATCTATGAATTCAAAAAAATTCATCACATTGCATGAGGACTACAGACTATGTTTTAATAAGAACATTAACAAATTAATTCTACACCGAGTGTAACTGAGTGAACGCGTGAATAATGGGGTAAGGTTTCCAAAATGAAAAATACCATCATCAATTCCAAATCCCCTCAGGATAACATTTTTGGTGTCTATTCTATAGTGACATATGTAACCATATCTACCTAAACCCAAAATGCACTAGCTCAGTGCTTGTGAACCCCTATAGAAGCTACTGGTGTCCCCAATGTCAATCCAGAGGTTAGGCGTACCTTGTGAAATCATTGATGTGGACACATATACATATGTATTCATCATTGGGAAATTGAATAATAGAAGGAAAATGGAGACATCCCACAAGGTATCCCCTATGATATATCATTAGTAGAAGAATATATTATTCGATCGTCAGTTACTAACTAGTCACTTGGTCCAATATCAGTCTCTCAGGGTAAACATACCTTTTGATAGTGCCAACACAAAAAATAGCCTCTTGGCATTAATGGGAAGGAAAATTATAATCTTTATCGGTAGATGTATCATAGACCATCATATAATAATGATTCATTCCAGGTTTCTAAATAAAACAACTTATATACTTCATCAACTCATAGCTCAGTCCAAATATGTAATGACTCTCTTATGAATATGCAAAACAAAAAGAAATTTGGAATCCCATAACATGTCCACATACCATTCCCATGATACTCATTTAGGTACCATCCTATGTAATACTATGTATACCTAAAAATCCATTTACATTAGGTAGAACACATCCATTCTGTCTCTAATCCAAAATAACTCATGGAAGTCCTCAAATCACCCCAAGAATTCCACTATGGTGATCTATGTGAAAAAATACTCAGAAGGACTACCCTTTTATCAAATTTTGACTCCACTGCGTAAATGAAATAAAACACAAAAATAGATAATATGGGTCATAATACATGGAATTTACATTGATATCACATTTTATACATTGAGTACATGATGTTCAGTTCAAAAACTCTTTCCTAGACATGTACTTATACATGACCACGAACATACGGGTTCTGCCGATGTACTTCTACTTGGAGAGGGTATACATGGGGTCTTTCTGTGTACTAGTAAATAGATATGACACACTTGGGTTCAATCCATGTGCTTATAAACATCAATTCCCCTTTATATGGGGTTCTTCCCAATTACCTTTCCACATGGACTAGAATGACTACATGGTGTGTACTCAGAGTACACAACTTGTAGTCCCAAAACATAATTTTCCCATGTACTTAGCCACATGGTGATGTAATACAACCAGGTGGGTGATCTATGTACATGAAACTTAAATTATGATATTTCATCTTCCTTTAATATGAATAGAACATGTCATGTGTTTATGAAACCAGATGTATATTTACTAGGATTTCACAAACAAAACACCTTATGGTCATCCAAACCCCTCATTTTCGACAAAATGACAATATATCAACCCCAAGGGGGTCGTTAACTACTATATAAATTCCATAAATCAATAAAATTTTATCTTTACGATTATTTATGATAAAAAATAAAATAATTCTATCTTTATAGGGATTTCTCTAATGCTTCAAGCATATCTGTATTCAACAACTAATGCGTTATGATCTAGCTCCTCCCTAACTTCGTAGTTGCAACTCCCTTATCCCCCCACTCCCTCCCCCTCTCTATCTCCGCCTCTCCCTACCACATCTATCTTGGTCATATAAAAGAGGATCCCCAATGGGCGAAGACTTTAGATGCTAGGGAAGGAGGAGAAATAAAATTAAGAAAATAAAAAGGGGGTATGTGCTCATCCCCAACACATAACATGAGTTTATGAATCAACTCTGAAAAAACCTAATTATGAACACAAAAACAAAGATAAAAACACATTATAAGGATATATTAATAATATATTAATTAAAAACACATGTGAATACAATTATATTTATAAAATTAACTATTAACTAATAATTATTTCATGAAAATTCGAACAATATATATTTCTAAAAAAATCTATCCAAGTGTAAATACCCTGTTATAGGATCAACGTAGTGGTAAAAAAATTATACATGATAATTTGATAGAGTTAATGACTATTATACTACTAAAGGTAATTCAAAAGAAAAGAAATATAATTTTTATTTAATTAAAAAATCTAGAAAATATTTTTTCTTTTCATATGATCATGAAGCTAGCACATTTTACATTAGTTGAAATCTCTATAGAATACATGGAAGCATTAATTTTTGATGAAGGGTTGTGAAAATAAATTTCTCTAATGTAGTAATTTTCTATATTTCCGATTATATAGTTATTTTATGTTGTGAAACTATGGTTTAAAAAGATACCACATGAACCTATGGTGTGGGAGTATAAGTGTGAACTTCTTTTCAAGAGACAAGAAGTAATGGGGAAAATATTCTCAATAAATAAAAGAAAATTGAGAACTAATACAACTAAATTTATTTTTTTCTAAGTCACAACACCAAATAAAGTAGTTTCTAATATTAACCTTTGGATCATAGGAGAAGGGATTGTATGGAAATGTCTCATATGTTACATAATTATGGTTGAATATTAAACCTTATATAATAAATTATTATTTACCAAATGAATGATTTTGGAAATGAATTCATAATGACATAGGAATCTTATGCTCAGATGGGTTGGTCTTATTTAAATAATTCTCAAACCCATATTTGAGTGGGTTAGAATGATTATGGGGAAGATAATAACACATCAACTTATGACTCATCAACAATAAAGAAATGAGTATTCAGGGGTAATAAGTAAACAGTTGTATATTCTGAATAATATAATCAAATATGGTCAACATGGTCCTTTAATGGTGTGATGTACCATCCTTTTGAACTCTAGTATTATGACTGTTTCATTTGATACTGGTTCACCCCATTATTATATTTCTTCAAATTTCATATTTTATATTGTAATACATATTGAAATGATGTGTATCATTATTTAAATTCATACACCTCTTACACAATGAGAGTGTAGATGGTTGAACCATACCTATTATTATATAATGGTTAACGGGGTCCATTTTTTGTGATTTTTCTAATATGTATATGGAAATATTTTATTTAATCCAAGGAATATACTTTTTATAATATTTCAATTCCCTTACTTTATGTTATTCCAATGAGTGAGTTTTACATCTTCTAATATAGTGGTATCTATCTTTAAGGGATATGAGAATCTACATTCAAGATGAGAAGGACATTAGGTACCATTAGTCAGGACTGTCTCATTCTTTAGTAGTAACATTAAAATATATTGATACAATCATGGAAGGATATTTTCCATCCATCATAAATCATTATCCATGTTATTTATCTTATAATATCTTTCTATTTGAACCTAAAACAGAAGGGTAATTTCTGATTGATTTTCTACTATGGTATTACAGATCTATCTTATAGTTTGATACCAAAATAATTGATATAATTTTGGTTTCAAATGAATGATTTGGGATTTAAAGATTCATAATACCTTTTATATCACATTAGGTTTCTCCAGTTATCTTTCTAAAGAAGGTGGATGGTTTCCTTCTATTTTACATTGTTATCATAAGATAGATCATGTTATACTAATGAATAAATATTATATTCCATGAAACAATAATAAATTTGATCAATTTAAATGATCCAAATGGTTTTATAAATTTAATTTATAATTTGGGTATCAACAACTATCATTTTGGAAGGAATATATTATGAAGAATCCTTTTAGAATCATTATGAAGACATTGAAAATCCAATTAGTCTCACAAAATCACCTATAGTTTTAAAGGATTTGATTAATCATATCTTCTAAAGATATCATTAATCAATTTTTGTGTCATTTTTTGATGATATCCTACTGTATTATCAAAGAGAAACTGACCATGAAGTACACTAAGAGATTATATTGATTACTATATCAGTACAACAACTTTATACTATATTAAATAATTGAAACTTCTAGATATAAAATGTGTACTTCAATAGAAATGTGTCTTTTGAGAAAGGAGTGTCTATGGATATTTAAAACATATATGTAGTTACATCATGGAAACACAGATGAATTTTGTTGAGATTCATAGATTTCATAGCTCGGTAGGTAATTATTATTTCATTGTTCATGAAATTTCACATATTTTATCTCCATTGAAAAATTTAATGAGAAAATGTATGTAATTACAATAGACTAACTAGTGTCAAAAAAACACCTAGAAACATAATTTTAGACTCGTAATTGAACATATCCTTACCATATGATAACTGGTGATGGGTAATATGGAATATCGTGATGCATGAGGATATAGTTTGGGAAATGATATCATGTATAAGGATCATTCCATAGATTAGGACTAACGGTAATTGTGGATGAAATAATATAATAATCTGACACATGATCTTGATTCAGATGTTGTAGTCCATGATTTGAAGACCCTATATCATTATCTCTTTATTGAAATGTTTTTTGTGTCTACTTTTCATAAAATATTGAATCATAAATTCTCACTAAGATATTTTATTCTCTAGAAACAATGACAGATTACATATAATCATATATTTGGATTTAAATTAGTGTATACATTTGGAAAATGGAATTAAATGGATGATTAAAGATATGAAAATTCATAAAATTGGCTATAAGAGAAATCATTTGATCGATGAAATTTTTTGATGATGATAAAAGATATGCTTATGGATTTCACTGAATAAGATAGTGTAACATGAATCTTTGTAGGGACTCTTGCCACTAATTTGGTAGATTTGGTCAAGGATGCTCAATTATCTTACCGTAGTTATATAACCATGAAGAAATAAATCAATGGTTTGGAGAAATATTGATGGATGGATTAAATATGGAAACTTCATGTTTAACTTTCAAAATTTGGAAATTATTACTCCATATTTTTTGGGACATGTTAATTCGACATGTAACCATTTAAAATGGGTTATTCATATAGGTATACAAAATATGTACATGGATCAAATGAACCATATTCAATGGTTAGGTATAAAATAATGTGTGGGAGAATATATTTATAAATTCCTCACTAAACAAAAAATCAAGGATAAATATTAAAAAACTGTTGGTATATTGTTATATCCTCCTATATCTATATGGAAGTGAGAGAAAATAAATATAGAATTTTCAAGGTTTAATCAAGACTGATTTTGAAACATTTTTCTCTATAGGTGATTATAGACCTAATCATAATTCTATCCCACTTCATATTGATTCATTAAACTAGTATGGTAGGTTAACATACATATCATTATATCTAGAAATTACTGAGGTTATACTATGTAATAGTTTTGATAATATCATACTGATATCAAGGGTTTACCAAATATATTAGTTTAACTTCACTGCAATCACTTGGAACCCAATTGAAGACCAGCATGGAATAACATCCATAAATTGATGTATTGTCATGACATATGATCCAAGCATTAGAGGACATGTTTATATAATATTTTAAGGATTTTAGTGTCTTATGAGAGGATTATTTACCTTAATTAGAGTCCTCATATTACAAAATTTATCAATAAATTATATATATGGCTCCATGAAAATGATTTTATGGGTTTTCATGCTGTTACCCACATTTTTAGGTAGAGTCATGAGAGACTATTGTAATTCGAATTGGCCTAGTTCTTCAGATAGTGGAGAAGATTTAGTTAATTATTAAAATAATGGAAACCACCTATAGATTTTAAAAATATTATGAGGATAATAATATTTAATATTTATCATTTATAGTGAATGATATTGTTTTTTTGAAGGTACTTTTAGGGATAGGACATCTTCGTTTGGGTAAACAAGGGATGATATCTCCATAGTATGCTAAATCTATGGAGATACATCAATTTATTAGTGATATTGATTATCAATTGGCATTACTAGTAAGGTTAATATTTTTCTATAATGTATTTTAATTAGCTCAAATGATGAAGTATTAATATATCCCTGACTGTGTGCTTTTATGGGATCTTGTTTATCTTGATTCATCTATTATATTTATCTATGCACTGATACATATTCTTGATAGAATGGATGAAGAATTTCATGGGAAATATAGTTTTTTTGTTTGGGTATAATGTTGTAATAGTTTTATTCAAGGGGAGGTATTGGAAGGATATGTCTTTATAATAGATAAACTGATAAAAAATTTCTAATGCAACACAAATATCTAGCATTTTACAATTGAAATCCCATTGTTGGGGAGAATATTACCACTATTTTTTGTGTTATTTATGTACCTTTTATCTATTTATGAGCTTAATTTTTTTGGGCACAATATCAATAATTTTTGGAGATATTTTGGAAATTTTAGGAAGGATTTTATAATGTTAATGGTTATCACATGATTTGGGGAAACCATATGAGTTCTATATTAAAATACTTATAGGGATCAAGAAAACTAAGAGTAGAAAAACATTTAGTATAAGTTTTGGTAAAACCATGTGGATCCACTAAGAAACCATGTTATATGCCACATAGGAATATTATTATTGTTGGTGCATGGTTTTATAATCTATGAATGTAAGAAATTTTGGGGTAATAGTGCCCACATGGTTAGTTTATCATTTATGAAACCATATATCCTTAAAATTTGACCAAATTAATAATATAAAGAATTTGATTTTCTTTAAAAAAATCCCCTAAATGTTTAATAATTATTATGTGTTCTATGATATACACTCCCAACCCTCCTCTATTGTGTTTTTGGAATTTTATTTCTATAAGAGGACAATTTTGATGGATCCTGAGGCAAGATATAATGGAATTTAATTTAGGTATTTTCTTATTCATTAAATATATTCAAATTCTCATCATCTCTTAGAAGGAACCTCCGGTTTAATTTATCATGGAATGATCTTATGTTGGGAAAATGATTTTTTAATTTCATTTTGATCTAAAAATGTCATAGGGTGACACTATATAGTAAAAATCGATTGGATGTAGATTGATTGACTCTCTCTCTCTCTCTCAAAATTATCAATAACATCAATCCCTAGATTTATAATATCAATTTTTTGGGGATTTTTAGTTGAAAATATTGTTATATTTAGATTGTATAAACACATTTATTTAATTCCCTTATAATAATCTTTTTTATTGAATGTCATAATGTGTTTGATAAATTGTTAAAACAATAAGGGTTTCTAAAGGAAATATTGTCATATATGGGTCATTGTGTGTTAATTCTTCCATTCATAGGGGATATAATGGATTTGTACTTGGATTTATGTTCCATTTGTGGTATGCGAATGAACAATAAAGTGATGACTTGGTACGAAAGATGTGTCACCCCTCATAAGTAATTATAATATCATACTGGATGAATGAATGTGTGTGAAACTATGTGAATTGGGTATTATATGTTGAAAGAACCGATACACTGTTTAAAAAAATTCTTAATTTATGAATCCATTTTATAATTGAATTATTTATAATTTATGGTTTTGATATAAACTGTTCTGATATGCCTATTCCCCACATTAATATTAAACACTCTTGATGAAAATTTTCATCCCATGTGTTTTTTAATATAAATTATATTTAGTTTTTATTGTCTTATTCGTGTTTATGTTATTAAAATTCTGAGACATTATGAAATATTTCCATATCTAAAATTTGATATCTTTAATAAATTACATTATACACAAGTGTGAGTTTTAACGAAAAAAAACATTATTAAAATACTATATTCTTGTTATATCCTAGATTTTAGACTATTGGGTATAAATATTTATCATGGGATAAAAATTAAAAGAATCAATTTAGTACAAATAGAATGATTATCTTTAAAAATATAATATATTTAAAAATAAAGTTGTTGTTTTTTCCGAAACATTGTTTTTTTGTGTGAAATATATTTTATATCAATATATAAAATTAAATTCTTACGATGAATGAAAAAATTGAAATTATATAAATTATTAAATTTAATAAAATTAAACATTCATGAAATATTTTTTTAACTATAAGATAAGAATAATCCAGTTTTATTCTTAATGATGTATTTTTTACTAAGACCATTTAATCTCATTCTAAACACCTAATTTAAAATTAATATATTTCATTTATTGGTGTTTAATTATGAAAAATAAATTTAATATTTTTAATCAGTAGGTTCTCATTTTGTAATTAGGCTTCTTTTATTTTTTTTTGTAAACATGAAGAGTATTTGATAAAATTTTATCACCTAGATAAAGGGTAAATTGAGTTAATCATGATTAAAAATAAGTGAAAATACCATAATTTTAGACCAAATAATTATTGGATAAATTAAATTTTCCTTAAACTAATAATTTAATAAATTAAATTATTTAAAAAAAATTCCAATAAAATTACATATATATTATTAAAATCGATGAATGTTACAATACATTACACTCTTTTTTTAAATATATAATATGTCTCCAAATAAGGGAAAAATGATGTTATGAATGAATATAATAGTCTATGTTTATCTTAATATAATAATATTATTGTTATTTTTTAAAATTTAAATTAATTATATATGGTCTTTAATCCTTAAACTATACTGATCTATTATTTCCCCATTTAATAATGAGATAAAATAAATGAGTTTGAAAATATTAAAATTGATCTAAATTGATTTAATTATGCTGAATAATGTATTTTAAATATCTAATGACTTATTAGGGAAGATTTAATGCATTATATTTGAGTTTTCCTTTTTTCTTGATGTATTTTAATTTAAATTATGTGAATAGTGTTAAAATTGAGGATAATAATAATTTGTCAATTAATAATTCATTAAAAAATTAAAAATAAGAAAAAAAAATAAATAATACAAAGTGATTATTATAAGGTAATAAATTTCAATAATTGGTCCTTTAAGGTTCAGTTTCTACCTTAAAATTAAAAAATTCAACATTTCATATTGAATAATCTAATAATATAGTTAGAACTGAAATATGTTAACAGAGGGTTAATGAATATTATAAGTTCCATTAATACAGCATTACTTTTATAAATATTCTAGATGATGGAATTAAAACCATATCTCACATAATCATTGAATACATTTACATTTGGTTGTATTCTTCTTGAGAATGAATTTACTATAATTTAAACTTTTTATAAATTCGAAAAGTACCCCTCAATTCAATTATAAGAGGATACCTCAAACCTATCATTCGTACACCTCACCCCAAACTTTTTATGATGATTGGTTTAAAACACTATCCTACCTAATAATTTAATAAATTTACATTTTTTTTGTATTTACTTACATATAAATTTACTCTAATTTAATATTTTGATAAAATCCAAAAGTACCTCTCATCTAAATTATAAGAGGACACCTCAACCATTACATTATTTGTAACACCCGAGATTTTTATGAGTAATATTTTGTTTTTATATATATCATCAAAGGAATCATTCACTACATACTAGCTTGGCTTACTTTACACGCAACCGCGACCTTCCTCGATAGCTTGCGTCGTACGCAATACTGAGTTTCACTAAACAACGATATGCTATTAAAATATTATTAAAAACTAGCCGTTATGAATAGTAATAACCACTTTTTGAAATTTTATAAATTTTATCTTTCAAAATGGACTTCATTTTTGGATTCGGAATACCGAAATTAGCCTAGGGTGAAATTTTGGTATTTTTCTGAAAACATTCAATTTTTGATGAATAGTGAAACCACTAAGTGGTAGGTTAAAAACTGAATTTTGCATAAAACTTAATTTTACCGCTTCTGTGAATGGAATTTCTAAAATCCGACAGACACGGTTAATATCAAGGACTAATATGTGGTTCAATGAGATGAAAATAATTTTTGGTGAATAGTAACTTTGTACTTTTTTTTACCACGATTAATAGTAAATAGGGTAACTAAGGGTAAATATGATATCACTAATACCCTAACACATGTCCTAATTCTATTGGATAAGTGTAATTCGACCAAAAACAACCTTATGAATATAATATGACCATTTAGGTCCACTTGGATTAGATTATGACATTTAATATTATTTTATTTAATGAATAGTTAAAATAGTTAAAATCATAGTTTAATAACTAAAACATTTTTAATATGGGGTTATACATAAGATAAATTCGACTATAAATATTCATTAGAAAGATAAAAATATTTCCTACATAATGGTATTTTATTTGTAAATTTTAGACATTAAATAATTTAATTTATTTATGACAAAATGATGATGCAGTAATTATCTTATTAATGAAATATTGACATAATCGATGTTATAAACACCAAAATAAATGTAATTTGAGACTTTTTATGAATTCCACTAATTTTATAGGTTACTATGATATATTAGTGTTGATTTAATCAACTTGGTTCGAACATATAATTCTGTTATGACTTTCACAAAAATCATATATCAAATAGTGTCAAAATTAACACAAAATAGTTTTTAAATCAAATATTATATTATTAATTGTTATTTTATTCCTAAAAATCTAAGGTTAGGCCAAATGACTTAGATAAGAATATATATAATAAACAACTTGGGGTTCGTTTGGCACGTTATAGTAAGTGTATTAACCATATAGTGTAAGAAAACAAAAAGTCACGGTAAAAGTTAAATTATTTAACTTAGAGTTAAATCTAAATGATAAGGTTAAAATAGGAATCTAAACTTGTCTAAATTCTATTGGATGAGAGGATTTCGACCCATCCCCACCTTGGCCTCGAAATAAATCCATTTGGAGCTATTTAAAACCGAACTTGACTTTATAATAAAATAATATTTTTAGTTATTCCTAAGGTGCCCCTCTCCTCCCTTATAAAAGGACACCTCCTCCCCCCTCCTCCTCACACCAATTTGAGCACTCAAGCTCGGCCAAACCCTGCCAAAATCTCTTCTCCACTTCCCTAGAAACATCCTAGAGGTTCTGGTCTTTCTCAAAGACCAATTTTCGTGCCCTAAGAGGAGGTCTCAAAGAGGCGTTTCAAAGAAGAGGTAATTACCGTTACCAATTCTTTCATCTTTATTTCTTCTTCCACTTCTTCTTCTTAGGTTGTTTAATTATGAAGTAATAACATCAGTATCACTCATATACTGATATGTTATTATAAGTATGAAACAACCCTATTTCACCATCTATCCATCCTACGGAAAAAGAAATCACCGTGCGTGCGTACGTACGGAATACCGTCTCCACGCCGTGGTGTAATCTATTTTCCACCACCACCTTACATGGATGGGTATAATGGTGTAAAGAATAACTATAAATAGTTATTACAACATAATATTGATTCTGATATATTGTATAATCCACTCCAATTCAATTCAATATTTATGGAAATGATATCATCGCTCGTGCGTACGTACGGACTACCGTCTCCACGACGCGATGAGATTCATTTTCCATGTTAACCATTTAAGAATGATTATAAAGTATATATAAGAAATAATAATGAAATATATGACATTATAAAGCTACTGGATTTATGTATATATATATATATGTATGTCATCTACTTACTTCCATTCAAGACAATAAGGAAAGGAAAACAACGTTCATGCGTACGTACGGACTACCGTCTCCATGAACGGTGTTTTTCATTTCATTTATCTATATATTATATATATATATACTGAATATATATGATATATAAATCATATTTTATATTCTGTAAGTAAGTAAATCATGATATAAGTAATAATAATGTCAAGAACAACAAGTCAAAACACCTACGATAAATGAAACGATTTTACCCAAAACGCTTCTTTAACATGGAATTTAAAAAAGAACGGGTAATATAAAGTCATAAGTGAACCATATATGATATCATAACAATGAATACGATTCTGTAATAAGTCAATGGCATTATTTAAATCATTATACAGGAGTTTCGGACACATACTAAGCAAATTGGACCTAAGGTAAGGGAAATATCACAATCTCATTTTTATCCGAGATTTTTTATACTTTGAAATTTACTGGGGTGTATTTTATTATCCACATCCATGTTTCCTCAATATGTAATATTATTTCCATCCACCTAAAATTGTTTAAATCCAATTTTACCCATCGATGAGTATTTAGTAAAGGATATGAAAGGAATATTTTTTCGTTTTTCGTACGAGGTACTTTTTGACTTTTCCGACAAAAGTACGAAGAATTTTTTTTAACTTAAACGGCACGAACGGATTTTTACGGTTTTATAAAGCCTTATTTTCATGAAGCTTCCTACAAAAAATTTCATGACAATTTTTAATAAAATCTCTTTCTTTTAAAATTGCATGATGTTTTGTGAAAAGAAATTGATTTTGAAGAAGAAAGGATATTTTCCTCAAGAATTCATTTCAAGTGTTTTATCAAAATTATTTTCCATCTAAGATAATAAAGGGTTCTGTTTCTATCAATATTTTTACATTAATTTGACTATGTTGTGATGGAATTATGTTTATGAATTCCTTTATCTTATATGAATGGTTTTATGATGTCATGTTGTTTAAGAATCCCATTTTTATTACATGGGTTATGAAATGATGTATGATTTATGATTTTGTGGCACACATAAGAATGGTATCATTATGAGATGGGTGGGACCTATATCTCCCTCCAATGCATTGGGTAAAGATTTTATATCTCATGAGATAGACATGGATGGAATGGTAGGTTATACCGGTTCAGTGAAACAGGACTGAAACGAGGGTCACTCGATTCAGAAATGGACTTTTTCCACTAAGATAGTCTTGGCAATGAGTCTTGACTAACAAGAAATGATTCTCTATGATTATGTGTGTATTCCACAAAGTTTAATGTTTTAAGTTATGATTATTGTGAATACATTTCACTGCCATGAGTTATCCCAGGTTATTAAATTATGATCTCTTTTGCAGGTTAAGATTTCCAAAAGTTATGTTCTTATGAATATGATGTGATTGATTTTTATTTTGTTTACCCTTACTGAGCATTTGAGCTCACCCTTTTATGTTTTCTTTTCCCCAGGATATAAAGAAAGGTTTTAGGTAAAAAAAAGGGAAGATCTTTATGGGAGATATCGAAGATCTTTCACCACGATTAGAATATTACGTTCCGAGTTTCTAAAGACACTAAACTATTACGGTCCTTGTGTGTGTGTTTTTGTTTTGTACTAAGTATTCCGCAAAAGTAATGTAATGTCCATGTACGTCAGGCTTCGGGTCTCTACAGTTGGTATCAGAGGAAAGGTTTAGTCAACCTTTGGAAACTAGGATGCGAGAACTTTAGTGAGATCCCTAGAGATATTTCTAAGGTATGTCTAGGGATGTCCCTAAGGTTAAGTATACGTATAGGTTATAGTACTAGAATTATGCTAACGATCATAGAAATAAACCTAAGATGTTAGATATTGAAGGTACTCCCCCTTTATAATGTTGTTTTCCCTAGCATGATTTTTTCCTCTCACACTATTCCTTTTGGGTTTTAGAAAATGGCTGGAAACAAGATGATCCACGATAATGGAGGATATGATGGACCATGGAATGATATTCTTCATGAGCAACCAAATGAAATGGGATTTTGAAGTCCAAACATCATTATTATGCCGAATCAGAAATCTCATTATATGATTAATAAAGTAAAATTTGGTAAGTTTCCTGGCTCGGCTAATAAGAGAAAGATGGAGTTTCATGATGATCATAGAGGAAAGAAAGTTCAATTTCCCCTATGTAAATCATGTGGGAAGAGGAATCAAGGAGAATGTTTCAAAGGAACTGGACGATGCTTTGGGTGTGGAAAAGAAGGACACAAAGCCAGTAAGTGCAAAGGAAAAGGTTCATTTAACACCAGGGATGAGGATAATGGTATTACTACAACATAAACAATGGTTAAATGTTTTAAATGTGGAATGTACGGGCATTATGCAAACCAATGCCATAAGGGAAAGTCTCATGAAGAAAATCAGTATGGTCGTGTGGGTAGTATTTATGTGGATGATGATGATGAGACTACAAATGATATGTGAGATGAAAGAATTTTTGAATCTCGGTCAATGGTTTAAGAATGTAGTGGAATGATTACATGTTTATCATGTGTAATGTTGTATAAGTAATCTCATGGTACTATGGAATAAAGATACATCTAAGGATTGTTACACTGTTGTCTTTCCTTGAGTTTTAAAAGTGTATGATTAATGTTACCAGTATCCATGAAAGGTTATTCAGATATTTTTGGAATGTAGATGATATGGGCATAATGAAGGGATAAGACGATAATGAGATGTTTGATTTTATTCATGAGCTCATGATTGATATAAGGACTAA
Source organism: Viscum album (assembly GCA_963277665.1). Taxonomy (NCBI): domain Eukaryota; kingdom Viridiplantae; phylum Streptophyta; class Magnoliopsida; order Santalales; family Viscaceae; genus Viscum; species Viscum album. The sequence continues at coordinate 316,850,025 of OY728136.1, read as the reverse complement.
GTGATATCATGGTTTGAGTATATAGAATTTTGAGGATTTTGTTATGTGGAAAGTGTTAACTTTTAACTACATTCATGTTTTCACTAAGGTTCAATGGGTATTCATTCTTCAAGATAATACATGATTAAGGTATTCACATGTTTGTAATTTGACCAACAAGATATATATTATGATATATGGGGGATAAATGATGGCATTCACGTGATTATTCTGTGACATTTCAAGTAATCATTTTATTCATACTATAAGCCTTGACCGAAGTATTTTAGATAAGCCTAAAGATTAGAATGGATTATGTTGGACATAAGATAGGATAAAACGTTTTTCGATATTATTGATTGGATGTTATAGTAATATAGCTTTTGAAAAAGAACAACCTGCAGGACGGGCGACGAACAAGGCTGTGGAAATCGAACCCACAATCGAAGTGCGACTGGCCTTTATCGCCTACCACTGGCCTACAGGAAGTCCCTGTTTAGTATAAACTAGTTTTATTATATTAAGCAGTATGATATATGATGTATAAGTCCATTTTAAGAACCATATATGATTAATCTCACTATAGAATGACTTATATATATTTAATAACTTTTTCTAACCTTTTGTTTAAGACATATGGAATGACCCGTCATTCTATCACATGATCTTCTAACACTTCATGAATAACAAATTCAACTTCATTTATTTAAGAGATGAAGTGGAAATTGTTCAAGGCACGAACAACAGTGAGATTGTACCAAAATAAAGTAAGTATTTATTCTAATTCAAATTCTTCATCTTTAGGGAAACGATCTTGAAAACCAAAAATGTTGTCCTAGTGCTCTTATATCTGATTAATCGGATGGTACCTTAGATCGTCACAAATTTATGGATTTGTGATTGTTGGCTTTTCCATAGCCATGTTCTCTACCACTCTCCATCAGAACATGATGGTTAGATTTCTCTTCCATATCCATATTTTCACCTATGTGGAAACCCAGTGATTAGTTTATTTGGGTAACCATTACGTTTCATACTTTTGTTTTTAATGATTGGTTTTGGTATTCATTTTTACGATGTGGGTTTCTATTAAAGAAACTTTCGAGTAGTAAACCATTTATAACCCAGACGAATTTCGAGGGCGAAATTCTTTTTAAGGGGGGTAGAATGTAACACCCGAGATTTTTATGAGTAATATTTTGTTTTTATATATATCATCAAAGGAATCTTTCACTACATACTAGCTTGGCTTACTTTACACGCAACCGCGACCTTCCTCGATAGCTTGCGTCGTACGCAATACTGAGTTTCACTAAACAACGATATGCTATTAAAATATTATTAAAAACTAGCCGTTATGAATAGTAATAACCACTTTTTGAAATTTTATAAATTTTATCTTTCAAAATTGACTTCATTTTTGGATTCGGAATACCGAAATTAGCCTAGGTTAAAATTTTGGTATTTTTCTGAAAACTTTCAATTTTTGATGAATAGTGAAACCACTAAGTGGTAGGTTAAAAACAGAATTTTGCATAAAACTTAATTTTACCGCTTCTGTGAATGTAATTTCGAAAATCCGACAGACACGGTTAATATCAAAGACTAAAATGTGGTTCAATGAGATGAAAATAATTTTTGGTGAATAGTAACTTTTTACTTTTTTTTACCACGATTAATAGTAAATAGGGTAACTAAGGGTAAATATGATATTACTATTACCCCAACACATGTCCTAATTCTATTGGATAAGTGTAATTCGACCAAAAACAACCTTATGTATATAATATGACCATTTAGGTCCACTTGGATTAGATTATGACATTTAATATTATTTTATTTAATGAATAGTTAAAATAGTTAAAATCAATGTTTAATAACTAAAACATTTTTAATATGGGGTTATACATAAGATAAATTCGACTATAAATATTCATTAGAAATCTAAAAAGATTTCCTACATAATGGTGTTTTATTTGTAATTTTTAGACATTAAATAATTTAATTTATTTATGACAAAATGATGATGCAGTAATTATCTTATTAATGAAATATTGACATAATTGATGTTATAAACACCAAAATAAATGTAATTTGAGACTTTTTATGAATTCCACTAATTTTATAGGTTACTATGATATATTAGTGTTGATTTAATCAACTTGGTTCGAACATATAATTCTGTTATGACTTTCACAAAAATCATATATCAAATAGTGTCAAAATTGACACAAAATAGTTTTTAAATCAAATATTATATTATTAATTGTTCTTTTATTCCTAAAAATCTAAGGATAGGACAAATTACGTAGATAAGAATATATATAATAAACAACTTGGGGTTCGTTTGGCATGTTATAGTAAGTGTATTAACCATATAGTGTAAGAAAACAAAAAGTCACGGTAAAAGTTAAATTATTTAACTTAGAGTTAAATGTAAATGATAAGGTTAAAATAGGAATCTAAACTTGTCTAAATTCTATTGGATGAGAGGATTTCGACCCATCTCCACCTTGGCCTCGAAATAAATCAATTTGTAGCTACTTAAAACCGAACTTGACTTTATAATAAAATAATATTTTTAGTTATTCCTAAGGTGCCCCTCTCCTCCCTTATAAAAGGACACCTCCTCCCCCCTCCTCCTCACACCAATTTGAGCACTCAAGCTCGGCCAACCCCTGCCAAAATCTCTTCTCCACTTCCCTAGAAACATCCTAGAGGTTCTGGTCTTCCTCAATGACCAATTTTAGTGCCCTAAGAGGAGGTCTCAAAGAGGCGTTTCAAAGAAGAGGTAATTACCGTTACCAATTCTTTCATCTTTATTTATTCTTCCACTTCTTCTTCTTAGGTTGTTTAATTATGAAGTAATAACATCAGTATCACTCAAATACTGATATGTTATTTTAAGTATGAAACAACCCTATTTCACCATCTATCCATCCTACGGAAAAAGAAATCACCGCGCGTGCGTACGTACGGAATACCGTCTCCACACCGTGGTGTAATCTATTTTCCACCACCACCTTACTTGGATGGGTATAATGGTGTAAAGAATAACTATACATAGTTATTACAACATAATATTGATTCTGATATATTGTATAATCCACTCCAATTCAATTCAATATTTATGGAAATGATATCATCGCTCGTGCGTACGTACGGACTACCGTCTCCACGACGCGATGAGATTCATTCTCCATGTTAACCATTTAAGAATGATTATAAAGTATATATAAGAAATAATAATGAAATATATTACATTATAAAGCTACTGGATTTATGTATATATATATATGTATGTCATCTACTTACTTCCATTCAAGACAATAAGGAAAGGAAAACAACGTTCATGCGTACGTACGGACTACCGTCTCCATGAACGGTGTTTTTCATTTCATTTATCTATCTATTATATATATATATACTGAATATATATGATATATAAATCATATTTTATATTCTGGATCTAAGTAAATCATGATATAAGTAATAATAATGTCAATAACAACAAGTCAAAACACCTACGATAAATGAAACGATTTTACCCAAAACGCTTCTTTAACATGGAATTTACAAAAGAACGGGTAATATAAAGTCATAAGTGAACCATATATGATATCATAACAATGAATATGATTCTGTAATAAGTCAATGACATTATTTAAATCATTATACAGGAGGTTCGGACACATACGAAGAAAATTGGACCTAAGGTAAGGGAAATATCACAATCTCATTTTTATCCGAGATTTTTTATACTTTGAAATTTACTGGGGTGTATTTTATTATCCACATCCATGTTTCCTCAATATGTAATATTATTTCCATCCACCTAAAATTGTTTAAATCCAATTTTACCCTTTGATGAGTTTTTAGTAAAGGATATGAAAGGAATATTTTTTCGTTTTTCGTACGAGGTACTTTTTGACTTTTCCGACAAAAGTATGAAGAATGTTTTTTTTAACTTAAACGGCACGAACGGATTTTTACGGTTTTATAAAGCCTTATTTTCATGAAGCTTCCTCCAAAATATTTCATGACAATTTTTAATAAAATCTCTTTCTTTTAAAATTGCATGATGTTTTGTGAAAAGAAATTGATTTTGAAGAAGAAAGGATATTTTCCTCAAGAATTCATTTCAAGTGTTTTATCAAAATTATTTTCCATCTAAGATAATAAAGGGTTCTGTTTCTATCCATATTTTTACATTAATTTGACTATGTTGTGATGGAATTATGTTTATGAATTCCTTTATCTTATATGAATGGTTTTATGATGTCATGTTGTTTAAGAATCCCATTTTTATTACATGGGTTATGAAATGATGTATGATTTATGATTTTGTGGCACACATAAGAATGGTATCATTATGAGATGGGTGGGACCTATATCTCCCTCCAATGCATTGGGTAAATATTTTATATCTCATGAGATAGACATGGCTGGAATGGTAGGTTATACCGGTTCAGTGAAACAGGACTGAAACGAGGGTCACTCGATTCAGAAATGGACTTTTTCCACTAAGATAGTCTTGGCAATGAGTCTTGACTAACATGAAATGATTCTCTATGATTATGTGTGTATTCCACAAAGTTTAATGTTTTATGTTATGATTATTGTGAATACATTTCACTGCCATGAGTTATCCCAGGTTATTAAATTATGATCTCTTTTGCAGGTTAAGATTTCCAAAAGTTATGTTCTTATGAATATGATGTGATTGATTTTTATTTTGTTTACCCTTACTGAGCATTTGAGCTCACCCTTTTATGTTTTCTTTTCCCCAGGATATAAAGAAAGGTTTTAGGTAAAAAAAAGGGATGATCTTTATGGGAGATATTGAAGATTTTTCACCACGATTAGAAGATTACGTTCCGAGTTTCTAAAGACACTAAACTATTACGGTCCTTGTGTGTGTGTTTTTGTTATGTACTAAGTATTCCGCAAAAGTAATGTAATGTCCATGTACGTCAGGATTCGGGTCTCTACATTATTACACCTTATTGATCCTTCTTTATAAACCATAAACTGCAAAATTGCCAATATAACTTCCCTATACACATTTTAGTGGATTTTTTATCCCAAAATACCAGGAATATATCCCATTAGAGGGGATCTAATATATTTATTTTGAAGAAGTGGTAATCGACTTAAACAGTCACTTATATTTTATACTATTCTTTAACTAAAATTAATCTATGATATTTATCATAAAATAGTTAATTATGTTCCTAAATATTATGAAATTTTATTATGGTTATTAAAAATATTTATACACAATCTTTTCAATCAAATAGGAAATTAATTTAATTAACATGCATAAGTACTGATTAACATCTTCTGGTAGAGACACTATTAATATATCATCCTTATATTTCATGAAGTGTTATAATGATGGTTTTATTGTTTTTAAATGATATTTATGAAATAATTATACTTCTACAAGGATATTATCGTATCTACCATTATACCATCCAATCTTTTGGGAAATTATTATATTAGTCATGCTTACATATGGACTACCATTTCCAAAATGGGATGTGACTCATTTTTAATTTATATTTTACTTGGATGGTAAAAAGTATGAAAATTTTGATTAATATTTATATATATATTATAATAATGAATATTTAATGGTAAATTATTTTTTTATTTTTTCATTCCATCATTGGGGAAATTGAAATAATGTTCATGAGTACATATGACCTACCTACACTGAGAATGGTGAAATTCCTTTTCTTTCTCAACTTTGTATCATTAATTATAAATATTTATATAATGAATATGTAATTTTTTTATACGATGATTAAAATTATAGAAATTATGAGGGCATAATAAAAGAATAATTATTTGGAATACCAGATAAAAAAATTATTGAAAATAAAGTGGTTATCACCCAGAACAGTGATATAAATAACAATTTTTTATTAAACAGGTGATATGATATTATTAATAGATAATACATGTCATAGAAGATATTAATATATTTACAGAAGACATTTATTGTGAATCTTCATATATTTTAAAAGATTTGTTAACATGAAAAAAGAACATTCAGACTTGAGGAAAGGGATGATTGTCTCACTTTTATTTCCAGGGACAGATAAATCATAGCATACTTCACTATTTTTAATGGCGTATAAACATACCATGAATTTAATTTATGATTATTATAATGAATATTCTGTGATTTACATATTCATATAAAATTATTTATTCCTTGGGTATTATGGTTCAATGTTTACCATAGTGATAAAGGTTCATTTGACAATATCATCATTATTTGAGACTGTTTATATTTAAGTCCATGGAGGAGAGTAATTCACTTCCATAAACATGCTATCAAAAAATGTTATCAAAAAATGATTTTAATTATCATACAATATTTTGAAAATTTTTTTACCTATGTATAATTTATTACAAAATTGTTTTAATGTAATTTCTTTTTTAATTTTCCAAATGAGGTAGTTTGGGACTTTTCCAACAAAAATATAGAAGGCGTGATTTTTAACTTATAAAACATAATAATATTTTACAATGTTCATGATAATAGAATTATTTTTTTAATTCTATTATATTTTTCAAATTATACATTAAATTAAAGTGATTTCATTTTTATGTGAGTGTATTTTTAAAAATGTGTTTTTAAATGGGAATGGTTATTTTCATCAAGAGTTATTCAAATTAATCATTCAAAAATATTTTCAATATAATATAACATTATTTTATGTTACATAATCCTTACTAAAGATATAATATATATATACCATACTTATTTTTTCTATATGTTTTGTGTTTATGGTGAAAGATGATATTTTTTTGAAACCCATTTCTTTTTAATGGGTTATACTATGACGAAATATTTTTGAAACACATTTTTTATGGGTTCTAATATGATGAATGATTTATGATTTTGTGACACACATACATATGGATTTCTATATATATTGTTTGAATATATATCACACAAAAATTTATTGGATAATTTATTATATCTCATTAGATAGTTGTTGGAAATAAAATAAAGTGCTTGATCTGTTATGGGAAAAATGTTGATGTTCTTGATCTATTATGGGACATTAGTAGATGTGTTTGATCCACTCATGGAAATAAGTATTGTTTCCCCATTTGGTGGTCTTATTAGTTATTATTGACTTATGAAATGGTTTCAATACATATGAAGATTCCACAAAAATTTATAATGTTAACTTATGGTTCATGATTAAGTTATGATTAATCCCAATATTAGGAATCAGGCATTTTCAAATGTTAAATTTTTATGCCATAACTCATGTTTAAGTTATATTATAGGTTGGTTATGAACTTTTTATGTTATAGTTAATATCTATATCCCTTATTATTATTTTATTCATTCATATTATTAGTACTTGTAATCTCTAATGTTTACCTTTACTAAACATCTGAGCTCACCCTTTTCGAATTATTCCATTCCATATGTTATAACAAATGTTTTTAGTATGGTATTCTAATGTAGATTACTATGAAGTTAGAAATTAATGGAATATATTGATGATATTTCAAAAAATAATTATAATTTATATCTATTAACTATATACTCTATGCCTATACATTCATGGAATTTATTGAATTGTTATGTATTGTATATTAATTTAAATATATTTATTATATTTCTATAAAATTATTAGGATATTTTAGTTTCCATTAGAGTAGGGTTTTAACTATTTTTTTAGATTAAGGATAGAATAAATTTATGAATATCCATGGGATAGGTATAAGTATATGATAAAATAATAAAATATTTATAATGATCATGAATTACCATGATTAAATATATGTTTTCGTGAATGAAGGTGTCACGATTTAGAAATTTTATAAACATTTTGTTAGAACAATATAGAATTACACTATAATTGTTGTTTCTTACACTGTTATTGAATATAACATGAAGGTTTCATGTTAATTATGAATGTGATGGACAATGAAATGATTTTTCAACAATGAAGTTTTTTATAGATGTTGGAATATATATTTCACTACTACGCTTACACAAATTTCCTAGTCTATGAATCAATCCGAGTTTACAAAAGATAAAATGAGGAAACAATGAATTATCGAATCTATTAGGAGGTAAAATCCACCTTTGTTAGTGTACCATCTAATCCACTTGTGGTTTTGTGATGGATCCACACCATTGAGAAAATATTTTTTGTTCTTTATGTATTGAGAACTGAAAGAGTTCTACTAGCTGTTTATCATCTAGAAGGAAAGGAAAATCATTTTTGTAAACATATAAAGAATACAAGGAAAGAGGAATAAATTTAATACATGGAATGGGGTTTTTTTAAGGGTAAATACAACAATAAATACATTCCTCATATTTTTCATACAAATATAGAGAATTAATTTCATTAAACGAAGAAAATGGATAACGAATATATGTGTACCTATGAAGAAACATTTATGAGGTTTGAATTGTACTGCTATGGTATAAATATAATTCATGGAAAAAAATTAAAAGATGATTTAATGAAGTAAATACATGTTTCCAATATTTATTATATACAAGAAACATCAGGGTCAAGTAAAAAATCATTTTATGTGACCTGAAATTAAAAAATTAAATTTGGAGTTTCCCACCATTCCCATTGGTTTAATAAGAAAATAAATATCATGCCGCATCAATACTAAATTAAATCACATGGTGGAAAGAAATTCTATCCATCTTTATGATATAAATTTATGAAGAAACATTTAGGTAATTGTTTTAATGGAGCTAAGATGTTCTCTAATTGTGAAAAGGTGGGTCATTAATCCCATAAATGATTAAAGGAAATGAATAGTTTTCTTAATGAAATTGATGTAATAGATATTATAGCTAATATTCCACCCAAACTACATTGATTCAATAGATATAAGTATGGAAATTATTCTAAACAATGAAAAAATTAGTAGATTTTATATTATTTATATCAAAAACATTTTAATATCAAATAAAATGAGAAATGTAATTGGATTTGACTGCCTAAGATTGTCACAAGAATGATTTGGTGAATAGTCAACATATCATATAATCTAGAAATGTTAATGGATTATTTGATTACATATCCAGCCACTTTATTATTTCTGATTAATTTTATAATGGTGTATCTATATCATATAAATTATTAGATGTTGAGTTATATGTGAAAACTCTTAATTGCACAACCTTTTCACAACAAGTCAATTATTCTTCTCCAATTGATGCTCGATGTAATTTGATTCAAAAATAGATTGTCACTATAACTTTATATTATTTTTATGTTATTTATTGAATTTATTGGATTTCAATTTATATTTCCCATATTAATTATGTTGTACGGGATGTCACATTTTGGATTCTGAATGATCTTATGATCATTGTTCAATGTGATGATGAATATGAACTTCTAATATATTTTTTATTCACTATTGTGGGATTTAATTCCTATGAATTAATTATATATAAAATATATTATTGGGGAGAAACACAAGAATAACGATACACGTATTGTGTGGTAGGTAGTATATGTCTTTCCTGAATAATTTTCATTTCTTACCAAAAATTATGAAGCCGGTTTTTACAAATTACTCAAACATTGGGAAATTATTATTTCAAATACTATTTATATAATGTAACTTATTAAGTTGTAGGAATTGTGGAAGTAAAACCATAATAATATTGAAAATAGGTTTATTCAGTCAGATGTGTCACCATTGGGTGCACCTGTCACATTTTCTAAGACCGAAGAGGGATTCTAATCACTCCAATTTTTAAATCAATAACATAACAAGATAAATATCAATAAAAAGTATCCTCTCCCCACATTTATTAATTATTTTATCAATTCGAAGGATACAAGTATATTTAAATGATTGATCTTCATTATAGATATCATCAACTGAGGGTTAGGAAGGGGGATTTATGAAACATGACATTCTATAAAAGTTATAGACAATATGAATTTATAGTTATGCTTTCTAGTATCATTAATTTCCCAAATATTATTGTTTATTTAATGAATATTTTCTTTATATATTACCTTGATCAGTTGTTGGTCTTTATTAAATATGATAATATTATATATTAAAAGTTCATGGAAGATAATGATAATTTCTTGAGGATTATGCTGAAGAACATGACGATGGAGAATATTTATGAAATATTTTCATGAATTTTAGCTTCATAAAGTTTTATTTTTTGGGTTCTATAATTTCATGTGAGGGTATATTGATATAACCTTCAAAGACAAAAGTATTTTCAAATTCCTGAGAATGACTATGACATTTGAAATTAGTAGTTTTCCTCGATTGGATATATATTATCAACATTATTTTATAAGGTTTTATCATGACTATATACTCCAATCACTATGTTTACATTTAAGGTAGTTTTGTTCATATATATTAGGGAATATGAATTGAATTTCAAGGAGAAGAAATGAAGGTTGGTTAATAAACCTATGCATACACTACCCTATGGTGGATAATGGATGGTGATCTATGGTGACAAATCAAGGAAGGAACTGGGATTTGTTTTCATGAAAACTTTTGTGAAGATATCTTATGTCTCAGACCAATTAGAGGACCAAAATAAAAATTACACAAATTATGATTTGGATTTAGCTGTGGAAATTTTTTCATTAATTCTATGGAATAGTTTTCTCCCTAGAGAAATATGTGACTTATTTTATGATAAAAAATGATTAATGTGTATTTTCACTAAAAAAGATATTATCATGCATCAAAAAAGATGTTTAGTGATTATTAATGAATATTAATTCTCAATACATTTCTAAAAATTGTATGCGAACAAGGTGGAAGATTAATAAATTGAAAAAGATCATTATAGATTATCTTTGATGAGGATAAAATAATTATCCAATATTTTGGATTTAAAATGGATGGATATAGAAATATTATAGGAAAGTGTAAAACATATCTGGATAAAATAAAATTCAAACCATATCTCCATGTAAAGAATAACGAGTCATAAAAGGAAGTGGTAGAGTTGTGATTGAAGGTGAGAAATATTCTTGAGTTCAACATTGCTTGTGATCAAATAATATGGCTTAGGAACTGTGTATGTTTCAAACCGATGCATGATTTGTAGAATGAGTTATTGAATGAGGCTTATAGTTAATCATTATCTATTAAACCCAGAAGTAAAAATATGTACAGAAGTATGGAGGATTACCTATGGTGGGATAATATAAAGAGATATATTTTAGAGAATGTTTCGTGGTGATCGTTTTTTCATAAAGCTATGTCTAATAGAAATAATTCAATGGTTATGTTACACCCATTCATAATACCATAATATAAATAGAAAAACAACACCATTTATTTTTTTCACAGGACTCTCCAAAATATATAAAAGGAATAATTACATGCATATTATAATAAATCTTCTTATAAAATCCACACCCTTTATTTATCCTACAGAATATTTATCACTTCATGATATTGCTATAATATATAGTAATGAAGTTGTATCTAATTAGGATTTGAGGTTTTCCTCGATGTTTAAAAAAACAGTAGGATATGAATATATAGGTAGGTAATAGTATTAATTATAAACCTCAGATGGATGACAGTCTATGAGTGCCACTAAAACTCTAGAATACAAGTTGACAGCTAGATTTATATATTTTAAATATAGTTGGGATCAACACCTTACTTTGTTAGAATTGGATACAAAAATAGTTTTCACTCCAGCATTCAGGTCGCTCATTATAAATTCGTCTATGTTAATAAGAGTTGAAATAAATCATGTTAGACTTATGTTAGAGAGATAAATCTATTGGTGAATGATATAGATTTGGAAATTTCTAATAAGGTTAGATCCCTTCAACAACACATAAGAACTTCACATAGTCGAAAAAGAATTATTTTGACAATCGTAGTAAAGATCTATATTTTGATGTTGGTGACAATGTATTCCTATAAATGTCTACATATATAGGGGTGATGATATTTTGTAAAAATTGAAAGATAATACCTGGGTATATTATTCCTTTTTTATATTATTGATCATATTGTTGTGGTAGCTTATTCATAGAACTTTCAACAAATCACTCTCAAGTTATTGATGTGTTCCATGTCTCTCTCTTATGATAGTACATACCAGTTCATTCACGTGTACTAAACTCAGATGTTGTTTTATTGGGGTGAAATAAAGATTACTATGAATAAATATGAGGCATTCTATATCATAGAGATATAGGTTTTTTAAATATGACACCAAACCTTGTCATATTTTTATGGAGAACCTGATATTTTGAGGAAGCTATGTGGGAACCTAAGGATGTGATGAGGCCAAAGTAACATCATATGTTTATATGAAAGTGATGAATTGTGAGGAAAAAATCCATTTTTAGGGTGGTAGAATGTAACACATTGATATATTTATTAAATATTTCTCATTATATAATTTTATTCCATAGATATCTTCCACTACACATAGGAATGATTTTCAACAAATCATAAAATAGAACTAAAATATTATATGCACTTTATCAAGAAGGCATAAGATTGTATGGAATGAAAAGTAATAACAAAATTTTAGAAAATATATACTATATAAATTTATATAATTTATTCAATACTAATTTAATCATTATCATTAAAAAAATTAAATAAAAGTGATTTTTTTTCCAAAGAAACATTTTGCATTCAATGTATTCATTATTAATTTATTAAAGTAATCCATGTGTTTGAACAGTTTTAATGAAATGTATATATTATTTAATTAATATATATATATATATAATTAAATTTAATTAATTTTTTTAATCAGTATATTAGAATAAATCATGTTTTATGAATAAATTTTTTTCTTCTAAAAAGTAGTTTTATAACATTTTTAAATATGATTTAAAATTATTTAATACAGTTTATAGTTATTAAATTCAATGGAAAAATTTTACTATTTATAACTATTTGGATAAAATTGGTTAATTAGGCCCCTTTTATTTTTTTCCAATTTGATTAGTAACCACTGTAAAATTTATCAACTCAGTAACGCGTAAATCAGGTTAATATAGATTAAAAAGTAGTTATAAAACATTAATTTTTCCTAATAATTCGTATTGGATGAATTTAATTCTTTTCATGACAACTAAGGTTATAAATATATTTATTTAATGGACACTTTTACAAGAAAATGAATTATATATTATAAAAATAAATGAAAGATACAAAATCTCACTCTCTTTGTTTTTAATAATTTGTATGTGTATTCATAGCTAAAAAAATATTTATGAATTAATATACTAATTTATCAATATATTAATAAAATTATATTCAGGATTGATTTTGTTAACTCTGAGTTATTGTTTAATGGGAATAAATTCTTAGGAAACACCGATGCGATATTTCTTCATTTAATATAAAATATAATAAAAAATATAAAAAATATTGAATGTTATATAATTTTATTTTTTTAATGTTTCCAATGAATTTAATACATCAATATGAATTATTATGGAGTATTGAAATAATTTTATTTTAATTTCCCCTCTGTCATGATGTATTTATCATTAAATTAAATGAATAGTGTCAAAATTTACAATATTCATATTTTATAAATATTATATTTTATTAAACTATTTAAAAATAATTAAATATTTCAATAATAAAATTTAGTAATGACATGGTCTAAAATGTAATAAATTTATTCAATTATATAACAATTTTATCATTATATGTAAAAATCGAAACATTTTAATATAGAAAAATTTGTTATCGTAGTTAAAATTAAAATACATTATCTAATAAAGAATATAAATAATAAATGTTAAAATTTCAAAAAAAATCTAAATTACATTTTATGATGATATTAACACCCTATAAAACCATATTTTTGAATCCATCTCCATTTGAATTTATTTTTCTATCAAATTATATTATCATAATTTAATCTTCTAAGAAATTTCTTAAGTGACTCTCAACTCAATTGTAAAAATCACCTCCTACCTCAATTTATTACTCCAAATTGTTCTTTTTATATAAAAGAATCTATATAAAATTATTTTTTAACATCCTTAAACCCATTATGGAGGTTCTGTTATTCCCAGAATTGAGTCATTTCGATGAAGAGGTAATCACTTCAACAGAACACATTCATCTTCTACAATTATTTAGCTCATATAAATATATTATATTTTTCATTAAATAATAACATAATTATAATAAATATTATTTAATATTATTTTTACTATTAAAATAACATTATAATTCTTCTTTCACTTCCAACACTTTGTGGAAGTATCGCTCATGCGTACGTACGACTTACTGTCTCCACATAGTGATACGATTCATTTTTCATCACAATCATTTATGTATGGGTATTATGATGGTTTTAATGTTTATATTTGATATTTATGAATTAATTATACATATATAATTATAATATCATATCTACATTCATATTATTCTTTATTTTGAGTAATGATAAAGCTTCTCGTGAGTATATATAGACTGACATTTCAAGATCGCATTCCGATTAGTATTTTAGTTATATTTCATATGGATTGTAATGAGGATTTATTTGAGGAATACATGTCATATACATGATATAATAATGATTTTTTTTAATTTTACTTATTATTTTCATTTTTTTATTTTCATATTTAGAAAATGGAAACAATGTTCATCCATATATATGGCCTACCATCTCCATGAATGGTGTAATTTAATTTTCTATATCTACTATTTAGGAATGATTAAAATTATGTATATAATTAATCTGTATTATTTTTATACAATTTTTTACATTATATGAATTATTGTTCTATAATCACAACATAAGGACCAAGACTGTTGACCTAAATGATTCTTAGAAAAAGAAGTTGTTATCAACCAAAACAAGGAATTAAACAATAATTGTTTTTAAAAGCGGTGATAAGATGTTATCATAAATGGTGTGATAAATATGAATATGGTTATGTAATAAATTTATAATAAATACATATGTATATAAATTATTTTTGAATGTGAATAAGTAAAGGAGGAATATGAGGTAAATGATTTTCATCTCATTTTTATTTCGGTTGGTCACATACCTTAAACACTACCTGTTACATTTGGGTGGTGTATATACTTCCCATGAATGTAGTTTAATTTTATTATCATATAAATTATGGTATTTAAATATGTATATATATTTTTCTTTTATGGGGATTATGATAAAAATGTTTACATAGTGATAAGGGTTTATATCAAAATCTCATCATTATTTACGTTTACATGTGATTATGTATCCTATCAAAAATACTTCTATAACATATCAATATTTTATAATATTTTATAATATTATTTTAAATTTGTTTAAAATCATTTATACCCTTGTTTTATGTTTTTGAAAATGATTTGAAATTAGTTTTTTTCATTCAAATAAAGTCATTATTGACTTTTTCGACAAAAATATAGAAGGATTGTTTTTATCATATACGGCATGAGCAGATTTTCCCACCATCATGAACCCTCAATTATAATATGATTAATTTGTAATTTTAAATGTTTAATTTCAAATAAATGTTTTTCCATTACATGTTCATGGATTAAAAAAATATATTTCAAAATAGAAAGGTTATTTTCCACATGAATTATTTGAAGTGATCATTCAAAATAATTTTCAATCTAATATTATATAATTTAATGTTACATAAGCTTCAATAAAGATATTATCTAAGGATTCCATCATTATTATTTCACTGTATTGTTTATGTTAATGGGTAAAGGATCAAATTTTTATGAACCCTATTTTGATATCATGGGTTATGCTACGATGAAAAGATTATGAAACCCATTTATTTCCATGGGCTCAAATATAATAAAGGATTTAGGTTCTTATTGAAAAAATATGTATGGTTTTCATTATGTTATAGGAGGTACACATATATCCCACAAATTTTATTCGGTATTATGTTATATCTTATGAGATTGTTGTGGGAATAAATTGATTTGCTTGATCTATTATGAGAGACATGTCAATTTGAAATATTTATTATTGAAAATAAGTCGATGTACTTAATACACTATTTGAAATAGGTGTTGAATCCTGATCTGAAGGTCTTATTATCAATCCTTTACTTATAAAATAGTTACTATACTTATTATTTTTTAACAAACATTTAAGAAAAAATATTATGATTCATGATTGCATTAGGATGAATTCTTATTCATATGGTTCATGTCTTTTTTAATTTTAATTTTTTATTCCTTAAATCTATATTATGATCATTGTTTGATTAGGTGTAAATTTTTTTAATTTATATTAAAGTTATCATTCCCTTATATTTATCTTATTCTTTTATAATATCTTCAATTGATATCTCCCATGTTAACCCTAACTAATCATCAGATATTTTAACACCCAGATACTTTATGAGAAGTATTTAGTTTTTATGTATTATGTTATATGCATATGAATCTTTCACTACACGCAACATTTTCTTGGATTGTGTTCCACGCAAGAGCAACCTTCCTCGATAGCTTGCATTGTACGCAATACCAGGTATCACTAAACAATGATATATTATTAAAATATTATATAAACTATGCGTTATGAATAGTAATAAAATCTATTTGAAAATTTATAAATTTTATTTTTCAAAATAGACTTCATTTTTGGATTCAGAATATCGAAATTAGCCTAGGTTGATTTTTTGTTATTTTTCTAAAAAAAGTTAAATTTTTGATGAATAGTGAAAACACTGGATACTAATTAAAAACCGACTTTTTATTTAAATAATTATTTATTTTATTTAAAATTATTTTATGTCAAAATAGATACATAATACCTATATAAGTTCAATGTAAATCATTACAATCATTTTATAATAATTTTAGATATATAAAAATTTTATTTAACTTTTCACCGTCTTTTACCCACCTCCTAAGAGAATTTGAAAATTTATATAAAAGATAATTTTACTTCTTTTAAGAGTAGAATTTAAAAAATCCAAGTGACATGGTTGATATCAGAAAGTAAAATGTGATCAATGAGATGAAAATAAATTTTGGCAAATAGTAACTTTTTTACTTTTATTTACCAAGGTTAAAAGTAAATAGGGTAATTAAGGGTAAAAATGATATTATTATTACCTTATAACTAGTCCTAATTCTATTGGATAAGTTTAATTAGACCAAAAACAACCTTAGGAATATTATATTATCATTTAGTTCCACGTGAATTATATTAGGACATTTATTATTATTTAATTCAAAGAAGAGTTAAAATCAATGATTAATAACAAAAGAATTTTTAATATTGGGTTATAAATATGATAAATTCGACTATAAATATTCATTAGAAATATAAAAATATTTACTACATATTGGTATTTTATTTATAATTTTTAGACATTATATAATTTAATTAATTTATGACATAATGATGATGTAGTAATTACATAATTAATGAAATATTAACATAATTGATGTTATAAATACACAATTAAATTAAATATGATACTTTATTTGAATTAAAATAATTTATAGGTTAATATGACATGTTATTATTTATTAAAATAACTTTTTCGAACTAATAATTCAGTCATGAATTTCTCAAAAACCAATTACCAAATAGTGTCAAAACTGGCATATAATAGTTCTTAAAACAATTATAATATTATTAATTAATATTATATTCTTAAAAAACTATGGTTAGTCCAATTGTCAAAGATAAGTTTATATATATTAATAATGAACCAATTAGGGTTAATTTGGCTTGTTATTGTATATTTATTAACCATATAGTGTAGGAATACATGAAGACACGGTAAAAGTTAAATTATTTAACTTACAGTTAAATCTAAATGATATTGGTAAAATAGTAACCTAAATTTGTCTAAAATATATTGGTTGAGAGGATTTAGAACCATCCCTACATTAGCATATAAATAAATCAATTTGGAGCTATTATAAACCGAATATGACTTTTTTATAAAATACGTTTTTATGTTTTTCTTAAGGTGCCCCTCACCCCTCTTATAAAAGGAAACTTCCTCCCTCATCTCTTTACACAATTATGAGCCTTAAATATCGTCCAACACCTGAGAATTTCTCTTATAAACTTCACTAGAAACATTATTGAAGTTCTGGTCTCCTCAAAATACAAACTCTTGTGCCTTAAGTGAATGCATAAAAGAGGTGCGCCGAAGAAGAGGTAATCGTTTCTACCGATTCTTCCAAGTTTCTTTCTTCTTCAAATTATAATTCAATAGATGTTTATTATTAAAGTAATAACATAAGTATCACTAATATACTGATATGTTATTATAAATATGAAACAACCCCATTTTAGCTTCTATTTAACTTACGGAAAACGAAATCATCGGTGTGCATACGTACGGAATACCGTCTCCATGCCGTGGTGTAATCTGTTTTTCCAACACCACCTTACTTGGATGGGTATAATGGTGTAAAGAATAACTATATATAGTTATTATGACATCATACTGATTCTGATATATTATATCATCAACTCCAATTCAATTCAATAATTATTGGAACGATATCATCGCTCGTGCGTATGTACAGATTATCATCTCTACAACGTGATGAGATTCATTCTCCATGTTAACCAGTAAAAAATAATTATAAAGTATATATAATGAATAATAATTAAATATATGACATGATAAAGCTACTATATTTATGTGTGTATATATATATATGTCATCTATATACTTCCATTCAAGTCAATAAGGAAAGGAAAACAACGATAATGCGTACATACGGCCTACCATCTCCATGAACGAAGTGTTTCATTTCATTTATATATCTATTATATATATATATACTGAATATATATGATATATAAATCATGGATTAAATTATGTAAGTATTTAAATAATAATAAAATTAATAATAATATCAAGAACAACAAGTCCAAACACGTACGATAAATGAAACAATTTTACCCAAAACGCTCATTTAACTTGGAATTGAAAAATGAACGGGTAAAAAAAATACCTAAGTGAACCATATATGATATAATAACAATGAATATGATTCATTAATAAGTCAATTAAATTATTTAAATCATTATACAGGAGGTTTGGATATATGATAAGCATATTATACATAAGGTAAGGGATAATTTTGCAATCTCATTGTTATCTGAGATTGTTTATACGTAAGTATTTACAGGGGTTATATTTTCATCCATGTCCATAAAAATGTTTTTCATAAAGTGTTTACTATTATTTCACGTTGTTTTAATTCAAATTTTCCCCTCTTTGACTTTTACATTGTGTTATGGAAGGAATCATTCTTTTGTTTACCATAAGAGGAACTTTTTGACTTTTCCATCAAAAGGATGAGTAGAATGTTTTTTTAAATGAGATGGAATGAATGAATTTTTATGGTTTCATGAAACTTTTTCATCATGAAGCATACCCTAAAATATTTCATGATTATTTTCAACAATATTCTTTTCTGTTAAAATTGAATGTCATTTTGTGAATAGAAAATGATTTTGAATAAGAAAGGATATTTTCCTGAAAAATTCATTTCAAGTGTTTGGTCAAAACTATTTTCCATCTAAGATGAAATTATTATTATGTTTCAAGTATAATGTATCTATTAATTTCATGGTTTTATTATTCTTTTTATTAAATGATATCCATTTCTTTTATATGGATTACGTTATGATGGGATGATGTTTATGATACCCATTTTATTCTTTGGGGTATGATGAATGAATAATGTTTACTTTGTGACACAAGTAAGAATGATTTCATTAAGAGTTGGGTGGGACCTATATCTCTCTCCAATGAATTTGGTAATGATTTATATCTCATGAAATAGACATGGAGAGAACCGCAAGTTAATCCAGTTCAGTGATACCAGACTCGAACGAGGAGTGAACTCGATTCAGAAAGTGACTTTGTCCACTAAGATGGTCCTTGAAGTAATTCCTTGTCTACTATGGAAATAATAACATTTTCTTAATGTATGACACAATTACATGTTTTATTACCAATCTAGTTTATCATGATTAATGTTCCTTTTTGATCTATGCCTTATGTACTTCCAAGATTTATGCAGTTCCTCATGATTTTGATGATTAGATTTTATTTTCAATTTTTTGCATTCAAAAGTTTTATGGATTATATTATTTTCTCTATGTTTACCCTTACTGAAAATTTGATCTCACCCATTATATGATTTCAATTCCCCAGGATTTGAATCAAGGTTTTAGGTTAGAAAACAATAGCGGAAGATCTTTATGGCAGATGTTGAAGATCTTTCGCCACGATTAGAAGATTATATTCAGAGTTCCCAAAGACACTAAACTATTATTTTCCATGTGTGTATATTTTTGTTATATATTATGTATTCCACAAAAGTAATGTAATTTCCATGTACGTCAAGCTTTGGGTCTCTATAGTTGGTATCGGAGGAAAGGTATAGTCAACCTTTTGAAACTAGGATTTGAATGACTTAGTAAGAACCCTAAGGATATGTCTAAGAATCGAACCCAATATTAGTGTTTTAGAAATGTCCATGAATAACCTAGGATAATATTTAATGTGTGAAATTTTATTCTTGATTATGTGATTTTCCTATTATGATTAGTCTTTATCACACTATGCTTATTGGTTTTAGTCAATGGTTGGAACTCGAAGTAACCGTGTTAATGATGAATGTGATGGGAAATGTAATGATTTTCCCTCTGAGGAACCAAACATTATGGGAGATGGAATGCAAAATCATATAGCCATGATCAGACAACTTTCTCAAGATATGAATCATGCATGACTTCCAAATGATCAACGGAAGGAGAAACATTCGGTTTAATCCTTCATGAGGCAGCGTCTACCCTCATTCAGCGGGTCTATAGATCTATTAGATGCTGAATAATGGATCAGTACTACTGAAAAGATATTTTTTCATTCTTCAATGTTTTAAACTTGAGAATGTTATCTTTTCATTATATCGTTTGAAATGTGAAGCTGATCAGTGGTGGAATCTTATCAGGAATACGAGGCAAAGAGTCAAAATTGAGACCATGGAATAGGACGAGTTTGAGAACATATTTTTCAATAAGTACTTCCCTCATATTTTTAGAACAAATATGGAAAAGGAGTTTCTTGAACTAAATAAAACGGATGATGAATCTGTTGGTACCTACAAATCAAATTTTACAAGACTTGCAAGGGATGCTTCCAAAATTATTCTCCAACTTGAGAGTAAGATCGATCGATTCACTAGTGGCTTAAAACCAGGTCATCAACGGGATTTAGCCATAAGGGACATTAGTAGCTATAATGAAATTGTTCGATGTGATCTCAAGGTTGAGAGGGATATTAGAGTAACCCATTAGTCATATGGGTTTGATAAGAATATGAAAATGGAATTCAAATGGAAATCTAAAGGCCATACTGAAAAGAAGATGTGTTTTACCCTAGCTCAATGTTTGTAAAGAAACATGGAGGAAATTTTCTCAAAGGGAAAATTAAATGTTTCATATGTGGAAGAGAAGGTCATCGGGCATTTGAGTGCCACAATGATGGAAAGAAGATATCTTGTGATATGAACAAAGAAAAAGCTACACAGAATGCACCTCCTATGCTTCAATGTTTCAAGTGTAAGGAAATGGGTAATTATTATAATAAATGCCCTAATCCATGGGTTGTTGATGATGACTTATGTCAACAAACTCTTAAGGCCAAATACAAAGGAATGTCACATGCAATTTCTATCGTAGATGTGGAGTATGATAAGGAAGTGGTGACAGGTACATATACAAACCACTCTAAAGTAGAAATTGTTTTATTTGATTTTGGTTCCACCCACTAATTTATTTCTAATGAATTTTCTAAGGGTATCGCTGTACTATCTCCACAATTTGTATTGAGTTAGCTATGACAACACCTAATAGAACAATGTTTGCATCAAAAGTTTATAATTCTTCTCCAATTGACGTTTGTGGGTATGTGCTTCCTGCAATTCTTGTGATTCATCCTATGGTGTAATTTGATGTGATTCTTAGCATGGATTGGCTTTCATTATATGGATATCATATCGATTACCAAATAAGTGAATTCGCATTTCATATTCCTGATAAATCTATGGTCAACTATCAATTCAAGGATGAATATAATCTTCTAGTGGAAATTGCATCCATCTTATGGGTCTTGATTCCAATAAATGAAGGTTATTTATCTCAAATGGTTGGAGAGAAACTATTGATTAATAATATGCCCATTGTACAAGAGTTTGATGATGCCTTTCCAGAGGAATTTCTTGGTCTTCCATCAAATAATGAAGTTGATTTTTAATAGAACTCATACCAGGTGCTATTCAGATTTCAATGGCACATTAATGAGTAGACCCAATTTAGTTACAGGAGTTGAAGAAGAAACTCCAAGAGAATCTTGATAAGGGACTCATATGCCCTAGTGCACCACCTTGGGGAACACCTGTTCTGTTTGTTAAGAAGAAAGATGGATCAATGAGACTCTGCATTGATTATCGAGAACTTAACAAGATCAATATCATGAACAAATATCCTCTCCCATGCATTGATGACTTATTTGACCAACTACGTAGAGCTCACAGTACTGGAAATCCCATTTTTACCAACGCTTCTATCCTAACAGTTTATCAAACCATTGGGAATGGTTTTTTATACCAATGGTTTTAAAAAAACGGTTGGCATAGAGGATTTTATGAAGAAATTTACCAACAGTTTTTAAAACCGTTGGTATAGGCCTAAATTAATACACTTTAACCAAAAATTATATACTAACCGTTGGTATATGTTGGAATCTATGCCTCCTTTACCAACGGTTTAAAGAAACCATTGGTATAGGACTCTATTCCCAACTGTTGGGAAAGATTTCCCCTAAATCCAGTTCGGGTGTCCAGTTGCCCCTCCGCTCGATTGTAGTCCCCCTCAGCTCGACTGCAGCCATAAATTGAAGGTCTCCTGACGCTCTATCGTTACCCAGTCTCCAAAACTCCATCCATAATCTTCAATAAAACAATTTTCCTGTTATACACTTCAAATATGTAAGTTTTACCTCATTTATAATGTTTTTCATCTATTTTTTTATTTTCTATTTTGATTTGACCTAAACGTCTGGGATCTCTCTATACAAAGACTCAGAAACTCGTTCCTCTCACAGATCCATCTTAAATAAAACAATTTTGTAGTTCTACACTCTAAATCTGTATGTAATACCTTAGTTTTAATGTTTCGGATCTATTATTTTTGTTTTCTGTTTTAATTTGGTATAAACTAGGTTGTTTTGTTTATGGCATGCGAAGGTTAGTGATATTGAGGATGAATTGGAGGTTGGTTGGGTGATGTATTAGAATTGTGATGTTTTTTGGATTAAGTATAGTTAATTTTAAATGAATTATTTGGGGATTTCCTCCCTTTAACAGATCCCCCACTCCTGATGGACCATGGACACCCCCCTCTTGGACCCTGGACACTCCCCCCCTCCTGGAACTTGGACAGCCTAGCCCCCCTCTTTCTTGAAACTTGGACAGCCCCCCTCCTGGACCATGGAAAACCCCCTCCACCCTCCTCCCAGGACCTTGTATAGTCCCCCTCCTTCCTGGACCCTAGGAATCCCCCCACCATCCACCCTGGACCCTGGATATCCCCCCTCCTCGATGGACCCTGGACAGCCCCCCCTCCTTCCTTGTCCATGGATATCCCCTTCTCCCCTTCTCCTTGACCCTGGACAGCCCCCACGCCCCTTCCTAGACCCTGGACAGCCCCCACCCCTCCTCTTAGACCTTGGACATCCCCCTCATCCCCCTCCTCAACCACCAAATACCCCCCCACTTCAAAACATTGACCACAAAACTTGGACATGCTGGATTTTCTCTAAGAAGATAGATTTGATCCTCAAACCACCTCAATAATATCCTAAACAATGCTTATAATGTGGTTTTCACCACATAGCATCCAATTGTAATCCATGTCACTAGTCTATCCTCCCATGGATAGATTTTACAAAAAGTGTTAAACCTTAAGGATCCAAATAAAAATAAATTGATATAAGACATTTGATAATGGATTAAAATTTCAAATTGGGATCCAATGAGAAATATTTGAGATATTATGCATCATGTCCATGAGTAAATCCATTTTTATATATTCGATAAGTTATTTTTCACAATTTTTACACATTAATTGTTTTTAAAAATGGGACAAACATTTATAAAGGATCAAATGTATAAAAATGAATCAATTTGTGGATGCAGCTTAACCAACAATGTCCGCTTGTCTGCCTCTTCCATGATCACCGATGTGCACGTCCCGTCTCCATCTGACCTCACAAGATGGGTGACTTAGCATCTGGCTGATGATGAGCGCCATATTCTCTTATTCCACACCAGATTCACACCCGTTATGCTCCTGAAGTGATCAATCCCACTAAGTGTCCCTATGAGCTTGAGGACACGACCTCCAGTTCTTGTAAGAGGCAGAGGAGTTCTGAGCTGATGGACCAAGACGATTGACCAATGTCCATCCATATGGATGAAGAAATAAAACTTAGCACTTCCTAGGAGGCAACCCCTGTTCTAGAGTTTCATCATTTTTCTTTTTTTACATGGTTTTAGGAAATAAATATTGCATGTATGCAAACTTGTTTAGTTGGTTCTGATCTGTATGTGCACTTGTCATTACTCTCCATGACTACTTCTATTTTGTCTGATCCTTAGTGTTATTTTTTTGAAATGGTGCGGCTATGTGCTTTCTATGTGTAGATTTTACAGGTACATATGTATGTGCACTTTTTATTATTCCATTCATTCAGTGCTTAGGCCGATGGTAAGAGGGAGGTTCGTACCAGAGGTAGACGAGCAGCTCTGTGTACCCGACTAGACCCTTCCCCTCCAAAAAAACACATTCATATTCTATTGAAACTTAAGGGAAAGGATCCATGGGTAAAATGTGATGTGTATAAGTAAAACCCACCTCAATTAAAGGCATGGTGTGGCGAGGATCACTCAAACTGCCTCTCTTTTGTTCAAAATTGACTTATTTTTAAGTGAAATCAACAAATGACGTATGGGAAACCAACCAAACACATTAGGATTGTGTTGAAACTTTAGAAAAACGATCCATGGGTCATATGTGACATGTAAAAGTCAACTCCGCCTCAATAAGATGCGCGGTGTGGCCGGTATCACTCCAAGTGTATGTATTTTGTTTAAAATGGGCAATATTTTACGTACATACGCCAATCCAATAAAAAAGATTTTGATTGTGTTTATACTTTTTAAAAATGATCCATGACTCATATGTGTCATGTATGAGTCAACCCTGCCTCAATTCGAGACTCGGTGTGGCCGATACCACTCAAAGTGCCTCTGTTTTGTTAAAAATGGTCTTAATTTTAAGTGAAATCAACAACTGACATACGGAAAACTGACCAAACACATTCAGATTCTGTTGAAACTTAAGGAAAATTATCCATGAGTCAAACGTGACATATATGTGTCAACTCCGCCACAATACGAGGCTCGGTGTGGCCAACACAACTCAAAATGCCTCTGTTTTGTTAAAAAATGGACTTACTTTTAAGTGAAATCAACAACTGACATACGGTAAACCAACCAAATGCATTTGGATTATATTGATACTATAGTACAACGATAAATGGGTCATATGTGATGTGTACGAGTAAACCCCGCCTCAATCCAAGGCGCGGTGTGGACGGTACCATTCAAAATGTCTCTTTTTTGTTCAAAATGACTTTAATTTTAAGTGAAAACAACAACTGGCATACAGAAAACCGACCAAATGCATTCCAAATCTGTTGAAACATTAGTAAAATGATCCATGGGTCATATGTGATGTGTACATGTCGACCTCGCCTCAATAAAAGGCATGGTGTGGCCGAAACCACCAAACTGTCCCTGTTTTGTTAAAAATGGACAATATTTTACGTACATACGCCAAACCGATCAAACAGATTCTGATTGTGATGATACGTTTTCACAATGATCCATGACTCATACGTGATGTGTACGAGTAATCCCCGCCTCAATTAGAGGTCTGGTGTGGCCGACACTACTCAAAGTGCCTCTGTTTTGTAAAAAATGGACTTAATTTTGAGTGAAATCAACAACTAACATACGACAAACCGACCAAACTCATTCAGATTTTATTGAAACATAAGGAAAACGATACATGAGTCAAATTTGAGGTGTACGAGTAAACCCCGCCTCAATAAGAGGCTTGGTGTGGCCGAAAACACTCAAAATGCCTCTGTTTTGTTAAAAATGGACTTAATTTTAAGTGAAATCAACAACTGGCATACGGTAAACTGACCAAACGCCTTTGGATTCTATTGATACTATAGGAAAACAATACACAGGTCATATGTGACATTTCTGAGTCAACCCTGCCTTAATCTGTGGCGCGGTGTGGACGGTAGAATACAAAATGACTCTCTTTTGTTCAAAATGACTTTAATTTTAAGTGAAAACAACAACTGGCATACAAAGAACCAAACAAATGCGTTCTGAATCTGTTGAAACATTAGGAAAACAATCCATGGGTAATTTGTGACGTGTACGAGTCAACACTGCCTCAATCTGATGCGTGGTGTGGCGAGAACCACCCAAACTGTCCCTCTTTTGTTTAAAATGGACAATATTTTACGTACATACCTCAAACTGATCAAACAGCTTCTGATTGTGTTGATGCTTTTGAATAAATATCCATGACTCATATGTGATGTGTATGAGTCATCCCCGCCTCAATTTGAGACCCGGTGTGGCCGACACCACTCAAAGTGCCTCTGTTTTGTTAAAAATGGAATTAATTTTAAGTGAAATCAACAACTGACATACGGAAAACCGACCAAACACATTCATATTATATTTAAACTTAAGTAAAACGATCCATGGGTAAAATGTGATGTGTACGAGTAAAACCCGCCTCAATATGAAGCTCGGTGTGGCCGAAACCAATCAAAATGCCGTTGTTTTGTTAAAAATGGACTTAATTTTAAGTGAAATCAACAACTGACATACAGAAAACCGACCAAACGCATTTGGATTCTAATGATACTATAGTAAAACGATCCATGTGTCATATGTGACATGTACGAGTCAACTCCGCCTTAATCCGAGGTGTGGTGTGGACGGTACCATTCAAAATGTCTCTCTTTTGTTCAAAATGACTTTAATTTTAAGTGAAAACAACAACTAGCATACGAAAAACCAAGAAAATGAATTCTGAATCTGTTGAAAAATTAGGAAAACGATCCATGGGTCATATTTGATTTGTACGAGTCAACCCCGCCTCAATCCTAGGAGCGGTGTGGCCGGAACCACCCAAATTGTCCCTCTTTTGTTTAAAATGGACAATATTTTACGTACATACGTCAAACCGATCAAACGGCTTCTGATTGTGCTGATACTTTTAAAAAACGATCCATGACTCATATATGATGTGTATGAGTCAACCCTGTCTCAATTCGAGGCCCGGTGTTGCTGACACCACTCAAAGATCTTCTGTTTTGTTAAAAATGGACTTAATTTTAAGTGAAATCAACAACTGACATACGACAAACCGACCAAACGCATTCAGATTATATTGAAACATAAGGAAAATAATACATGAGTCAAATTTGATGTGTATGAGTAAACCCCGCCTCAATACGAGGCACGGTGTGGCTGACACCACTCAAAATGACTCCATTTTGTTAAAAATAGACTTAATTTTAAGTGAAATCAACAACTGACATACAGTAAACTAGCCAAATGCATTCAGATTCTATTGATACTATAGAAAAACGGTCCATTGGTTATATGTGACGTGTACGAGTCAACCCCGCCTTAATCTGAGGTGCGGTGTGGCCGGTATCACTCCAAGTGTATGTATTTTGTTTATAATGGACAATATTTTACGTACATACACCAAACCAATCAAACAGCTTATGATTGTGTTTAAAATTTTTAACAATGATCCATGACCCATATGGGATGTGTACTAGTCAACCCCTCCTCAATCTGATGCCCAGTGGGGCCGACACCACTCAAAGTGCCTCTGTTTTGTTTAAAATGTACTTAATTTTAATTGAAAACAACAACTGACAGACCGGAAACCGACCAAACGCCTAGGGATTCTATTTAAACATTAGGACAACCATCCATGAGTCATTTTTAATGTGTACGAGTCAACCATGCCACAATCCGAGTCGCAGTGTGGCCGAGACCACTCAAACTGTCTCTCTTTTGTTAAAAATGGACTAAATTGTAAGTAAAATCAACAACTGACATACGGGAAACCTACCAAACACCTTAGGATTCTATTGAAACGTTATGAAAATGATCCATGGGTCATATGTGATGTGTCTGAGTCAACCGCACCTCAATCCGAGGCATAGTGTGGCTGAAACCACTCGAAGTGTCTCTCTTTTGTTTCAAAAGGACATCATTTTTAGTGAAAACAACAACTGACATACGGAAAACCAACCACATGAATTCAACTTCTGTTGAAACGTTAGGAAAACAATCGATGAGTCATATGTGACGTGTACAAGTCAACCCCACCTCAATAAGAGGTGCAGTGTGGCCGGAACAACTCGAAGTGTCTTTCTATAGTTTAAAATGGACTTCATTTTAAGTGAAAAGAACAACTAACATACGGAAAACTGACCAAAAACATTCAGATTCTGTGGATACCATAGTAAAAGGATACATGGGTCATTTGTGACGTGTACGAGTCAACTGTGCCTCAATCTGCGCCTCAGTGTGACTGCCACATCTCAAAGGGACTCACATTTCATTGAAATGGAAAACATTTTAAGTGAAAACAACAACTGACAAGTCAAAACGCATTCATATTCCATTGAAACATTAGGAAAATGATCCATGGGTCATTTGTGACGTTTACAAGTCAACCCCACCTCAATCCAAGTCGTGGTGTGGCCGGAACCACTCGAAGTGTCTCTCTTTTGTTTCAAAAGGACATCATTTTTAGTGAAAACAACAACTGACATACGGAAAACTGACCAAATGCATTCAGGTTCGGTTGAAACATTAGGAAAAAAATTCATGAGTCATATGTGACGTTTATGAGTCAACTCACCTCAATATTAAAAGGGAATTCATTTTAAGTGAAAAGAACAACTGACATACGGAAAACCGACCAAACACATTCGTATTCTGTTGATACTTTAGGAAAAGTATCCATGGGTCATTTTTTATGTTTATGAGTCAACCACGGATCAGTCCAATCCTTGGTGTGGCCTCCACGACTCAAAGTGACTCACTTTTCTTTGAAATGGAAAACATTTTAAGTGAAAACAACAACTGACATACTGAAACCCCACAAAACGCATTTTGATTCCGTTGAAACTTTAGTAAAATAATCCATGGTTCATTTTTTATGTTTACGAGTCTACCGCGACTCAATCCGAGCCTTGGTGTGGTCGGGACAACTCAAAGTGGCTCACTTTTCTTTGAATTGGAAAACATTTTAAGTGAAAACAACAACTGACATACTGAAAACTGACCAAACACATTAAGATTCCGTTGAAACATTAGGACAATGATCCATGGGTCATTTTTGACGTGTAAGAGTCAACTCCACCTCAATACAATACGCAGTGAGGCCGGAACCACTCGAAGTGTCTCTCTTTTGTTTCCAAAGGACAACATTTTTAGTGAAAAAAACAAATGACATACGGAAAACTGACCAAGTGCATTCGTATTCCATTGAAACGTTAGGAAAACAATCCATGAGTAATATGTGACGTGTACGATTCAACCCCACCTCATTCCGAGGAGCGGTGTGGCCGGAACCACTCGACGAGTCTCTCTATAGATTAAAATGGACATCATTTTAAGTGAAAAGAACAACTGACATACGGAAAACTGACCAAACACCTTCGGATTCTGTTCATACTTAAGGAAAAGGATCCATGGGTCATTTGTGACATGTATGAGTCAACCACGCCTCAATCCAATCCTTGGTCTGGCCTCCACAACTAAAAGTGACTCACTTTTCTTTGAAATGGAAAACATTTTAAGTGAAAACAAGAATTGACATACTGAAACCCCACAAAACGCATTTGGATTCTGTTGAAACTAAAGGAAAACAATCCATGGTTCATTTTTGATGTTTATGAGTCAACCGTGCCTCAATCCGAGCCTTGGTGTGGTCGGGACAACTCAATGTGACTCACATTCCTTTGAATTGGAAAACATATTAAGTGAAAACAAAAACAGACATACTGAAAACTGACCAAACTCATTAGGATTCCATTGACACTTTAGGACAATGATCCATGGGTCACTTGTGACGTGTTAGAGTCAACCCCACCTCAATCCGAGTCGCGATGTGGCCTGGATCACTCTAACTATCTCTCTATAGTTTAAAATGAACTTCATTTTAAGTGAAAAGAACAACTGACATACGGAAAAACGACCAAACACATTCATATTGTGTTGATACATTAGGAAAAGGATCCATGGGTCATTTTTAATGTGTACGAGTCAACCAGGCCTCAATCTGAGCCTCGGTGTGTCCTCCACAACTCAAAGTGGATCACTTTTATTTGAAATGGAAAGCATTTTAAGTGAAAACAACAACTGACATACGAAAAAATGACAAACACATTCGGATTCTATTGAAAATTTAGGACAAAAATAGATGGGTTATTTGTGACGTTTACGAGTCATCCCTGCCTTAATCTGAGTCACAGTGTGGCGGGCATCACTCAAAAATGTCATTTTTTTAAATGAACCACATTTTAAGTAATAATAACTGGCATACAGAAAACCAAAGAAACACTTTCGAAATATGTTGATACTTTAGGAAAATGATCAATGGGTCATGTGTGACGTGAACTATTCAATCATGCCTCAATACGAGGCATGGTGTGACAGGTACTACTCTAATTGCATATATTTTGTTTAAAATGGATATCATATATAGTAAAAACACATGTATATGAAAAACCTATAAAATTATGAATTGAATTCCAAATTTCACATATAATTGTCATCTAAATTTGAAATTGAATTCTAAATGAATTTTAAAATGAATTCTAAATAAATTCTAAATAAATTTTAAAATGAATTCTAAATGAATTCTAAATTAGGTATCTTTATAATTACGTTATGAATTCTGATTTAATTATGAATGTGTATAGTTTCAAGATGTATTATATGTTAAACGTATATGAATTTGTTCTATATATGTATATGTTAGGTGGTTATTGCAGGTAAAGGAGAGGGATTGAAGATTCACAGGTGAATGGAGACCCTGTTCCTCCCCTGTGCAAATTCCAGGCTACTGTGCAATTTGTAGGCTGCTGTGCAATTTGCACAGCATAGGCTATGCCAATGGTTTAAAATCGTTGGCATGGTCTTCTAAGGAGGATTATACCAATGCTTCAGATGGAGCCATTGGTATAAACTCTTTCCCAACAGTTTCAAACCGTTGGGAAATGATGTATAGTTGGATTTTTCACAACGGTTTTGAGTGAACCGTTGGGAAAAGCTAGAGATTTTGTTGGGTTTTCCCAATGGTTTACATAAAAACATTGGGAAAACATATGCCAACGGTTAATGTAAACCGTTGGGATAGGTTTATTTTCCTAACCTATCATAACAGTTCATTGTAAACCGTTGGGAAAACTTTTCCCAATGGCTTACTTTCCCACGGTTTGTAGAACCGTTCGGATAGATATTCCCAACGGTTCTGCGACCTTTCCCAACAGTTGTGAACCGTTGAAAATGCCTTGTTTTCCAGTAGTGTCAATACTTTTCCAAGATTGATCTTCATTCATTATATCATTAATTATGGTTCAAAAGGGAGTATATAACAAAGATGACATTCCGTTCAAGGTACAGACACTGTGAGTTTATTGTGATGGCATTTGGTCTTACTAATTCCCCTGCTATCACCATGGATTTGATGAATAGAGTCTTTAGAGACTATTTTGATAAGTTTTTGGTAGTCTTTATATACGATATTCTTTTCTATTCAAAGAGTAAGGAAGAACATGAAGATCACTTTAGAATTGTATTAAATACCCTAATAAAGGAGAATATTTATGCCAAATTTAACAAGAATGAATTTAGGCATAAAAAAGATTCATTTTGGGTCACATAATCTCAAAAGTGGGGATATCTATGGATCCATCAAATAAATAGGTTACTGAAAGATGGTCAAGACCAACAACAGAAACAATGATGGGAAGATTTCTTGGTTTGGCTAGATATTACCAGCATTTTGTGAATGATTATTCATGATTATCTAATCCACTAACCCGTATGACTCGAAAAGGATTTAAGTTCGTTTGGATGGAGGAGTGTGAAGAAAATTTAAAGGAGTTAAAAAGAAGGTTATCCAGTGCACCTGTGCTCACACTACCTTGTAGTGGAGAAAGGTTTGTGATCTACAGTGATGTATCCAAGAATGGATTGGGGTGTGTTCTCATGAAAAATGATATGGTGATAGCTTATACCCCACGACAATTGAAAATCCATAAGAAAAATTACCCAATCCATTGTCTGGAATTAGCTGCTGTAATATTTGAATTAATGATTTTGAGGAATTATCATTATGGTGAAAAGTGTGATATTTATACTGATCATAAAAGTTTAACGTTTATTTTCACACAAAAGTAGTTGAATATGCACCATAGAAGATGGTTGGAGTAGATTGAGGATTATAACTACTCAACTCATATTCACCCTGGGAAAGAAAATAAGGTGGCAGACGCATTAAGTAGAAAATACCATACTAGCTTATCCATGATGAGGATCATAAAACATCCAATATTTATGGATTTACAAAGGATGTATATTGGCATTATAATGGAATGGGAAAATTCTTATCACTCTCAAATTAATGTTCAACCATCTATACATGCGAAGATTAAAGAGTTATAGAATGAAGATGTAGAGTTACAAAAGAAGGTGAGAAATTTTACTGAATTTTAGTTTGATTATGATGAAATAATAAGGATTAGGAATCGAGTTTGTGTTCCTTCCATTCTAGAATTAAAGAAGGAAATATTTGATGAATCTCATAGTTCTTCATTCTCTACTCACCCTTGAAGAATGAAGATGTATAGGGTTCTGAGGTTAGTACATCTGGTGGGATGGCATGAAAAGAGATGTTTCTGAATATTTTTCTCGATGCATGGTTTGTCAGCAAGATAAAGCTGAGAGATAGAAGTCTAAGGGGATGTGACAACCATTACCCATACAAGAATGGAAATGGGAAAACATCACTACGGACATTATTACTGGACTTCCTAAAACATCCCATGGAAATAGTGTTCTCTGAGTTATAGTTGATCGTCTTATGAAGTCCGCACACATTATTTTTATTAGAGAAGATTTCTCTCTTGATCAGCATACCGGGATATATATGAAGGAAGTTGTAAGATTGCACGGAGTACCACTTTACATTATATATGATCGGGATCCGAGGAATACCTTTGGTGAAGTCTTCACCATACTCTAGATACAGAGTTGAGTTTTAGCACGGATTATCATCCTCAGACAGATTGTCACTCTGAGAGGAAAATTAAAACTCTAGAATATATGTTGAGAGACTTCTCTATTTATTTCAAATGTGTTTGGGATCAACACCTACATTTGGTGGAATTTTCATATAATAATAGATTTCACTGAAGTCTTCAGATGGATCCTTAGGAATCTCTCAATGGAATGAAATACAGCACTCTATCTTTCTAGGATGAAGTTGTGGGAAAAAAGCTATTAGGACCTAACCTTGTTGATGAGATGGTAGAAAAGGTAAGATATATTCAAAAACACATAAGAAAAGATCAGAGTTGACAAAAATTTTTGGCATCAACCGATGAAAAGACCTACAGTTTTATGTGGGTGATAAAGTGTTCTTACGAATATCACCCTGGAAGAGAGTAATGAGATTTGGAAAGAAGGGCATGCTGAGCCCTAGGTATATTGGTCGTTTTGAAATATTGGATTGTGTTGGGAAGGTAGTTTACTTATTTATGCTTCAACCAAATATCTCTCATGTTCATGATGTGTTCCATGTATCTCTCCTGAGAAAGTATATACTCGATCCTTCACATGTACTAAGCTCAGAAGTTGTACTGCTAGAGCAAAATCTCTGTTATGAAGAACAACCAATAAAGATTCTGGATCATAGTGAAAAGGTTCTACAAAACAATACCACTCTCATGGTTAATGTTTTATGAAGGAACCATCAATTAGAATAATCTACATGGGAACTTGAGGATATGATGAGGGAGAGGTATCCTCATTTTTTTTATGATGTGATGAATTTCGAGGGATAAATTCTTTTTAAGGGGGGTAGAATGCAACACCAGGATATTTTATGAAAAGTATTTAGTTATTATGAATTATTTTATACGCAGAGGAATCTTTCACTACCCGCAACACTATCTTGGATTGCATTCCACACAAGAGCAACCGTCTTCGATAGCTTATGTTGTACGTAATACCAGATTTCACTAAACAACGATATATTATTATAATATTATATAAACTATCCATTATGAATAGTTATGACAACTTTTTGAAATTTTATAAATTTTAACATTCAAAATGGATTTCATATTTATATTTAGAATATCGAAATTACCCTAGGGTGATTTTTTGGTATTTTTCTGAAAACATTCAATTTTTGATGACTAGTGAAAACATTGGGTTTCTATATAAAAATAGACTTTTTATTAAAATTATTATTTATTTTATTTAAATTTATTTTATGTCAAAATAGATACATAATACCTATACAAGTTCAATTTAAGTCATTAGAATCATTTTATAATAATTTTAGATATATAAAAATTTTATTGAACTTTTCACTGACTTTTACCCACCTCCAAGGAGAATTTACAAGTTTATATAAAACTTAATATTACCACTTCTGTGAGTGGAATTTCAAAAATATGAAAGACCAAGTTGATATCAGTAAGTAAAATTTGGATCAATGAGATGATTTTTTTGGTGAATAGTATCATTTTACATTTATTTACCACAGTTAAAAGTAAATAGGGTAATTAAGGGTCAAAATGATATTATTAGTATCTTAACACATGTCATAATTATATTGGATAAGTTTAATTCAACCAAAAACAACCATAGTAATATAATATTATCATTTTGGTCCACTTGGATTAGATTTGGACATTTATTAATATATAATTCAAAGAAGATTTAAAAGAGTTAAAATCAAATATTAATAACAAAAACCTCTTCAATATAGGGTTATACATGATATAAATTTGACTATAAATATTTATTAGAATGATAAAAAGATTTAATACATAATGGTATTTTATTTATAATTTTTAGACATTAAATTATTTAAATTATTTATTACACAATGATTATGCAGTAATTACCATATTAATGAAATATTTACCTAATTGATGTTATAAATACCCAAATAAATTTAATTTGAGACTTTTTATGAATTCCAGTAATTTTATAGGTTAATATGACATGATATTATTGATTAAACTAATTTTTTTTTCTAACTAATCATGATGTTATGATTTTCACAAAAATCAATTACCAAATAGTGTCAAAATTGACATAAAATAGTTTTTAAAACAAATATTATATTATTAATTGTTATTCAATTACTAAAAATCTATGGTTCTGCCAAATAAATTATATGAGGTCATATATATTAATAATGAACCACTTGGGGTTCGTTTGGATTTTTATAGTACGGTTATTAACCTTATAGTGTAAGAAAACAATAAGACATGATAAAAGTTCAATTATTTAAATTAGAGTTAAATCTAAATGATAAGGTTAAAATATAACCTAAACTTGTCTAAAATATATTGATTGAAAGGATTTATACCCATCCCCAATTTAGCTTCTAAATAAATCAATTTTGAGCTATTATAAACTGAATATGACTTTATTATAAAATAATATTTTATGTTTTTCTTAAGGTGCACCTCACACCTCTTATAAAAGGGAACTTATTCCCTCATTTCATTACACAATTTGGAACCTTAATGCTCGGAAACTCCATTCCATTTCCCTTATAAACTTCCCTACAAACAGTATAGAGGTTCTGGCCTCCCCAATATACCAACTCTAGTGCCTTCAGAGAAAGTAAAAAAGTGGTGCGTCGAAGAAGAGTTAATCTCTTCTACCGATTCTTCCATAATTCTTTCTTCTTCAACTTCTTCTTAATTAGTTGTTTCATTATAAAGTAACAACATAAGTATAACTAATATAATTATATGTTATTACATATATAAAACAACCAAATTTCACCTTCTATGCATCCTATAGAAAATGAAATCACTGCGTGTGCGTACGTACAGAATACCGTCTCCACGACGTAGTGTAATATATTTTTCCAACACTGCCTTTTTGGATGGGTATAATGGTTTCAAGAATAGTTATTATGAAATCATTCTAATTATTTGATATTATATCATCTAATACAATTCAATTAAATAATTATGTGAATGATATCATCGCTCATGGGTAGGTACGGATTACCGTCTCCACGATGGGATGAGATTCATTTTCCATGTTAACCATTCAAGAATAATTATAAAGTATATATAATAAATAATAATGAAATATATGACCTGATAAAACTACATTATTTATGTATGTATATATATATATCATCTACATACTTCCATAAAATTCAATAAGGAAACTAAAACAACAATCATGCGTACGTATGACCTACCGTCTCCATGAACAGTGTGTTACATTTCATTTATCTATCTATTATATATATATATATAATGAAAATATATTATATATAAATCATTTTTTACATTCTATAAGTATGTAAATCATTATATATGTAATAATAATATCAAGACCAACAAGTCCAAACACGTATGATAAATGAAACGATTTTACCCAAAATGATACTTTAACATGGAATTGACAAATGAACTGGTAATATAAATATCTAAGTGAACCAAATATGATATAATAACAATTAATATGATTATTAAATAATTCCATGAAATTATTTGAATCATTATGCAGGAGGTTTGGATACATGAGAAGCATATCAGAGATAAGGAAAGGGAAAATTTTGCAATCTCATTGTTATCCGAGATTGTTTATACGTAAGTATTTACTTGTAACACCCTGAGATTTTATGAAAAATATTCTTTTTAATTTCATTAATTTCATGTGTTGTACGCTACACCAAAAGAAGCTTGCATAACATGCATCCTTGACTTTCCTTGCATTACATGCAAGCGCGACCTTCCGCGATAGCGTGTGTTGTATGCAATACGGAGTTTTGCTAAACAATGATATGCTATTAAAATATTATTAAAACTAGCCGTTATGAATAGTAATAACCACTTTTTGAAATTTTTGAAATTTTATTTATTAAAATGGACCTCATTTTTGGATTTGTAATATCGAAATTAGCTTAGGGTTAAATTTTGGTACTTTTCGGATAACTTTAATTTTCTGATGAATAGTGAAAATTACTAAATTTTAATTAAAAACAACCTTTTTAATCGAAATAATTAATAGTGATAAATTATTAATTTGAGTGGTTTTAATTTATATTTAGAATATATTTTTACAATTTAATACAATGTTTTTCATTGGATGTAATTTCACATTTAAACCAGACATAAACAAGTGTCAATCTTTTGATAGTTATTATCTTTTAAAAACACGCTGTTTGTTTTGATGACGGGAATTAATTTTTAAATTAGTTAATGTAACTGATATGTATTGAATTTGGTAAAATAAACATCATTTTTGAATTCATAATATCAAATATAGCGTAGGCCTGATTTTTGGTATTTTCTGGAAACATTCATTTTTTGATGAATAGTGAAACCACTAAGTGGTAGTTAAAAAACTGAATTTTCATACAACTTAATTTTACCGCTTCTGTGAGTGGAATTTTGAAAATCCGAGAGACACGGTTGATGTAAGTAAGTAAAATGTGGTTCAATGGGATGAAAATAATTTTTTGGTGAATAGAAACTTATTACTTTTTTTTCCACGGTTAAAAGTAAATAGGGTAATTAAGGGTAAAAAAGATATTATTATTACCCTAAAAAATGTCCTAATTCTATTGGACAAGTGTAATTCGACCAAAAAACAACCTTAGGAATAAAATATTACCATTTAGGCCCACTTGGATTTGATTAGGACATTTATTATTAATTTATTTAAAGAAAGGTTAAAATAGTTAAAATCAAAGTTTAATAAATAAATCATTATTAATATGGGGTTATACATAAGATAAATTCAACTATAAATATTCATTAGAAATATAAAAAGATTTCCTACATAATGGTATTTTATTTGTAATTTTTAGACATTAAATAATTTAATTTATTTATGACACATTGATGATGCAATAATTATATTATTATTGAAATATTGACATAATTGATGATATAAATACCCAAATAAATGTAATTTGAGACTTTTTATGAATTCCACTAATTATCAAGGATAATATGACATGTTAGTACTGATTTAATTAACCTTTTTCAAACTAATCATTCTGTTATGAGTTTCACAAAAATCAATTACTAAATAGTGTCAAAATTGACATATAATAGTTTTTAAAACAAATATTATATTAGTAACTGTTATTTTATTCGTAAAAATTTTACGGTTCGGCAAAATGACTTAGATAAGGTTATATATATTAATAATAAACAAATTGGGGTTCTTTTGGCTGCTTATAGTAAGTTTATTAACCTTATAGTATAAGAACACAAGAAGACACGGTAAAAGTAAAATTATTTTACTTAATGTTAAATCTAAATGATAAGGTTAAAATAGGAACCTAAACTTGTCTAAATTCTATTGGATGAGATGATTTAGACCCATCCCCACCTTAGCTTAGAAATAAATCAATTTAGAGCTACTTAAAACCGAATTTGTCTTTATAATAAAATAATATTTTTAGTTTTTCCAAAGTAGCCCCTCTCCTCCCTTATAAAAGGGCACCTCCTCCCTCTCTTCCTCACACCACATTGAGCCTTCAAGCTCGGACAAACCCTTCCGAATTCCATTCTACACTTCCCTAGAATCATCCTAGAGGTTCTGGTCCTCCTCAAAGACCAATTTTAGTGCCCTAAAAGGAGATCTCAAAGAGGCGCTTCAAAGAAGAGGTAATGTCCGTTACCGATTCTTTCAACTTTATTTCTTCTTCCACTTCTTCTTCTTAGGTTGTTTAATTATGAAGTAATAACATAAGTATCACTCATATACTGATATGTTATTATAAGTATGAAACAACCCTATTTCAACATCTATCCATCCTACTGAAAACGAAAGCACCGCGCGTGCGTACGTACGGAATACCGTCTCCACGCCGTGGTGTAATCTATTTTCCACCACCACCTTACTTGGATGGGTATAATGGTGTACATAATAACTATATATGATTATTGTAAAGTGATATTGATTCTGATATAGTATACATAGACTCCAATACAATTCCACGATCATGAGAACGATATCATCGCTCGTGCGTACGTACGGACTACCGTCTCCACGACGCGATGAGATACATTCTCCACGTTAACCATTCATGAACGATTATAAAGTATATATAATAAGTAATCATGAAATATATGACATAATAATGATACTGGATTTATGTGTATATATATGTATGTCATCTACTTAATTCCATTCAACTCAATAAGAAAACGAAAACAACGTTCATGCGTACGTACGGCCTACTGTCTCCATGAACGGTGTATTTCTTTCCATTTACTGATCTATTATATATATGTATATTCTGAATATATATTATATATAAATCATATTTTATATTCTGGAATTAATTAATCATTATCTATGTAATCATATGAATAAT
Source organism: Viscum album (assembly GCA_963277665.1). NCBI lineage: Eukaryota > Viridiplantae > Streptophyta > Magnoliopsida > Santalales > Viscaceae > Viscum > Viscum album. The sequence goes on along the minus strand of OY728136.1, from coordinate 316,810,211 downwards.
TACAAGTCAAAACATGGATGACAAATAAAACGATTTTACCCAAAACGCTCTTTAACATGGAATTTACAAAAGAATGGGTAAAATAAAGTCATAAGTGAACCATATATGATATCATAACAATGAGTATGATTCTGGAATAAGTTAATGAAATTATTTAAATCATTATACAGGAGGTTCGGACAATTACAAAGAAAATCGGACACAAGGTAAGGGAAAATATTACAATCTCATTTTTATCCGAGATTGCTTATACTTTGGTATTTAATGGGGTTTATTTTATCATCGACATACATGTCTGATCAATATGTAATATTATTTCCATACACCTACAATTTTTTAAATCCAATTTTACCCTTCGGTGAGTTTTTAGTAAAATATATGAAAGGAATCTTTTCTCGTTTTTCGTACGAGGTACTTTTTGACTTTTCCGGCAAAAGTACGAGAAGAATGTTTTTTTTTAACTTATACGACAAGAATGGATTTTTAAAACATTATTTCCAAGAACCTTACTTTACAAGTTTTCAAGTCTATTTTTAATCAACTTCCTTTAGTTTAGAATTGTATGACATGTTATGAAAGGAAAAGTGTTTTTGAAGTAGAAATGATATTTTCCTCAAGAGTGGAGTTCAAGTGTTTTATCAAAATTATTTTCCATCTAAGATAATAAAGGGTTCTGTTTCTATCCCTATTATTACATTGATTTGATTATGTTGTTATGGAATTATTTTTAGGAATTCCTTTATCTTATATGAATTGTTTAATGATGTCCCGATGTTTAAGATTCCCATTTTTTATTACATGGGTTATGTTATGATGTGTGGTTTATGATTTTGTGGCACACATAATAATGGTATAATTATGAGATGGGTGGGACCTATATCTCCCTCCAATTCATTGGGTAAGGATTTTATATCTCATGAGATAGACATGGCTGGAACGGCAGGTTAAACTGGTTCAGTGAAACAGGACTGAAACGAGGAGTGAACTCGGTTCAGAAAGGGACTTTGTCCACTAAGATAGTCTTGGCATTGAGTCTTTACTAACAAGAAATGGTTCTCTATGATTATGTGTGTATGTCACAAAGTTTCATGTTTTAAGTTATGATTATTGGGACTAGATTTCACTACTATGATTTATCCCATGTTATGAAATTATGATTTCTTTTGCAGGTTACGATTTCCAAAAGTTATGTTCTTATGAATATGATGTGATTGATATTTCTTTTGTTTACCCTTTCTGAGCATTTGAGCTCACCCTTTTATGTTTTTTCCCCGGGATATAAAGAAAGGTTTTAGGTAAAAAAATGGAATATCTTTATGGGATATGTTGAAGATCTTTCACCATGATTAAAAGATTATATTCCAAGTATCCAAAGACACTAAACTATTACGGTCCTTGTGTGTGTTTTTTTAATGTAATAAGTATTACGAAAATGTAATGTAATGTCCATGTACGTTATGCTTCGGGTCTCTACATTACTGGGGTTATAATTTCATCCACTTCAATAAAAATGTTTATCATAAAGTGGTTAATATTATTCCATGTATTTTTAATGTCATGTTTAACACTCTTTTACTTTTACATTGTGTTATGGAAGGAATAATTCTTTTGTTTACCATAAGAGGAAATTTTTGACTTTTCTGGAAAAAGTACAAGGAGAATGTATTTTTAAACATATATGGCATGAATGAAATTTTACGGTTTCATAAAACAATTTCTTCCTGAATATTACCCTTCTAAATTTCATGATTATTTTTTACATTATCCTTATCTTTTAAAATTGAATGGAATTTTGTCAAGAGAAAATGATTTTGAAGAAGAAATGATATTTTCCTCAATAATCTATTTCAAGTGTTTTGACATTACTATTTTCCATGTGCTACATATGGAATTTTTTGTGTATGAATTTTTTTCATGATATAGGTTTGTGGAATATTTCATATTTCCCTAGTTGTGAATAATGATTTTGTGTGCCTCATTTATAAGGACCCGTCGTTAAACATTACTTATTAATGAATTAAATTATTAATTCACATTGAGGATCTTTTCATGTTTAGAGTTTTAGGGAATTAGGACATAACTATTACATCTCAAAGATTACAAAGTATTCACATCTAATAAGGTTCCATTTTTTTAGAAAAATAAAAACTCTTGAACAAAAGAGTCATGTCTAGTTCCTTGTTTTAGAGAGCCTCACATTTCCTTGATCCCATCCTTGACCCTATTAAACTTTATGTCCTGTGAAAAATATTTCAAAAAACTTGGGATGAGCATAAAAAGTGCAGTAAGGGTTATAAAAATATGGAAAGAAAACATTATTCCATGTATACATAAGAATTAATGAAATCATAATTTTACTCATAAAACATAAGCAATTTATCATACCTCATGAAATCATAAGATTTACGAATAACTCATAGAAATTATAAGACATAATGGTAACTTGAGGCATACATAACATTCTTACATGGGGAGTAACCCTCATGGTTACGTTTGGAAAACTCATCCTAGTATATTCCTTAAATATCTTCGGAGAAACCTTAACGTTTAACCCCTTCGCGTTACCCAATGCATTAGAGATCTATATCGGGCTCACCCGTCCTTAGTTTGTCATGGAACCACCCGTCTTCATAAACAATGCCCAAGAACCATAACATAATAATAGCTCATAACTTAATCATAAAGGAAAGATAACATTCCCACATTACAATAAAAATATAACATTTTAAGATATTGAAATAATGAATCCATTATAAAAACCATTTTCACATCCATTTAAAACATTTAATAAAGAGATTTTTGAATCAAAGTGTACCATACCACTTTGAAGCTTTTAACATTTCAAACCATTAATATCCACATAAGTAAATAATTAAAACCATATTGAAAACATCGATATTTATGTGAAATATTTATAATAATAAATCATTAAAACATTTAAAACTATATTTTAGATAAAGGGTTTTTAAAAAAATGACAGACACTTGAATACAATAATTGAGGAATAACATTTGATCAGAACATTATAATAGCATGTTAATAAAGGGATTAATGATATAATATGCCAAAGGATAGTATATACACCATATAAGAGTGAATTGGTGCATAACAACAATGATGTCTCAATAGAAATGTAAAATGAGATGAAATCCATTATAAAGATGGTATCCTTAAATTAAGGACAAATCAATCTCATAATTATGTGTGAAAAATTTAAATACACACAATATAAGTGGATATTAAGTGTAAAACAATCACATTCACTCACACATATTCATAGCATGACATGTTCAAGGAGTATATGTTTAACCCAAAGGATTGAAATTGAGTTAAGAAGATCCATTGCAAGAATTCGGCAGCCTAACGACGTCAATTTAAAATTCATAAAACGAGTTGATGAGAGATAAAATGGTATCTCATCACTTGGACATAAATATTACATCAATAAGGATATAGACGAACATATCCAAACACACAAATATGAAAAATTAAAAGTCCTAACAAAATAATTCTTTCTAAAAGAGGAGTGTGAAAGGTTCCCTTACCGATTTGGGAAACATTCGAAACGTACACCCCATGAAATAAGGGTCATACAATGAAGATTTAAATAAAAATAAATGAGAGTGTATTACACAAATAGTAAGATAATGGTAAGTACCTACACCACACAAAACGAAATAGTGGCCATTGTAGCATGAATCTCACGGGAATAAAAAGTGAGATGAAAATTCCCTTATGAAAATTTTGCAGCCTAACGACGCCACATAAAACATCCAAAAACTTATTGATGAGATAAATTATTTTAACACCCCAAGCTTCTACGGTACGCTTCTCTTTGAATAATGCGATAGTGTGTGTTGTACGCAACATCGAGTTCTAACACACCACAACCAATCAAACTAGCCGTTATGAATAGTAATACCTACTTTTTGAAATTATATATATTTTATATTTCAAAATGGACTTCATTTTTGGATTCTGAATATCGAAATTAGCCTAGGGTGAAATTTTGGTACTTTTTGGATAACTTTCATATTTTGATGAATAGTGAAAATTACTAAATTTTTAATTAAAAACAACTTTTTTAATCAAAATAATTAATATTGATAAATTATGAATTTGAGTGGTTTTAAAGTATATTTATAATATATTATTACCATTTAATTCAATGTTTTTCATTTGACATAATTTTACAGTTAAACCAGACATAAACAAGTGTCAATCTTTTGATAGTTATTATCTCTTAAAAACACGCTTTTTGTTTTAACAACGGGAATTAATTTTAAATTAATTTCTGCCACTTCTGTGTTTTGAATTTGAAAAAATGGATTCCATATTTGGAATCAGGATTTTCAAATTGTGTAAATAGGTATCTTTAATTTTTAGACATTTTAAATAATTACTGCGGTAAATATTTTATTTACCATGGTTAAGGGTAAATCCAGTAAAGAAGGGTTAAAAAATAATATTATAATAATACTAAATTACTCTAAAACGTGTCCTAACCTTATTGGTGGATACTTATCCGACCATGGGCATCTTTGGGTCAATTTTCGGACCTCATGGAGCCACATGTAGGTGATAGGGACACTTTATTTTAATTATGTTAAAAATGAATACAATAATGACACAAGCATATATCTTTTAGAAAACCAATTTTTACATAGGGTTATATATGTTGGATTTTATATTATAAATATTCATTAGAAAGATAAAAATATTTCCTACATAATTATATTTTATTTATAATTTTGAGACATTAAATTTTTTAATTTATTTATGACACAATGATGATGCAGTAATTACTATAACAGTGAAAATTTAAAATAATTGATATTATAAATACCCAAATAAATATAATATGAAACTTTTAATGAATTAAACTAATTTTCTAGGATAATATGATATATTAGTATTGATTAAATTTACTTTTTGAGAAGTAATAAATCTGTTATGAGTTTCACAAAAATCAACTATTGAATAGTGTCAAAATTGACATAAAAGAGTTTTTAAAACAAATATTATATTATTAATTAGTATTAAATTCCTAAAAATCTAAGGCTCAGCCAAGAGACTTATATCATGATAGGTGTCTTATTAATGGACCACTTGGGGGTCTCTTGGATGTATATGGTAAGTTTATTAACCATATAATATAAAACTACAAAGAGACATTGAAAAAGTGAAACTAATTAACTTAGAGTTAATACTTAAAGATAAGGTTAATATAATGACCCAAACCTCTCTAAATTATATTGGCTTAGTGTTTTTCGACCTATCCCCACCTTAAAATTTAAATAATCAACTTTGGAGCCATTATAAACCGAATATGAATTTATTATAAATTAATATTTCTAGCTTTTCCAAAGGTACCCATCACCCCTCTATAAAAGGGCACTCCTCATTCTCATTTCTTCACACCTTAAAAGCCTTTTTTTCAGCCAAACTCGGCCCAAATACTCTCCCAACTTCCCTCAATACAACCTAGAGGCCTTAGTTTGATCAGAAAGCCACCCTATTGAGTCCTTTTGATCAAATCAAAAGGAAGAACCCGAAGAAGAGGTAATGTTTTCACCACCCCTTTTCAAGTTCCTTTCTTCTTCCACTTCTTCTTTATTTGTTATTACCATTCTAAAATAATAACTCCAGTATCTTATATATACTGTGATGTTATTATAAATATGGTAAAACCATATTCAGTATTCTATCCACCCTTTGAATAACATGTCACCATACGTGCGTACGTACGGCTTACCGTCTACACATCGTGGTGTAATTGTTATTCAATATATTATTCTTTGGATGGATATAATCATGATGTGTAACTCATGTAAATAATAAATATAACATGTTAATTATTCTGTATATATTATATACCATCCATTTATATATAAAGAAAATGATATTGTCGCTCGTGCGTACGTACGGACTACCGTCTCCACGAACGCGATGAGATTCATTCTCCATCGTATCCATTCAAGTATAATTATCATTTGATGATTTAAAAATGATATTTAAGGACTTGATATCATTCTGGATATAAATAAGATACAACCTATCCATAACAAACATGGCTTATGTAACAAAACATATAAAAGAAAACGAGTAAGTTAACACCCTAAACAACGATAATAATAAGATATTATTAAAAAATCAATGTTAAAAGATCATATATGATATCATATTAATGTATATGATTCTTGTATAATTTAATAACAAATAATTTCTCCATTATACAGGAGGTTAACCTGCCCCAACAAAGGAAAAATACAAGGTAAGGGTTATTTACCAATCTCTTCATTATCTGAGGTTGTTTATACGTAATAATCTACTGGGATCTCTTTATCATCCACATCCATGTTTCGTTAAAATGTATTTCAAAACATTTTTACTATTTACAAGAATATGGGTTAAAGTAATTTATACCCTTGTTTGACTTTTTATAAGAGGTTTATAAAGGAATATTTCTGTCGCTTTCACAACAAGGTGCTTTTTAACCTTTTTGACAAAATTAAGGTAAGAATGTTTTTTTAACTTATATGGCGGGTGCGGCTATTTTCCGCCATTATAAAATCGTCGAAGCTTCCCTTACAAGCTTATATGAATATTTTCAAAGAAAATGTTTTATTTTATAAATATATGACTCTTAAATTATTTCAAAATAGAAATAGATATTTCTCTAAAAAGAGTTTTGATTTCATCTATGTCAACATCCTTTGATGGATTTTACGCTTATTTGAAGTTGATTTATTATGATACAAAACTTCTATATTGTATTTAAGGTTTTGTGATATGTTTGACTGTGGATGTGCTATTTTTATAACATTCATGGTTTATGGTGAAAGTATTGACAATTCGTATGCTAGTTTTAATACGAAGGTTTATGTTATGTTTAAACCTTTTCATATGGGAATGCATTGGACTTAATATGTGACGGGTGGAGCCCTCTATAGCTCCTCGATGCATCGGTAGGTCTCATGAGACAAACTAGTGTCTTGGAACAAGGCCTTGGAAAAATCTTATTTGTAGTCTTGGCACGAGGCCCTGGCTATGTGGTTATGATAGTCTGGCATTATGCATTCCATCATTATGAAAGTGGTTATTGATATTGCATGTGATTATTCGATTAGTAGAATATCCATGTGACTAAGTAAATGGAATTATTTCATTTTATATTTTCCATAAAATGTTGAAGTTCATGTTTTAAAGGCTTTTGTTTTAGTTATAAATTGCCTTAAATGTTTATTCTTATTTATGAGAGTTTCTACTATATTGTTATCCTTACTGGGCAGTTGAGCTCACCCCTTTTCTATGTTTTATTTTTTCCAGGATGTGAGGATGTAAATTATGAATGACTTGCAGGGATATTATGAGGCGATAATAGTTTGGATTATGGAGACAATATGTTGTTGTAGTAGTTTTTCACTTCATGATGTAATTTAAATCATTATGAATATATCTAGTGTTTCCAAGGGAACTAAACCAATAGGTATTTCGAGATTTGATATTTCTTGTGATCATGCCAATGATATGTAATAATGCACCGACTCTGGGTAACTGGGGTCAGGGCGTTACAGTTGGTATCAGAGGAAGTTTAGTAAAAACCTTCGAAGCTAGATTTAGATAAACTCTGATTAGAGCACATAGACCAAAGATGAACTTTGAGGATTAGTATAGAAGAACTTCCTAGAATTTTGGTATTGTAGATATTTTGTGATTTTTCCAAGAAATACATCCATGTCTGGATACGAGCAGGTAGAGGCGGATCTGGCACAGATGTACCTAGGGGTAAAACCCGAAAACACCACTTTGAGCTAGACTCGAACGGGAACTGGTGCACGACAACGGGCCTTGATGCACTCTTGGTTATGACACTCCCGGGGTATATGCTTAGGATAACTCTCATTTTATTTAAAAATCATTATGATGGGTTTATGAGTATATACTTCCTCAAAGAAAACATTTTTATGATTATGGATTATATCCATAAATAGTTCAATTTATGTTAAGTGTTTTATAAGTATGTGATTTTGTATTTTGATTCATAAACTGATCTAGTTTATGCCATTGTTTAGAAATGGCACCTAGTGGAAGAAATTGAAACTATATCAATGCACGCACTCCATGTAGGGATTTCCCTCCAGCTCAAGATAATTATAGTGGAGTTGGTGATGCAACTGGTGTCAATCAACTAATCACCATACTGGGAAAACTCACTCAGGTTATGAATAATAACCTTACCCGTATGGAGCACCCTGATCCGCAGCTTGGAGGATCAATGTTAGATCGATTCATGAGGAAACAAACACCAACGTTCAAAGGGAGTACAAATCCCTTAGTATCTGAGCAATGGATAAATTCCCTAGAGAAAATATTTCAGGATTTGGTGAGTAGTGAAAGGGAAAAAGTTATCATGGCAGTTTACCGACTCACTGGAGATGCTGATCAATGGAGGTCATTGATTCAAAACACAAAGTAAGATGATGAAATATCAAATATGGAATGGAGAGAGTTCAAATATCTTTTTTTAGAAAAATACTTTCCTCACGACCATCGAGCAGATATGGAAAGGCAATTTCTGAATCTGAGACAAAAGGAGGATGAGAATGTCACAAAGTACGAGACTAACTTTACAAGGTTAGCAAGGTATGCTGGAGATTATATACGTAACCCAAGAAGTAAGATTGATCGTTTATTTGATGGGTTAAAACCATTTCTTCGTCGAGCATTAGTCTCACAATCCTTTTCATCATACGAAGACATTGTCTCATGTGCTATCAAGACCGAAAAGGAATTCACTAAGTCTTATGACTTTAAAACAAAGCAAGAGAAGAAGAGGCATGCTGATCAATCTGGGAATGGAAATAAATGAAATAAAGGAAAGGTTGAATATACATCCTGTGGTAAATGTGGGAAGAAACACCCCGGTACTGGCTTGAAGGGAATGGGCGTCTGTTAAAAATGTGTTGAAAAAGTCCACCAAGCTCGTGATTGCAAAGGAAAGAAGGAAGTTACCAATGTTTAGTGCTAAAATTGCAGGGAGATGGGGAATTATGCAAATAAATGTCCTATGCGTCAGGACAATATACCTCAAAAAAGGCCAAGGGATCAAGGCCAGGCTTATGCTATCACTACTGCTGAGGTAGATGCTCCGAAAGACGTGGTGGCAGGTAATTTAATGGTTTCCTCATGTTTAGCAAATGCATTATTTGATTCTGGATCATCGCATTGTTTCATATCCTCCCAGTTTTCTAAGAAAATTAGATATTTCCAATTTGATTTAACAAGGGAGTTGTGAGTTAAAACTCCTAAGGGAAGTATCATTGCAACAATGTTTTGTGAATCAGTCCCCATTAGAGCACATAAATGTTCTTTATCTGTTGATCTCATCATCATACCTATGATTGAGTTTGATATAATCCTCGGTATAGACTGCCTTTCGGACTATGATGCGAAGATTTATTGTAAGAAGAAAGAGGTTACGATTCTTGATGATAATGATAAGGAACACCTTATCTTTAGAGCAGAATCGTCACCACCTAATTCTTATTTAGATCCACCCCCAGTAGCTCAACTAAATTCAATTATTGGGGAGGAAGAGAATGAAATAACTGTGGGTGAGGAAAGGAATGTTCAAATAGAGGATGTACCTGTTGTGAAAGAATTTGTAGATGTATTTCCGGAAGATTCACCTGGACATCCTCCAGAATGAGAAGTTGAGTTTTCCATTGATTTAATTCCTGGATCAAGGCCTATGTCAAAGTCCCCTTATAGAATGACCACTGTAGAATTATTCAAAATAAAGAAACAACTAGAGGAAAGGGATTTATTCACCCTAGTGTTTCTCCATGGAGAGCCTCTTTTCTTTTTGTTAAAAAGAAAGACGGATCTATGAGGTTATGTATCGAATACAGGGAGATCAATGCAATAACAATAAAGAACAAGTATCCCCTACCACACATTGATGATTTATTTGACCAACTGCATGGAGCTCAATACTTTTCAAAGATTGACCTTCGATCTGGATACCATCAGTTGTGTGTGAAGAAGGGAGACATTCCGAAGACAGCATTTCGAACCAGGTACGGGCATTACGAGTTTACTATAATGCCTTTTGGATTGACTAATTCACCCTCTGTATTCATGGATCTGATGAGTAGAGTTTTCAAGGAGTATCTTGATGAATTTGTGGTGGTATTTATTGATGATATCTTAGTATACTCCAAAAGCTACAAAGGTCATGAAAATCACTTGCGCATTATCTTGAAGAATCTGAGAAGACATGAATTATATGGGAAGTTTAGCAAGTGTGAATTTTGGCTTCATGAGATTTCTTTTCTTGGCCATATTGTCTCTAAAGATGGAATCAATGATGATCCTTCTATGACTAAGGAAATCCATGAATGGCTAGCACCGACGAGTATAACTGAGGTACGTAGTTTTATTAGTTTGGCAAGTTATTATCGACGATTCGTCCAGAATTTTTCCCGATTGGCTAACCCATTAACGAAGCTCACATGTAAAGGGGTTAAATTTGTTTGGACAAAAGAGTGTGAAGAATGTTTCAAAGAACTGAAGATAAGATTAGTCAAAGATCCTATATTTACTCTACCATCGGGGAATGATGGTTTCGTTATTTATAGTGATGCATCGAAGAAAGGACTTGGTTGTGTCCTTATGCAGAATGATAGGGTTATTGCCTATGCACCACGACAATTGAAAATTCATGAACAAAACTATCCTACTCATGATCTCGAGTTAGAAGCTGTGATCTTTGCTATAAAGATATGGAGGCACTACCTCTATGGTGAAAAATTTGAGATTTATACTGATCACAAGAGTTTGAAGTATATTTTCTCACAAAAATAACTCAACATGTGGAAAAGGAGATGGCTTGAATTACTCAAGGATTATGATTGTACGATACACTACGACCCAGGGAAAGCAAACAAGGTGGCAGATGCTTTGAGCAGAAAAGACCATGGAGTTTTGAACGTAATGGGAATTGAAAGGGATCCAATTTTGATGGATCTAGTGAAGATGGACATGGGAATAACCAGGGAAGGTGAAACATCAATGCTTTTTCCAATGGTTGCCAAACCATCCTTACTAGAAAGGATTAAGATTTCTCAGACCAATGATGAATAATTCCAAAAGAAGAATAAAGCTATGAATGATGGGATACTGAGAGACTTTGTGTATGAAGATGGAATTTTGAAATTTGGGAAGAGACTTTGTGTTCCCGATATACCTGATCTAATGAGGGAATTGCTGGATGATGCTCATAGTTCTAATTTCTCTATACATCCTGGGAGCACCAAAATGTATAGAGATTTGAAGGAACATTTTTGGTGGGACAACATGAAGAGGGAGATTGCTGATTTAGTGTCAAGATGTATGGTTTGTCAACAACAGAAAGCTGGGAGGCAACACCCTGGAGGAGTCATGCAACCTCTTCCCATACCAGAGTGGAAATGGGACAATATTACGATGGACTTTGTCATGGGGCTACCAAAGACTCCTAGAAGGAATGATGCAATATGGGTAATTGTTGATCGTCTTACCAAGTCAGCACATTTTCATACTATAAGAGAAGATCTACCACTGGAACGTCAAGCAAGACTATATATTAATGAATTTGTGATACTTCATGGAGTACCCCTATCGATTGTTTCTGATCGTGATCCCCGTGTTACTTCAAGATTCTGGAAAAGTCTTCAGAAATACCTGTATACTGAACTTCATTTGAGCACTGCTTACCAGCCTCAGACAAACGGACAATCAGAACAGACTATTCAAACCTTAGAAGACATGTTGAGATCTTTCTCACTTGACTTTCAGGGTATGTGGGATCAATATTTACCTCTGGTAAAATTTTCCTATAACAATAGCTTCCATTAGAGTATTCAGATGGCACCATATGAATCCTTATACAGAAAGAGATGTCGTACACCAACCTGTTGGGATGACATTGGTGAAAGAAAACTTGTAGGCCCAGAACTGGTGGAGTAAATGATGGAAAAGGTGAAGGTAATCCAAAATCACATCAAAGCAGCTCAAAGAAGGAAGAAAAGCTATGCCGATAATCGAAGGAAGGATTTGGAATTTCAAGTCGGTGATCATGTTTTCCTGAAGGTATCTCTTTGGAAGGGAGTCATACGTTTTGGTAAGAAATGTAAATTGAGTCCCAGGTACATCGGACCTTTTGAAATTCTAGAACGAATTGGGGCTGTAGCTTACCGATTGGCAATGCCGCCAAGTCTCTCTAAAGTTCACGATGTGTTCCACGTATGTCTATTGAGGAAATACATGCCTGACCCGACGCATGTACTCACTTAAGAGGAATTATAACTGGAACCCGATCTGTCTTATAGCGAAGAGCCCATCAGGATTCTTGATACAAGAGAACAAGTACTAAGAAACCGAACGACGCGTCTGGTAAAAGTTTTGTGGAGAAACCATAAGATGGAAGAGGCAACGTGGGAACCCGAGGAACTTATGATGAAGAACCAACCGAGTCTTTTCATTTGATAAGTATTCTAGAAATTTCGAGAATGAAATTATTTGAAGGAGGGGAGAATGTAACACCCCAATCTTCTACGGTATGCTTCTCTTTGAATAATGCGATAGCGTGTGTTGTACGCAACATCGAGTTCTAACACACCGCAACCAATCAAACTAGCCGTTATGAATACTAATACCTACTTTTTGAAATTATATATATTATATATTTCAAAATGGACTTCATTTTTAGATTCAGAATATTGAAATTAGCCTAGGGTGAAATTTTGGTACTTTTTGGATAACTTTCATATTTTGATGATAGTGAAAATTACTAAATTTTTAATTAAAAACAACTTTTTTAATAAAAATAATTAATATTGATAAATTATGAATTTGAGTGGTTTTAAAGTATATTTAGAATATATTTTTACCATTTAATTCAATGTTTTTCATTGGACATAATTTTACAATTAAACCGGACATAAACAAGTGTCAATCTTTTGATAGTTATTATCTCTTAAAAACACGCTTTTTGTTTTAACAACGGGAATTAATTTTAAATTAATTTCTGCCACTTCTGTGTTTTGAATTTCGAAAAATGGATTCCATATTTGGAATCAGGATGTTCAAATTGTGTAAATAGGTAACTTTTATTTTTAGTCATTTTAAATAATTACTGCGGTAAATATTTTATTTACCATGGTTAAGGGTAAATCCGGTAAATAAGGGTTCAAAAATAATATTATAATAATACTAAATTACCCTAAAACGTGTCCTAAACTTATTGGTGGATACATATCCGACCATGGGCATCTTTGGGTCAATTTTGGGACCTCATGGAGCCACTTGTAAGTGATAGGGACACTTTATTTTAATTAAGTTAAAATGAATACAAAAATGACACAAGCATATATCTTTTAGCAAAACAATTTTTACATACGGATATATATGTTGGATTTTAGATTATAAATATTCATTAGAAAGATAAAAAGATTTCCTACATAATTATTGTTTATTTAAAATTTTTATACATTAAATAATTTAATTTATTTATGACACAATGATGATTCAGTAATTACTATAATAGTGAAAAATTAAAATAATTGATATTATAAATACCCAAATAAATATAATATGAAACCTTTAATGAATTAAACTAATTTTATAGGATAATATGATATATTAGGATTGATTAAATTGACTTTGTTCTAAGTAATAAATCTGTTATGAGTTTCACAAAAATCAACTATTGAATAGTGTCAAAATTGACATAAAAGAGTTTTTGAAACAAATATTATATTATTAATTGGTATTAAATTCCTAAAAATCTAAGGCTTGTCCAAGAGACATATATTATGATAGGTGTCGTATTGATGGACCACTTGGTGGTCTCTTGGATGTATATGGTAATTTTATTAACCATATAATATAAAAATACAAAGAGATATTGTAAAAGTGAATCTAATTAACTAAGAGTTAATAATTAAAGATAAGGTTAATATAATGACCCAAACCTGTCTAAATTCTATTGGTTTAGTGGTTTTCGACATATCCCCATCTTAACATTTAAATAATCAACTTTGGAGCCATCAGAAACCGAATATGAATATATTATAAATTAATATTTCTAGCTTTTCCAAAGGTACCCCTCACCCCTCTTATAAAAGGGCACTCCTCATTCTCATTTCTTCACACCATCAAAGCCTTTTTGTTCAGCCAAACTCTGCACAAATACTCTACCAACTTCCCTCCATACAACCTAGAGGCATTATTTTGATCAGAAATCCAACCTAAGGAGTCCTTTTGATCAAATCAAAAGGAAGAACCCGAAGAAGAGGTAATGTTTTCACCACCCCTTTTCAAGTTCCTTTCTTCATCCACTTCTTCTTTCTTTGTTATTACCATTATAAAATAATAACTCCAGTATCTTATATATAATGTGATGTTATTATAAATATGGTACAACCATATTCATTATTCTATCCACCCTTTGAATAACATGTCACCATACGTGCGTACGTACAGCTTACCGTCTCCACGTCGTGGTGTAATTGTTATTCAATATATTATTATTTGGATGGGTATAATAATGATGTGTAACTCATGTAAATAATAAATATAACATGTTAATGATTCTGTATATATGATATAACATCCATTTATATATCAAAAGAATGATATTGTCGCTCGTGCGTACGTACGGACTACCGTCTCCACGAACGCGATGAGATTCATTCTCTATCATATCCATTCAAGTATAATTATCATTTGATGATTTAAAAATGATTTTTAAGGACTTGATATCATTATGGATATAAATAAGATACAACCTATCCATAACAAACATGACTTATGAAACAAAACATATAAAGGAAAACAAGTAAGTTAACACCCGAGACAACGATAATACTAAGATATTATTAAAAAATCAATGTTAAAAGATTGTATATGATATCATATTAATGTATATGATTCTTGTATAATTTAATAACAATTATTTCACCATTATACAGGATTTTAACCTACCCTAACCAAGAAAAAATACAAGGTAAGGTTTATTTCACAATCTCTTCATTATCTGAGGTTGTTTATACGTAATAATCTACTGGGATCTCTTTATCATCCACATCCATGTTTCTTAAAAATGTATTTCAAAACATTTTTACTATTTACAAGAATATGGGTTAAAGTCATTTATACCCTTTTTTGACTTTTTATTAGAGGTTTATAAAGGAATATTTCTGTCGTTTTCCATACAAGGTGCTTTTTAACCTTTTCGACAAAATTAAGGTAAGAATGTTTTTTTAACTTATACGGCGGGTGTGACTATTTTCCGCTATTATAAAATCGTCGAAGCATCCCTTACAAGCTTATATGAATATTTTCAAAGAAAATGTTTTATTTTATAAACATATGAATCTTAAATGATTTCAAAATAGAAAGAGATATTTCTCTAAAAAGAGTTTTGATTTCATCTATGTCAACATCCTTTGATGGATTTTACGCTTATTTGAAGATGATTTATTATGATACAAAACTTCTATATTGTATTGAAGGTTTTGTGATATGTTTGACTGTGGATGTGATATTTTTATACCATTCATGGTTTATGGTGAAAGTATTGATATTTCGTATGCTAGTTTTAATACGAATGTTTATGTTATGTTTAAACCTCTTCATATGGGAATGCATTGGACTTAATATGTGACAGGTGGAGCCCGCTATAGCTCCTCGATGCATCGGTAGGTCTCATGAGAAAAACTAGTGTCTTGGAACAAGGACATGGAAAAATCTTATTTTTAGTCTTGGCACGAGGCCTTGGCTATGTGGTTATGATAGTCTGGCATTATGCATTCCATCATTATGAATGTGGTTATTGATATTTCATGTGATTATTTGATTAATAGAATATCAATGTGAATAAGTAAATGGCATTATTTCAATTTATTTTTGCCCTACAATGTTGAAGTTCAAGTTTAAAAGGCTTTTGTGTTAGTTATAAATTGCCTTAAATTTTAATTCTTATTTATGAGATTTTCCACTATATTGTTATCCTTACTGGGCATTTGAGCTCACCACTTTTCTATGTTTTATTTTTCCCAGGATGTGAAGAAGTAAATTATGAATGACTTGCAGGGATATTATGAGGGGATAATAGTGTGGATTATGGAGACAATATGTTGTTGTAGTAGCTTTTCATTTCATGATGTAATGTAAAACTTTATGAATATATCTAGTGTTTCCAAGGCTACTAATCCAATCGGTCTTTTGAGATTTGATCTTTCTTGTGATCATGCCAATGATATGTAATAATGCACTGACTCTGGGTAACTGGGGTCGGGGCATTAGAAATAGGGTCTCTCATCATATTAACATAAAATTTACAGTAAGAGGAATAGAAGATAACATCCCCCAACATATGAAAGAGGAGATTAAATTATGTTACATAAAAAGAGTACTTAAAAAGAATGATAGAGGTAGGATCCCTTACGATAATTCGGCAGCCTAACGACGCTACATAAAAATTCAAAAAATGAATTTATGGGAGTAACAGGGGGTATCTCATCATTTTAAAATAAAAATTATAGTATGGTTAACATAAAATAACATCCGCCAACATAAGAAAATGGAGCATAAATGAAATGACATAAAAGAGGGTACTTGAAAAGAAAGAGAGAGGTCAGATCCCTTACATCAATTCGGACTTGTCTTGTTTGTTTCTGTATATTCATGAATCATAAACTTTGGTCAATTTATAATTTATCAAGGACCTACTTTAATGATTATTATTCAATTAATATCACATATTATAACATTATAATAATTAGTTAATTATCTGAGTTCATATCAGATGTTTTTTTCGATGTTTGGTACATGAGTCAAAAATGAACTTGTTTGAAAAGAATTGTCCATATAGTTATAAGTAGATCATATACAGAATATTATTAATGATATAAATATCATTTATGTCCAGTACATATTAATTTTATAATATTCCATGACATTTGGAGATAAAAAGAAAAGAAATGCACCGTTCATGGAGACGGTAGGCCGTACGTACGCATAAACGCTACTTTCATTTCTTTGTCATATTATTGGAATTAAAAATAATTGAGAGATATATATATTTTAATTCCAGTATAATATATACGTTATAGAGGACACATAAGTTCATTAATATCATTCTTTATACATTCCATGTATTGCATGAACGAGTGACATCACTTGAGGGGGCGGTAGTCCACACTTCCTCGTATGAAATTATCGCATTTTCACAACATGAAAATCATAAAGGCGTGTTATAAATATTAAATACAGAAGAATATAGGAAACATAAACACAATATATATCATATATAAAATACAGATACATCATAATGGCCACCATGAAAGGTGTTAAGAGAAGATTGAACAATCATCATTTCGTGTGGCAGTAATTCACCATCCTCAGAAACAGTATGTTCTTTAACCATTAGACGTAGGTGTGTGTAAATGTAGCTCGAATCCTTCACATAAAAACATCCAAGTATATTGAATATACTTTTTTTGTTACAAAATAAAGGAATAAAAAGAGTTTAGGGGTTTGGAGAAGCAAAATAAAAAAAAATAACACAAGTGAATACATTACCTTTAAATCGGGTAACTCCATTTGGTTTGAACCAAAAGGGTTCCTTGAAGAGTATTCTGCCATTGGTGAGGCTTCAATGATGAAGAGAGGGTTGTGGAAAGATTAAATGGGAAGGGTTTGGCTGAGACAAAGGCTTGAGAGGTGTCGGTAAGGTGGTAGAGGTGGAGGCCTTTTATAAGAGGAGAGGAGGGGCACTCATGGTAAGTCAAGAAAAGTTACTTCATTATAAAATGATTTTCGTATTTTAAAGGTACAAAATTGATATATTTCGAGGCTAAGGTGATAATGGTTCTAAATATAATCATCATATATGCTTTTTAAAAGTGTAAGTTTTATAGTTTACATTAAATTTTCATTTTATTTAAATCGTTCATTAATGATGTAATTGCTGCATCATCATGTTGACATAAATAATTTAATTTATTTAATGTCTAAAAATTATAAATAAACTAATAAGATGTAGGATATCATTTTATCTTTCCAATTAATATTTATAGTCTAAAATATCGTTTATGTAGATAAATCTAAAATTAATTTACTTAGGTGTTACATGCTTTGGATACATTTTCCTATCTTTAAAAAAAATATGATAAAAGGTCACTATCACACTAAAGTGATTCCATGGGGTACCAAGGTTGAGAAAAGGCATCCCATGGTCGGCCATGAGACCACCAATATAATTAGGACACATTTTGGGGTCATTTTATATATTTTTGATATTATTTTCATACCGTTAATTAACTGATTACTAATTAAACACGATAATTAAAAATAATTACTGTCGTTACTATTCATAATGTCCAAAAACAAAAGATTATTAATTAAATAATTTGGACCTCTGATTAAAAATATGGAATCCATTTTATCATATTCAAAACACTTAAATTTTAGTAATTAATTTAAAAGTAAATCCCGTTGTCAAAATAAAAGACGGGTTTTAAGAAGTAAAATTTATCAAAAGAATGACTGTTTTTTACATCCAATTGAAAACTAAAATTACATCCAATGAAAAAAATTTTATTAAGTGATAAAAACATAATTAAATTATAATTTGAAAACAATTATAAGGACAATATAAATATATAAATAAACTGGATGAGAAGGTAGTTTTGAATTAAAAACTGTATTTGTCACTATTCATTAAAAAAACATTATCAGAAAAATACCAAAAATTAACCCTAAGATATATTTGATATTTAAAATTCAGAAATGATGTCCATTTTAACAAATTCAACATATATATATGTTTCATTAATAAATCATATAGTTAATTCCTGCTGTCAAAACAAATCGCGAGTTTTTTGGAAGCAATATCCATGAAAAGTTTGGCACTTGTTTATGTCCATTTTCAAAGTGAAATTAATTCTAAAGACCACAATTGAATTAAATTGAAAAAATATATTATAATTAAACTTTAAAAACATTTAAAAAGATAATCTAACCATATATTTAAATTAGATGAAAAATCAGTTTTGATGTAAAATGAAATATTTTTCACTATTCATTAAAATGAATAAATATTGTTAGAAACATACCAAAATTTTAACCAAAGTAAATTTCAATATCCCAATAATAAGTGATAAGTTTATTTTGAAAAAAAGATCTTATAAAATTTTCTGAAGTTATATTTAAAAATGGTTCTCCATCAAAAGGAAGTAAAACAATCTTTTAAAAATATTAGAGTATTTATTCTTAAAATTGGATTCATTTGGATTTTAGGCCTCTAACATTTATTAGAAGAATGTAAAATTTTTTGACAAACATATGTAATAATTTTGTAGTTATTTATGTTCATTACCTCCATTATAACGTCTAGGAGTTAACTATTATAATATTATTATATTATTAGTGTGCAATGTAAGATTTCAAAGAAACTCATTGTTGCGTATTGGGTATGCCATCGAGCATAGCATTCCCTTTAAATTAGTATTAACATTTTATTCAAAAATATTGATAAACAATAGAATGTAATACTATTAATTTACCTGGGATGTTACATCCTTCCCCCCTTTTGGTAATTGCGTCCTTGCAATTTAAAAATTGGGCTTGGAAACTTCATTGAAAGACCCACATCAAAACAAGAGTCAGTAAAACTATCACTTTAAAAGAAAGGGAGAGAAATACAAAGGTCACACGAGTTAACCCATAATAGGATTCCAAGTATATAAATATGGATATTGAGGAGAAAGAAAAGGGTCGTGTTCTGATCGAGAGTGATAGTAAACATGTCTAGGAGAAAGTTAACCACAAGAAAATAAAAAACATGTGATGGGTTAAACGGTATTTGATTCCCTAGTAGGAAAAGTTAACAGACAACATTTTTGTTTTAAGCTACTCTTCATTGAGGAATTTATTTTTGAGCTTCACTAAATTATAATGAAACATACTTACTTGTCACGTAGACTTTCTACTTTTACTAGATTCCATAATCAAACTCATATTTTCACCAAAAGACGAGTATTTAGGAAGACTTTTTGAAATTAACATAACTATAATCAACTTCTTGACAATCACCTAATCCACAAAAGAGAACTATATATTTCCCATGTCTTTAGATCTCAACCAAATCCAAACCAAATAGTTTAGTATGAGATCAGATAATACCCAAAAGGATATTTTTTTAACAAAAAGAAAAAACTACTCCTAATCTCCAAAATTTTCAAACAAAACCCAAAGTTCAACAATGACCATTAAATAAACATATATCCATAAAATTATTAAAATTAAACACAACTAACATTGAAACCCAAATATTTGAAGGATTTAATCACATAGAATTCCAAGATAACCTTAACATTTATATTCAAATAACATCAGTTACTCTTAAAGTCTCATACTGAAAAGTAATTAACCAAATCTGATATCCTCTATTATAGGTTAATAATATCCATAGATAACCCAAAATAAACTTATTCGAGATTCATAATATCATCTAACTAAAAAAAATTAGTCAAAATAACTAGGGACTTCTCGTAGTCTAGTGGTAGGGGATAAATACCAGTTGCACTTTGGTTGTGGGTTAGATTCCTGCAGCTTCGTCAAACGCGACAGGTTGTCACACGGTCTATGTTTTGTCCTTTTTCCAAAACTACATTATTCTTATAACATTCCTCAAAAATCAATAAAATATTCAAAAATAACCAAAACATAATTTAACTTCAAGTTTATCTCATTCCTTCCATTTTCAATCATAACATATAATAACCCTTAATTACCTCAAAAGAAAGGACCATATAAAACCTAATGGTTACCTTTATAATTATTACCTGAACTTACACATCAATTTGTTCATCGCGTACATGATGCACTAGAGAACTCACCAAGGTTCAAGTTGATGATCATGACTGCTGATAGTTGGTTTAGAATAACCACGATATTTCTCACTGAATGCCCCATTTCATCCATTCTTTTAATCAGAGAACCACCACAGCTTCCTTCAAATCCATTATCACTCAGCGCCTGCTAGATCCATCCATTTACTAAAACCAAAAATTTCAGGGTGAGTATATTAACCAAATAATCATGTACTAATGAGGAAGATGAACACTAAGATGTACTTACTCATTTAAGTTATCTAAAAACTATGACTCTTTCTGAAATCCTAACCATTATGGTAATTTCACTTATGCTTAGATAATACCCGAACCTCTAAAGTTATCTAAACCTACCTTTGATACCAACTATAAGGACTCGTCGTTAAACATTACTTATTATTGAATTAAATTAATAATTCACATTGAGGATCTTTTCATGTTTAGTATTTTAGAGAATTACGACTTAACTATTACATATCAAATATTACAAAGTAGTCACATCTACTTAGTTTCCATTTTTTCGAAAAATAAAAACTCTTGAACAAAGGGGTCATGTCTAGTTCCTTGTTTTAGACATCCTGGCATTTCCTTGATCCCATCGTTGACCCTATTCAACTTTATATCTTGTGAAAAACATTTAAAAACTTTGGATTAGCATAAAAAGCTCAGTAAAGGTTATAATAATATGGAATTAAAACATTAGTACATGTATACATAAGAATTAATGAAATCATACTTTTACTCATAAAACATAAGAAATTTAACATACCTCATGAAATCATATGATTTACGAATAACTCATAGAAATCATAAGACATAAACATAACTTGAGGCATTCATAAAATTATTACGTAGGGAGAAACCCTCATGGTTACATTTGTAATACCCATCACAGTATATTCCCTAAATCTCTTCGGAGAAACCTTAACGTTTAACCCCTTTGCATTACCCAATGCATTGGAGAGATATATCCGGCTCACCCGCCCTTAGTTTATCACAGAACCACCCGTCTTCATAAACAATTACAAAGAACCATAACATAATCATATCTCATAAATTAAGCGTAAAGGGAAGATAACATTCCCACATTGAAATAAAAATAGAACATTTTAAGATATTAAAATAATGAATCCATTCTAAAAACGATTTTCACAACCATTTGAAACATTTAATAAATATACTTTTGAATCAAAGTGTACCATACCACTTTGAAGCTTTTAAAATTTCAAACCATTAATATCCACATAAATAAATAATTAAAACCATGTTGAAAACATCGATATTAATGCGAAATATTTATAATAATAAATCATTAAAACATTTAAAAAGATATTTTAGTTATTGGGTTTTTAACAAAATGAGAGACACTTGAATACAATAATTGAGGAATAACATTTAATCAGAAAATTATAATATCTTGTGAATAAAGGGATTCATGATATAATATTCCAAAGGATAGTATATCCACCATATAAGAGTGAATTGGTGCATAACACCAATGATGTCTCAATTGAAATTTAAAATGAGATGAAATCCCTTATAAAGAAGGTATCCTTAAATTAAGGACAAATCAATCTCATAATTATGTGTGAAAAATATAAATACACAAAATATAAGTCGATATTAAGTGTAAAACAAACAGATCCATTCACACATATTCATAGCATGACATGTTCAAGGAGTACAAGTTTAACCCAAATGATTTAAATTGAGTTAAGAAGATCCCTTGCAAGAATTCGACAGCCTAACGATGTCACTTTAAAATTCATAAAATGGGTTGATGAGAGAGGAAATGGTATCTCATCACTTGGAAAAAAAATTAACATCAATAAAGATATAGAAGAACATATCCCAACATGAAAATATGCAAATTAAAATACATAACAAAATAAGTCATTTTATAAGAGCAGTGTGAAAGCTTCCCTTACCGATTTGGGAAACTTTCGAAACGTACGCCCCATGAATGAAGGGTCATACAATTAATATGTAAATACACATAAATGAGAGTGTATTAAAAAATAGTAAAATAATGGGAGTAAATACACCACACAAATTGAAATAGTGGCCATTGTAGCATGAATCTCATGTGAATAAAAAGTGAGATGAAAATCCCCTTATGAAAATTTTGCAGCCTAACGGCGCCACATAAAACTTCCAAAAAAGCATTGATGAGATAAAATTGGGTCTCTCATCATATTAACATAAAATTTACATCAAGAATAATAGAAGATAACATTCCCCAAAATAATAAATAGGATCTTAATGTAAGTTACATAAAAAGAGTACTTAAAAAGAAAGATAGTGGTAGGATCCCATACGAAAATTCGGCAGCCTAACAACGCTACTTAAAAATTAAAAAACTGAATTTATGAGAGTAAGAGGGGGTATCTCATCATTTTAAAATACAAATTACAGTAAGGTTAATATAAAATAACATCCTCCAACATAATAACATAGAGCATAAATGAAATGACATAAAAAGGGTACTTGAAAAGAAAGTGAGAGGTCGGATCCCTTACCTCAAGTATGACTTGTCTTGTTTGTTTCTTTATATTCCTGAATAATAAACTTTTGTCAATTTATAATTTCTCAAGGACCTCATTTAATGTTTATTATTAAATTCATATGACATATTATAATCTTATAATAATTAGTTAATTATCTGAGTTCGTATTAGATGTTTTTTTCGATGTTTGGTACATGATTCAAAAATGAACTTGTTTGAAAAGAATTTTCCATGTAGTTATAAGTACATCATCCCCATAATATTATTAATGATTTAAATATCATTTATGTCCAGTAAATATTCAATTTATACTATTCCATAACATTTGGAGATAAAAATAAATGAAATGCACCGTTCATGGAGATGGTAGGTCGTACGTACGCATAAACGCTACTTTAATTTCTTTGTCATATTAATGGAATTAAAAATAATTGAGAGATATATATATTATAATTCCAGTATGATATATACGTTATATATGTCACATAAGTTCATTAATTTCATTCTTTATACATTCCATGTATTGTATGAACGAGTCACATCACTTGAGGGGCAGTAGTCCACACTTCCTCATATGAAATTGTCGCATTTCCACAAAATGCAAAGCATAAAGGCATTTTATAAATATAAAATACAAAAGAATATAGGAAACATAAATAAAATATATATCATATATATAATACATTGACATCATAATGGCACCATGAAAGGTGTTAAAAGAAAATTGAACAATCATCGTTTCGTGAGGCAGTAATTCGGCATCCATAGAAACAGTATGTTCTTTAACCATTAGACGAAGGTGTGTGTAAATGTAGCTAGAATAATTCACATAGAAACATCCTAGTATATTTAAGATACTGGTTTTGTTACAAAATAAATGAATAAAAAGATTTTAGGGGTTTGGAGAAGAAAAATAAAATAAAAGAACACAAGTGAAGACATTACCTTTAAATCGGGTAACTCCTCTTGGTTTGAACAAAAAGGGTTTCTTGAGGATAATTAATCCAAATGTGAGGCTTCAATGATGAAGAGAGGGATGTGGAGAGATGAAATGGGAAGGTTTTGGCTGAGACAACGGCTTGAGAGGTGTGGGTAAGGCGGTAGAGGTGGGAGCCTTTTATAAGAGGAGAGGAGGGGCACTCATGGTATGTCAAAAAAGTTACTTCAATATAAAATGATTTTCGTTTTTAATGGTACCAAATTGATATATTTTGATTATAAGGTGATAAGAGTTATAAATATTTTCATCCAATATGCTTTTTCCAACTGTAAGTCTTAGATTTTACATTATATGTTCATTTTATTTAAATCGTTCATTAATGAGGTAATTGCTGCATCATCATGGTGTCATAAATAATTTAATTTATTTAATGTCTAAAAATTAAAAATAAACTACTATGATATAGTAAATAGTTTTATCTTTACAATGAATATGTATAGTCTAATATATCGTTTATTTAGACAAATCTAAAATTACTTTACTTAGGTGTTACATACTTTGGTTACATTTTCCTTTCTTTAAAAAAATATGATAAAAGGTCACTATCATACTAAAGTGATTCCATGAGGTACCAAGGTTGGAAAAAGGAATCCCATGGTCGGCCATGAAACCACCAATAGAATTAGGACACATTTTGTTGTAATTTTATATTTTTATGATATTATTTTCTTACCGTTAATTTCATGATTACTAATTAAACACGATAATTAAATATAATTACCGTCGTTACTATTCATAATGTCCAAAAACACAAGATTATTAATTAAATAATTTGGACCTTCTGATTACAAATATTGAATCCATTTTATCAAATTCAAAACACATAAATTTTAGTAATTAATTTAAAAGTAAATCACGTTGTTAAAATAAAAGATGGGTTTTTAAGAAGTAAAATTTGTCAAAAGATTGACATGTTTTTACATCCAATTGAAAAGTGAAATTACATCCAATGAACAAAATTTTATTAAGTGATAATAAAATAATTAAATTATACTTTAAAAACAATTAAAATGACAATATAAATATATAAATAAATTGGATGAAAATGCAGTTTTGAATTAAAAACTGTATTTTTCACTATTCATTAAAAAAACATTATCAGAAAAATACCAAAAATTAACCCTAAGCAATATTTGATATTTCAAATTCAGAAATGATGTCCATTTTATGAAATTCAAAACACAGAAGTTTCATTAATAAATCATATAGTTAATTCCCACTGTCAAAACAAATTGCGGGTTTTTTGGAAGCAATATCTATGAAAAGTTTGGCACTTGTTTATGTCCATTTTCATAGTGAAATTAATTATAATGACCACAATTGAATTAAATTGTAAAAATATATTATAATTAAACTTTAAAAACAGTTAAAAATACAATATAACCATATATTTAAATTAGATGAAAAAGCAGTTTTGATGTAAAATGCAATATTTTTCACTATTCATTAAAAAGAATGAACATTGTCATAAACATACCAAAAATTTATCCAATGTAAACATCAATATCCCAATAATAAGGGATAAGTTTATTTTGACAAATAGATCTTATAATATTGTCTGAAGTAATATTTAACAATGGTACGCCATCAAAAGGCGGTAAAACAATCTTTTAAAAATATTAGAGTATTTATTCTTAAAATTGGATTCATTTGGATTTTAGGCCTCTATCATTTATTTGAAGAATGTAAATTTTTTTGACAAACATATGTAATAATTTTGTAGTTATTTCTGTTCATTACCTCCATTACAGCGGCTAGGCATTAACTATTATAATATTATTATATTATTAGTGTGCAACATATGATTTCAAAGAAACTCGTTGTTGCATATTGGGTACGCCATCGAGAATAGCATTCCCTTTAAAGTATTATTAACATTTTATTCACAAATATTGATAAACATTACAATGTAATATTATTTATTTACCTCGAATGTTACATCCTTCCCCTCTTTTGGGAATTGCGTCCTCGCAATTTCAAAATTGGGCTTGGAAACTTCATTGAAAGACCCACATCAGAACAAGAGTAAGTAAAACTATCACTTTAAAAGAAAGGGAGAGAAATACAACGGTCACCTAAGTTAACCCATACTAGGATTCCAAGTATATAAATATGGATATTGAGGAGAAAACAAAGGGTCATGTTCTAATGGAGAGTGATAGTAAACATGTCTAGGAGAATGTTAACCACAAGAAAATCACAAACATGTGATGGGTTAAATGGTATTCGATTCCCCAGTAGGAAAAGTTAACATACAACATTTTTTTAAGTTACTCTTAATTGAGGAATTTATTTTTGAGCTTCACTAAATCATAATGAAACATACTTAATATTTACTTAGACTTTCAACTTATACTAGATTCCTTAATCAAACTCATATTTTCACCAAAAGACGAGTATTTAGGAAGACTTGTTCACATTAAGAGAACTATAATCATCTTCTTGAGAATCACCTAATCCACAAATGAGAACTATATATTTCCCATGTCATTATATCTCAACCAAATCCAAACCAAAATGTTTAGTATGAGATCAGATAATACCCAAAAAGCATATTTTTTTTACAAAAAGAAAAAACTACTCATAATCTCCAAAATTTGTCAAACAAAACCCAAAGTTCAACAAAGACCATTCAATAAACATCTATCCATAAAATTATTCAATGTATAACCAACTAAGATTGAAACCCAAATATTTGAAGGATTTAATCACATAGAATACCAAGATAAAACTTAACATTTATCTTCAAATAATATCAGTTACTCTTAAAGTATCATACTGAAAAGTAATTAACCTAATCACATATCCTCCATGATAGGTTAATAATTTCCATAGATAACACAAAATAAACTTATTCAAGATTCATAAGATTATCTAACTAAAAATAATTAGTCAAACTAACCAGGGACTTCTCGTAGTCCAGTGGTAGGCGATAAATACTAGTTGCACTTCGGTTGTGGGTTAGATTCTCACAGCTTCGTCCGACGCGACGGGTTGTCACACGGTCTATGTGTTGTCCTTTTTCCAAAACTACATGATTCTTATAACATTCTTCAAAAATCAATAAAATCTTCAAAAATAACCATAACATAATTTAACCTCATGTTTATCTCATGCCTTCCATTTTCAATCATAACATATAATAACCCTTAATTACCTCAAAAGTAAGGACCATATAAAACCTAATGGTTACCTTTATAATTATTACCTGAACATCCACATCAATTTGTTCATCTTGTAGATGATGCACTTGAGAACTCACCATGGTTCAAGTGGTTGATAATGACTCCTGATAGTTGGTTCAGAATAACCACGATATTTCTCATTGAATCCCCCATTTCATCCAGTCTCTAAATAAGGGAACCACCACAGCTTCCTTCAAATCCATTTTCACTTTGGCGCCTGCTAAATCCATCTATTTACCAAAACCAAAAATGTCATTGTGAGTATATCAACGAAATCATCACGTACTAATGAGGAAGATAAACACTAAGATATACTTACTCATTCACATTATCTAAAAACTATGACTCTTTCTGAAATCCTAACCATTATTCTAATGTCACTTATGCTTAAAGAATACCCTAACCTCTAAAGTTATCTAAACTGACCATTGAGACCAACTATAAGGACCCATCGTTAAACATTACTTATTATTGAATTAAATTAACAATTCACATTGAGGATCTTTTAAATTTTAGTGTTTTAGAGAATTAGGACATAACTATTACATCTCAAAGATTACAAAGTAGTCACATCTACTCAGCTTCCATTCTTTCTCAAAATAAAAACTATTGAACAAAATATTCATGTCTAGTTCCTTGTTTTAGACAGCCTAACATTTCCTTGATCCCATCATTGGCCCTATTCAACTTTATATCATGTGAAAAAAATTTAAAAAAACTTGGGATGAGCATAAAAAGCTTAGTAAGGGTTATAATAATATAGAAAGAAAACATTATTACATGTATAAATAAGAATTAATGAAATCATACTTTTACTCATAAAACATAAGCAATTTAACATACCTCATGGAGTCATAAGATTTACGAATAACACATAGAAATCATAAGACATAATGGTAACTTGAGGAATTCATAACATTCTTACATAGGGAGTAACCCTAATTGTTATGTTTGTAATACCCATCACAGTATATTCCCTAAATCTCTTTAGAGAAACATTAACGTTTAACCCCTTTGCGTTACCCAATACACTGGAGAGCTATATCGGGCTTACCCTCCCATAGTTTATCACGGAACCACCCATCTTCATAAACAATGCCCAAGAACCATAACATAATCATAACTCATAACTTAAGCAAAAATGAATGATAACATTCCCATATTGAAATAAAAATATAACATTTTAAGATATTGAAATAATTAATCAATTCTAAAAACCATTTTCACAACCATTTAAAACATTTAATAAAGAGATTTTTGAATCAAAGTGTCCCATACCAATTTAAAGATTTTAACATTACAAACCATTAATATCCACATATGTAAATACTTAAACCCATTTTGAAAACATCGATATTAATGAGAAATATTTATAAGAATAAATCATTAAAACATTTAAAATGATATTTTAGTTAAAGGGTTTTTAACAAAATGAGAGACACTTGAATACAATAATTGAGGAGTAACATTTAATCAGAACATTATAATATCATTTGAATAAAGGGATTCATGATATAATATGCCAAAGTATAGTATAAACACCATATAAGAGTGAATTGTTTCATAACAACAATGATGTCTCAATAGAAAGGTAAATTGAGATGAAATCCCTTATAAAGAAGGTATCCTTAAATTATGGACAAATAAATCTCATAATTATGTTTGAAAAATATAAATAAACCCAATAAAAGTGGATATTATGTGTAAAACAATCAGATTCATTCACACATATTCATAGCATGACATGTTCAAGGAGTACAAGTTTAACCCAAAGGATTAAAATTGTGTTAAGAAGATCCCTTGCAAGAATTCGACAGCTTAACGGCATCACTTTAAAATTCATAAAATCAGTTGATGACAGAGAAAATGGTATCTCATCACTTGGACATAAAATTTACATCAATAAAGATATAGAAGAACATATCCCAAAAATAAAAATATGCAAATTAAAATTCATAACAAAATAAGTCGTTTTAAAAGATGAGTGTGAATGGTTCCCTTACCAATTTGGGCATCTTTCGAAACGTACACCCCATGAAAGAAGGGTCATAAGATGAAGATGTAAATACCCATAAATGAGACTGTATTACAAAAATAGTAAGATAATGGGCAGTACATATACCACACAAAACGAAATAGTGGCCATTGTAGCATGAATCTCTTGGGAATAAAAAGTGAGATGAAAATCCCCTTATGAAAATTTAGCAGCCTAACGGCACCACATAAAACTTCCAAAAATGTATGATTAGATAAAATAGGGTATCTCATCATATTAACATAAAATTTACATCAAGGGGAATATAATAGAACATCCCTCAACATAAGAAATAGGATCATAAAGTAAGTTACATAAGAAAGAGTACTTCAAAAGAAAGATAGAGGTAGGATCCTTTTCGAAAATTCGGCAGTCTAACGGCGCTACTTAAAAATTCTATAAATGAATTTATGAGAGTAAGAGGGGGTATCTCATCATTTGAAAATAAAAATTACAGTATGGTTAATATAAAATAACATCCTCCAACATAATAAGATGGATCATAAATGAAGTGACATAAAAGAGGGTACTTGAAAAGAAAGAGAGAGGTCGGATCCCTTACCTCAAGTCTAACTTGTCTTCTCTGTTTCTTTATATTAATGAATAATAAACTTCGGTCAATTTATAATTTCATAAAAACCACATTTAATGTTTATTATTAAATTCATATCACATAATATAATGTTATAATAATTAGTTAATTATCTGAGTTTATATCAGATGTTTTTGTCGATGTTTGGTACATGAGTCAAAAATAAACTTGTTTGAAAAGAATTGTCCATGTAGTTATAAGTACATCATCTCCAGAATATTATTAATGATTTAAATATCATTTATTTCTATTACATATTCATTTTATACTATTACATAACATTTGGAGATAAAAATAAATGAAATGCACCGTTCATGGAGACAGTAGGTCGTACGTACGCATGAACGCTACTTTCATTTCTTTGTCATATTAATGGAATTAAAAATAATTGCGAGATATATATATTATAATTCCAGTATAATATATATGTTATATAGGTCACATACGTTCATTAATTTCATTCTTTATACATTCTATGTATTTCATGAACGAGTCACATCACTTGAGCGGGTGGTAGTCCACACTTCCTCGTATAAAATTATCGCATTTGCACAACATGCAAAGCATAAAGGCATGTTATAAATATAAAATACAACAGCATATAGGAAAGAAAAATACCATATATATCATATATAAAATACAGTGACATCATAATGGCCACCATGAAATGTGTTATAAGAAAATTGAACAATCATCATTTCGTGAGGCAGTAATTCGCCATCCACAGAAACGGTATGTTCTTTAACCATTAGACGAAGGTGTGTGTAAGTGTAGCTCGAATAATTCACATAAAAACATTCTAGTATTTTTAATATACTGGTGTTGTTACAAAATAAAGGAATAAAAATAGTTTAGGGGTTTTGAGAGGCAAAATAAAACAAAATAAAACAAAATAACACAAGTGAAGACATTACCTTTAAATCGGGTAACTCCTCTTGGTTTGATCCAAAACGGTATCTTGAAGAGCATTCTGCCAAAGGTGAGGTTTCAATGATGAATATAGGGATTTGGAGAGATGAAATGGGTAGGTGTTTCCTAAGACAAAGGCTTGAGAGGTGTGGGTAAGGTGGTAGAGGGGGGGGACTTTTATAAGAGGAGAGGAGGGGCACTCATGGTAAGTAATGCAAAGATACTTAATATATTCGTATTTTAAAGGTACCAAATAGATATATATCGAGGATAAGGTTATAAGGGTTCGAAATATACTCATAAAATATGCTTTCTCCAAGTGTATGTCTTATATTTTACATTATATTTTCATTTTATTTAAATCGTTCATTAATGAGGTGATTGCTGCATCATCATGGTGTCATAAATAATTTAGTTTATTTAATGTCTAAAAATTATAAAAAAATACTATGATGTAGGAAATAGTTTTATATTTCCAATTAATATTTATAGTCTAAGATATCGTTTATGTAGGCAAAACTAAAATTACTTTATTAGGTGTTACATACTTTGGTTACATTATCTTTTCATTAAAAAATAAACGATAAAAGGTCACTATCACACTAAAGTGATTCCATGGGGTCCCAAGGTTGGAAAAATGCATCCCATGGTCGGCCATGAAACCACGAATAGAATTACGACACATGTTGGGGTCATTTTATATTTGTATGATATTATTTTCTTACACATAATTACCTGATTACTAATTAAACAAGATAATTAAAGAGAATTACCATCGTTACTATTCATAATGTCCAAAAACAAAAGATTCTTAATTAAATAATTTGGAACTTCTGATTCAAAATATGGAATCCATTTTATCAAATTCAAAACACATAAATTGTAGTAATTAATTTAAATGTAAATCCCGTTGTCAAAATAAAAGATGGGTTTTTAAGAAGTAAAATTTATCAAATGATTGTCTTGTGTTTACATCCAATTGAAAAGTGAAATTACTTCCAATGAAAAAAAATTGTTTTAATTGATAAAAAATTAATTAAATTATACATTAAAAACATTTAAAATGACAATCTAAATATATAAATAAATTGGATGAAAAGGCAGTTTTGAATTAGAAACAGTATTTTTCACTATTCATTAAAAAACATTATCAGAAAAATACAAATAATTAACCCTAAGATGTATTTGATATTTAAAATTCAGAAATGATGTCCATTTTAAAAAATTTAAAACATATAAGTTTCATTAATAAATTATATAGTTAATTCCCACAGTCAAAACAAATAGTGGGTTTTTTAGAAGCAATATCTATGAAATGTTTGGCACTTGTTTATGTCCATTTTCAAAGTGAAATTAATTATAATGACCACCATTGAATTAAATTGTAAAAATATATTATAATTAAAATTTAAAACCAATTAAAAAGATAATCTATCAATATATTTAAATTAGATGAAAAAGCAGTTTTGATGTAAAATGCAATATTTTTCACTATTAATTAAAAAGAATGAACATTGTCAGAAACATAAAAAATTTTTAACCAAAGTAAATTTCAATATCCCAATCATAAAGAATAAGTTTAATTTGAAAAATAGAGCTTATAAAATTGTCTGAATTTAGATTTAAAAATTCTTCGCCATCAAAAGGTGGTCAAACAATCTTTTAAAATTAATAGAGTATTTATTCTTAAAATTGGATTCATTTGGATTTTAGGCATCTAAAATTTATTGGAAAAATGTAAAAATATTTGGCAAACATATTCAATCATTTTGTAGTTATTTCTGTTAATTTCCTTCATTACAATGGCTAGGTGTTAACTTTTATAATATTATTATATTATTAGTGTTCAACGTAAGATTTCAAAGAAACTCATTGTTGCGTATTGGGTACACCATCGAGCATAGAATTCCCATTAAAGTAGTATTAACATTTTATTCAAAAATATTGATAATCATTAGAATGTAATATTATTTATTTACCTGGGTTGTTACATCATTAATAGTGGCTGGAGCTTGGAGATGTTTAGGTTGGATGATTTGAGGGGTGACACATTAGCCTCAATATGTTAGGGTGTTATATATATATATATATATTAGGATTATCTTTTATCCTCTTTTTTTGGATTTAGTGTTTTGAGGTTTACTCATAATAATCATTGATTATCTTCATTTTTAACATTATTATCACATATATGGTATGTATGTTTAAGGGAATATCATCCCCTGGTGATATTTTATTCTCATGTCAATTATTTACCTCATTTGGTGTTAATGGGATGTCACCCTAGGGTTTTAAGACCTCTTCCTATTCTCAATTCAATTGGTTATGGGAAGAATGAAATAATAGTTAAGGAATCAAAAAATACACAAAATAAGTGTAGATAGTATTTTAGTAGTGCAACTCTATCCTCTACCCTTGTTTATGTACCAACTAAACTATCCACTGATTCTATACCATTTACAAACTCTTTATATATATTATTTTTCCCATTATAGGGTCATGAATGGTTGAAAACCAATCATGATTTGTTCCCTACCATTTCAATGAAATTTTTTCCATTGAGGAACAATCATCATCTCAATTAATATTACATTATACAATGTGGTTACATTTCGATATGTCCTTTTTTGATGAATATTATATTCATGGATTTCATGTACTTTGTTAATTTTAACAAGCTCAGGAAACTGTATTTAATAAAACCACCTTGGAACATTCTATAATAATATAAAAACCTTCAGAAGAACCTTTTCCATGCAAGAAAGGAATTACAAGTGTTACTAGAGTTATTCTTGATTGATGTTGTGGTACAAGCATCGTCATTATGGTAATTAACAGTGGAAATTTTATTTTAATGTTATAATAGTGTATATTCCACGTACTAATATTTAGGTGATTTTATTTTAAACAATTAATTTTTTCCTTTTAGTCCTAAGTAGATTGTTTTCATTGAAATACATATGTTTTATTATTTTTTAAAATACTCTATGAAATATTAAAATGAAATGAATCCAAAATTTATTGAAACATATTTTAAATTAATTATCAAATTAAACAACACATATAAAATTATAAGTACCAAATAGGTTATATTTTATGTTTAATAATATAACATAAAATTTAAATAATCATCGATTATAATGAAAAAAATCAACAATTCACGTATTATAAAACTGTGAAAAATAAAAAAATAAAGATAAAATTATTCATTTAGAATAAGAGTAATACATAAATTGATCAAAATAAAAAACAACTTCCTTAATAATGAAAGTGGTTTTTTAATGGTTTTCTGTAAATGGAATATACTTCAAATTTATCAAAAATAGTTCTTTAAATTATTTATAAAAAATCACATGATTGATTATACTTCCTATAATAAAAATGAACATTAAATTAAATGTATTAGTTAAAAATAGATATTTATAAATTATTTATATTATTTGATATAAAAATTAATGTACTGGTAACAAAATATAAAATTTATAATGAAGATGCAGTCGTAGACGACGCGTTCATTAAGATATTTTTGTGGATGAATAATCTAATAAAATTATGTTGTGAAGGAAAAGTAATGAAGGCGTAATAATGGAAAAAACCTTTACATGTGATAGCATTGCAATGGTGCTATCGTAGAATGCTCCATTAAATCACCTATGATGTTGTTCCAACTTCTTACCCCATGAAAAACAAATAACATTATTTTATTATATATTTTATTAAATTCCTTACAAAATTTAAAATTAAATAAAATATTTTTTTAAAAAATTCCAGTGCCATTTAAAGGATGAAATATAGTATTATTAAGGAAAATTAAATACATCTCACCGCTATTACTCTCATGGAATGAGATGTTTTATTTCAATATATATTTTACAAAATACTTTATTCCTATAAAAATTAAAGAATTTTTTTTAATTTAATCCCACTAAAACTGTGATGAAATTATTGTTCTAAATAAAAATCCTAAGTCTGTCATTGATATTACTCAAGGAACAAGAAAAAATAGTTTGGAATTTTTATCAAATTATTTATTTTTATAAATATGAAATAATGATTTTTTTTAATATTTACAAATTGAACTGTGTTACTCCCCAAGAGGAAGACTTTATTATCCTTATATAATATCATCAATCTTTCACTTCTATTACTCATATAATCCCTCTAACTTTGATTGAAAATGTTTCCTACACAACATTTGTCATATTAATGGAATCCTTTATACTCGTTACCATTAAATATAATGATATAAATCTAACAAAATATATTCAATTTTATCTATAATATTTTTAGTGAATTACTATATGTGAATGGTTTTCATGGGGAAAATCATCAAAATCATAAGCATCAATAATGTTTTGATAGGATTTAATGATTTTGAATGTGTTTTACTTCCCATTAGAAACATGTATTTTTTTTATCTTTTTGGATGCGGGAGAACATGTATTAAAATTAATATTTTATAAATATAGAATTTTAGATATATAAATTTATGACATATAAATATAAATTCCTTGAATAATAACCCAATTTAATTTTAAATTAAATATACAAAGATCCTTTGTGATTACTAGATTTCCTACCAAAAATAGTTTTTTATTCTCATGTCTGTTTATCAATGATGGAATACTGGATGTAACATCATGATTGTGGAACATGAATGTTATTTCCAGTTATAGTAAACACTATTAAATTGAAAAGATAGTTATCATGAGTGATTTTAAAAAATAACTTCCATATACAATCAATTTCTTGATATTACTTCTTTATTATCACATTAATTATTAATTAAACAAATATAATCTTTTGAGTATAACTCATATTAACACACATAAATCAAGTGATATTAATTAACAGTGTCTAACAAATTGATCAATTATTTTGTGCATTTACTCCCATTCAATAATGTATATATAAATCAATAAAACATTGAATAATAACAACATGAGTTAATGCAATCATAAAAAATTTATTAACCTAGTCCCTTCTAGGTAAAATAACATTAATATTTTCTTTATCAACATTTACAATCAGATATAATTCATCCAATAAAAATGTCATTATTTAATACTATACATGTTATCATCATTCTATTAAATCATTTATACATATCTAAAACTATTAAATCAAAGTATTTGGGAGTTTAAATATTCAATAATAATTGACACAATCATAATAACATACATGAAATATACTCAACCTTAATCAAAATTCAATAAAAATATCCAATAAATGTCATTAGTTGTCTCTGATTCATCAAAGGGTCAAGGATCATAATATTAGTGATAATATCTTTAATTAATAGTTTACATTTATAAAATTATTCTATAATCAAAATTTACTTTAATTATATATTTTTAATGCCTTTGAAATCTATATCAATCTTTGAAACGATAGTAATTTTAGTATTTTCACTAATGAAATGTAGGGTCTTAGAGATACTATTTGAAATTCAATGTCGTAAAAAAATTTTATGCAACCATATTCCATGATCAATTTCCAGAAAACATGTTGAAAATTAAGAATACATTGTTATTGAAGAAATAAATATAATTTCCACACATTTCAATGATATTTCTTCTCTAATTATAATATAGACATAAGCAAAAATAATCATTCTAATGTCAACACAATAAAAAAGCCTTAATAAAAATATATAGTCACCTTAGTAGGACTGGAAATTTTATAATTTCGAATTTGATGTTTTTTCTCCATATATATATATACATATATCTGAAAATATTATTTTTAGACCTCTAAAAATAAATTCTTCAATTACCTTGATATCTTATCGAATAACTAACTGAGAAGATAATATCTTATTTTATACATGGTTCGTCATAAATTAATTTTCCTAAAATTTAGGTACATGGAAAATTTTATTTTATTTTTTATCAAAATAATTATTAAAAATTGATTAAATTTTATTTTATCTCATTTCATAATTGGAACTACTAACAAAAAACATTTTTCAATCCCAATAATGCATATGCTCGATTATGATATATTTATATTCCAAACACATATTTTCTTTCTACCATATATTTTATTTTTAAATTATTAAATTGATATTTTTATGGCTCACATAAGAGGTCGAGAGAATTTATAACAATAAAAATGTAAAAAATATATAAATCCATGAATATAAAATTAATCTAACAAAACATTATATATATATATATATCGATCAGATATGTTTTTTAATAAAAATGAAACAACGATATGATTGTAAATAAGATTCCATTTTCATGAAATTGTTTTAGGTATGTATATTATGACATCCTTAATTTATTCCCCAAATGTTCCTTTACATTAATTTAAAATCCCATCGGTTTACCTATATATACAACCTTTAAAATGTTTTAATTTTGAAAGATTTTTTTAACATTAATTTTATGTAACTATAACTAATAATTAACTACTAATTCAATATTAACAATCAATAAATCATTCATATAAAAAATGATAAGGATTCTTTATAGTCTATGTCACACTATTGAGTAAATCCATTAAAACTAGTCTTGCCTTATATTGTTAGATATTTACATAAAATTCATGCTTCATATCCCATTTAAACCTGTACATACTTTATCATTAAAAAAATTCCTCAAGGTCCAATCCTTTATTTTTATTCTATGAAATTAAACTCACAATTCAGGGAAATTAATCAGTAATGATAATTATAAAAATTAATGGATTGAGAATATCATCCTAGTTTATTTTTATTACACTTTCATTTTCATTTTCATAAAGATATTTCACCTAAACATAAAAATAATTGGACTTCATTTCCATTGGGACATTTTTAACAATATATCATCTTGGTATCATACTTTATCGTATATATGAATATGGTATGCATTTTATTATTTTCTTTCATGATAAATTTTAGATCTAATAAATTAGATAACAAAAACATTTGAAGTATAATATCATGTTAATGGAGCATGAACTGAAATTTTCTTAATTTCCATATTTTTTGGAACCTTACCCCCATTGAAATCACTATTTTCAATAAATATATCATTTCTAGTTCCCACAATTTTCATGACACATTTATGATAGTAAAATCTACACACAGTTGATTTTTTGGATAACCAATGAAATATTCATTGATTGTTCTTGTATCCATTTTTCATTAATGTCAACTATAAGATCTTAAAACATCATGATAATCCCACACATAAAAAAATTTCGAATAATTTTTTATACTCTTATAATGATTTAAATATTTATCTTGGAATTTTTTTCGAGGAACCATATTCATCATATATGTTATGATTTTCAAAATTATCCATCAACAATGATATTTGAAAATATTAATTAACTAGAAATATTATAACCATAACTATTAATATTATATTGATCCATTCCACTAAATAATATAGTTATTGTGTATATAGAATAATTAATTGAGAAGATATGTCTCAAAATTCATAAAACATTAAAAATTAACTTGTGTTTGGCCCATATTCATCAAATCATACATAATATTCACCAACTCTATAAAGACTTTTGATTTTATCCTTTTTATCTAATTTTCATTAAACTTCATTTAAATAATATTTATGGGATGTAATTGCATAATATTTATCATATAATTAATTGAAATACCAGTGTCCTGAAAAATAATCAATGAAGGAGATGAAATATTTTCATTGAACACATATTGACATCAAAAGGCCCTCCTATATCAATATGTACAATCTCAAGGAGTTGAGGGATTAGAGTCACACATTTAATTATGGGTTTTATTGGATTCATTTAATATATTACACACTAATATTTAGTATAGTAAATTCAAAATCATGGTGGTTTTAAAAATTAATTATTATTTCAATTTTATCAATTATGAACTAATTGTTTATGCAATTAAAAGTTTGTAAATTCATCATATAATTTGTATTTATTACCAACATTATGATGCATGGTTAGGATACTTTCAAGATAAAAATTACTATTAATCTATTTATATAAGAAATCAATGTAAAACTACCTCACCTAAAAGTTACCTATTTTGGATTGGCCATGAGGGAATAAATATAATGACCATGAGTCAAACCCTTAGTAGGCCTTTGGTTGAAAACTATCAAAGATTGTATAAAAAACTCACATATGGAAGGTGTTACCCTAAATTTTAAAATCTGGATAATGAGAGAGAACGAAAAACCCCAAAAAACATCATATTATAATGGAAAAGGGAAACAAAAACCATCCCATAATTAATGTATAATTTAAATTCATTAATGTAATGTAACTGAATAAATGCCAAAAGAAATTATAATGCAAAGACCCGGTAAAAAATCTAATGTATGAGATAGTAGAATCCAAATAAATTATGTTAGTCTTCTTATAAATTTGAATAATATATTTTATATATGTATAGTTAACAAAGTATGTATACTATGTTTAAACAATTCGATGGAGTCTTATGAAAATATAAAAAAAATAGTAATTTACCAGTTGAAAAACTACGAAAACAACATAATCCAAGATTGGTCGTCTTTCCTATATATCATCCACATAACATGAACACCTAATAACATATCCAATGTAGAAATACATCAAGATTTATAAAGATTATGTTTTCCCAAAACTGCATTCCTAATGTTTTATACTCTCTGTCCCGGACATTATACATCACGACACAACTATCAATTTTATAATAACCATGTTCAAAGACACCTCAACAACTGCATAACATCCTACAAGAAGACACCTAGGAAAACACATCACATACCTCATAAAAAACAGAAGCAACTAAGTCCCATACATCCCAAATACACGTGGATAACCACATCATATAATAACCACTACCAAATAACTAGAATAATAGGGTATCATGAACATGAATGACGTTAACCATGTTCCCTCCTAACATGAGTGAACCCCACTATGAACCACCTAATCCTCTCATTAATCACCACCTATGTTGAGAATTTGACTTATTTTAATAATAACCCATGCATATCAATCTAACCTGAATGGGAGAGTAGGGAAGTATGGGTTACCTTCTTTCCATCCTCACAATCATGAATGTAAGGGAAAAACACCAAGAGCCCAATACCTAGGGGGTTTGGTGAGAATGAAACGACTCATGTGGGGTGTGTATAGAAATTAAATAAATGTACATTATAAATAAATATCATACATTCCTAACCAAGATATTCAACAAAATTATATAAACATATCTCCTGACAAAACCTAAAATTCACAAAACCTTTTCCACTGTCGTTTTCACCTCTAAATGCACCCCACCAGTAAAACAAGCAACACAATAGCCATATTACATCCATTACATGAAAAACCCATTTAATATTTTCTAATTACCAACCATTTTCATTTATGATTCCAACAAATTTTATTTTTAAATCCATCCTATTTTTAATACTTTACATTCAATACTTCACTTATCACATATTTATTTCCACCCATGGTTATTTTCATGTCTAAATTTCAACTCTATTCCATAACTACCAAAAAAATACATAGCGAAACATATTAAACCCATCCATATCATTCTAATGAAATCCACTCACAACCACCACACACAACAACCAACACATTCCTCAACCATCATAAATCTAAACCACCACACATAACATCCACTATACAACTCAATGATCACACATCTTATACAGTTTGGAACAATATATTTATTTACAGCTACTTCATTATATTCAAGGGTATTGTCACAAAAATAAGGGATTCTAAATGAAATCAATTTATAATCTAGATATATGTTCGTACTATTTTCATGTGTTCAGAGTTAAATAAAACAACCATAATGAGGTTAAAAAATATAAAAACAAATAAATAGAACAATCTCATAACAATTCAAATTAGAAAATTAGCAATAATGCATAACTAAATATGAAACAACCATAATAAAATGTAATAATAATAAAATTTCATACAATACCCATAAATTTTAATTATATTGTTTATTTTGTTTTATTTATATAGTATGTACCATCTACACATAAGAATAAAAAACATTCTATTTCCAAATGTACATCTAAAGTGGATGATAATGTGGATCCCTTACCACGATCAAAGATTTAAAGACAACAACTAACCAAATGTAAGTAAACATGAGATTAAAAAAAATATCTAAGGATAACTCATTGAAACCTAAAAAAAATAATCCATTTTCAAACCATTCCCCAACTATTTCTAATGTGGAGCCCCTCAATGTTGTGATCCTCTCAAAAAGTGGTTAATAAGAATAATTACATGAGAGAATAAGTGAGACCATATCTCGATCAATGTGACATGTTCCAAAGACTCAATTGGTTAGGATTAGAAAAAAAATAAATCTTGAAGCATATCATGGTTTGGATAATACATATAACTCAAATAAATAATTAATGAATCAAATTTTTGATGACTCAACCACACATATAAAGGTGAATCTCATTAGACTATATCATGGAATTGTTGATTGTTAAAATTCCTGTAGTGGGTCTAGTAAAATGGATATCTAAATTTCCCATGGTTGTTTACACTTTTTCAGCCCATTTTAAAAATAGGATTTGACTACCTACAAGGCATGGTTCTTGTTATTATAATTACTTCACCATTTTCCATTGCCAGCCACTATGGTCTTGCACAAGGCACATAGGAACTTCACTCTCATCATGCCTAATGAAACAACATAGTGATATCATCCTTTGCATTTTAGGAACAATGTCCCATAAGGAATAGTTCACAGAACCACGCTATTAAAAAGTCATCAACATGATACCCATTTATCATAAGTTGATTTCCTAGTCAACCAACCCTAAACCACACCCACCACTATGGAACGGTGATCCCCAAAATTCCACAAGGCCCTCCCCAAACCTCGATAACACCCCCAAAATCATCCTCTGGACCAAAATGCCTTGAGAAATCCCAAAGGAAATTTCAGGAAAGTATTAAATGTTATATCATGTACCACTAAAACAATTATCATCCCTGCAAGTCAAAATCAATCAGAAAAAATAGAAATTTGGGAGGATGAACATCCATTATATGACATACTTATTCGATATATTTAGAGGAAAAAAACTTACATTATCTCCCCTAAATCAATCCTCTACATTTCCACACAGAAATCCAAGCCACTATTTTATCACTTTTATATCCCGAACTGAAATTAAAAATATCCATCACACACACTACCCTAAGTAGAGAATTCAAGTTAAACTAGTCCCCATGTTATGATGTTATCTATTTTTGGTGGCACTAAATATGAAACATGGTTTTAAAATGTATCATAGTACAACATTTCTTAATTGGGAACGATATTTCTCATATTTATATTTCAAAATCCATAACACACACACCTAGAAAGTGAAATGGCACACCTCATAACTCAATAATATTCAAGTACCATTTCATCAATGAAAAACAAGATATATTAGAACAAAATACAACTATGAGTAATTGGAATAAATATGAATTTCACTATCCCAAGAACTCTTCCACAAGCCACAGAGTCACCACAACTCTTGTACTAAAGGAATGGTTCATCCACACAGTAAGACTTCTTTATGATCCTGATATCTATTAGTCTCTCTATAAACATCACTTAATACTCAATTTCTATCTCTTTATAGTTAATTACGTGATTTTTTATGGGAATATACAGATGTATATTGAATATTTGGAATATTTTATGGAACTTTTCATACTGTGGTTGGAGTACCAACGGATATGTAACCATGCTAACATACTCCTACAACTTGAATGGCCTGACAAACAATGGATAATCCTTACTCCACCAACCGAAGATCAACTATCCTTGTTGAGGGGAAAAATTAATGAAAATATTGTACCATGACTCAAATTCCATGGGTCTCCTCCTACAATTGACATAAAATATATTTTTCCCCTGAACTATCTCCATCCACTCATGAACAACCAAAAACTGTTATGTATTTCTCTACAACACATCAGGATTCAGAATAAATGACTCTATATCCTCATTCCAACATAATAGGGATCGGCATGGCCTCCCATACAATGAATCAAATAGATCCATGCTAGTGGATTAGTGATACTTGTTATCATAATAAAGCTCATTAAAAGGTAATTATTTTTCTTCCTATTGTCTTTAATCCAATATGCATGCTCGCAACATATCATTCAATATCTGTATTGTCCATTATATATGTCAATATATATGAATTTGGAAGGAATTGAAGATGTTTCACTATATGAAAATCTCATTATTAAATATCCTTTATAATTTTTAGTTTATGAAATCACATGGATATGATAAAATGTAGATATGATCA
The DNA here is from genome assembly GCA_963277665.1 of Viscum album. Classification (NCBI taxonomy): domain Eukaryota; kingdom Viridiplantae; phylum Streptophyta; class Magnoliopsida; order Santalales; family Viscaceae; genus Viscum; species Viscum album. The sequence continues at coordinate 316,766,758 of OY728136.1, read as the reverse complement.
CCATGCTTCTTTTTGAACTCATCCACACACGACCTAGAGAAATCTCTAATGTTGCATGAATTAATGATTTTTATGTAGTGGGTTGAAATCATATATTGATCCATGATTACCTAGATAACACTCTATAATTCATGATACCTAGGTACTAATTTTAATAAATCCATCAAGATGTCATCCAAATGGAACATGGGAACATCCTAGGGAAGCAAAAAAACTACTTGGATCATGATTTTCTACCTTTACATATTTGAAAACCAAAAAATTGATCCACCAACTCTACCACTTCCCATTACCTCCTCGGCCAACAATGATACCCCTTTAATCCATGATACTCTTATATACTTCTAGGAAAATAGCTAAAGGTAATCTATGAAACACATAAAGGACTACCTCATTTACCACCACCAAGATGATCAACCTCCCCTGATACAATATCATGTTATAAACATCATATGACCATTCATCATTTTCTTCACCATTTCCAACAATGTTGTTCATAAATTCTACATTTGATTCCCCAAACAGAGACACCTCCACTTAATATATCATATAATATTACACTATAAACTAGAACAATAAACCTCCACTATCAATCACCCTTACATTAAGGTACATGGATACCAACTCATCCATATCCTTCCAAGAATCCCTAAATTATTTTCCCATACACCTTCATTAATTTCAAATAATTTAATTAGAAACAAAATTTCACTTCCCAAAGGAGTAAGAGATTTATTTTTGTATTCCTAATGAAAATATATAAACCCTTTTCATCATAGATTTATGCAACACTAGAGAAAATATGCCTCAAGCTCTTATGATTGGTAAATACCACAAATTGTTCTCTAATGAGGGAGTGTATTCACATATTCAACAAAAAACAATTTTTCCTAGAACTAGGTCATGAGTGACATAGTTATATTCATGGGGATTTTATAGAGTAGAACCATAGGGTAATGTCACATTCTACTACATTAATATTCATCCATATATAATATGGGATGTGTCAAATAAAACCTGAAAATTTATTTAAATACCTAAACAGTTGTAGACCATAGTCAATGGTTACTTTATTATATTTTCCTAAGAGTTAAGGAATCGTAACCCAATGGATTTAATAGTTTAATAGTTTTTCTCAACTGGATACATACTTAAAATTCACATTACTTTTAAAAAAATTCACAAATTATTTCAATGAGAATGAAAATATTCCCTATAGTTTATTCTTGCATATCAAACATAATATAGTTCCTCATATCCCATTTAAAAGTGAAATATATAAAAGGGGTGATCTCAAAAGATCAGTAAGGGAAAACATGCAATATAAGCTATGAATAAATAAGTCATAAAAATATATTAATGTTAATAATTGAATCACATTACATTTAATCAATAACTTGTCCATAGTATGTCATGTAAAAAAAGATGATAAAATATTACCATATAATTAATCCCATGATAATGAAACACAATAAATTATATTATAATAATCTAATAATCTCATATAATATATTATAATTCAATTTATAATTATGGAATATATAATGAGGTACACCATTAACAGACCAATAAGGCTTAATCCATGATACCATACATATACAGGAAACACATCAGCCAATATCCGAACTAGTTTGTCAGATGAAACCTATCAATGCATTGTGAGAATATAGAGGGTCCTGACCACCACTTAATATTTCTAATGAAATCCTAATATAAATAGAAACATTGATAGAGAAAAATTGGCATACTAAATGTGAATACTTTCCCCAATTAAGAATATTTACAATGAACCATCAAAAGTAATATGGATAATGATATCCAAATTGTACATCCAAAATCAAAATGACCAAAAACCATTCATTGAAATAGTATGTATGGCATTACAACAATATATACCCATTTCTATAAAAATAAATGGTTTTTTTCATTGTGGAATAGAAATACCATAAAAATACCATTAAAAATTATTGAGGATAATATCCTTATCCACTTGAAAAACATTTAGAAAAACCTATGATTTGAATATAATTTTTTAAAAAATAAAACATGAGAAAACATATTGAAATTATTTTCTATTAATATAAATTTTGATACTTAACCAATTTATTGTTCTTTACATTAGGAAATATTGTTCATGACATTCATGAAAAAGCATTTTTTCTGTTATCCTTTTCAGTAAAATCCAAAAATAATATATTTTGAATACGAAATAAATATTCCATTTAAAATATTTCTTATAGATTAAAATTGGATTAAAAACCGTTAATTAATAATTTTGAAAACATTTTAACATTTTTAAAGAAAATAGTTTTTGAAGAAAACAAATTTCTGATCGAAGAGTGAAATGAAGTTGGATTTTCATGAAAACAATTTATCTACAAAATTGTAAGAAAATTATACTATTACCTGAAAGTATTAATTAAAAAAATTGTGAATAAAATTAAAAAGTTTATTATTAAATGGTCAGGTAATTTTCGTTAACTAATATTCTACAATAAACAATCTCAGTTTGAAAGGGATAGTGAAATAAACCATTACAATGAACAAACGTAGAAATGAGAATTAATAAATTAATCAATCATGTGTGTCCACTATAAATACACATAAATAAAATTGAAATATAGAATATGATAATAAAAATTCAATAGAAATATAATCTTAGCCTAATATAATCATCTAAGTAGAGGTTTAGCTCAATGAGAGGACATTGAGTTATGAAATCCCTTAAATTTTACTTTACTTTAATTGAACGTTTTTTAAAATCATGTGTAATTATTAAAATAATGTTATTAGTTTATTCCATAACCATATTAATATTTTTATATCATATTTGATTTTATTATATCTTCTTATCACCTGTTTGTTAATAATATTTTGTTATTACCTTTATTTTGGGTGTTAGCTGCTTCATTTTCGAACGCATATTTTTTCATGTATGTCTTGATTCTTATACATGAGATATAGTTATATAATATCCAGAATTATATTAAAATATTAGATATCATATTTATTCATTATATATTTATATTATATTCATTATTAAATGATGAACATTTAAAATGAATCTAATCTCATCATGGTGACGGTTCACCAAACATACGCCTGAGGGACAATTTCATTCCATTAATGGGTAAAATGGTTATATATTTTTTTCTATAATAAAAATCATGTCTTATTTTCCATAAATATACACTATTTCAATTATCATAATGATTCTTGTAAATTTCTGATTAAAAATAAATTACACCGCTAAGTGGAGATGGTAAGTTGTACGTACGCAAGTGTGGTGATTTCATTTTTTATGATTGATAAAAGGTATATTATAGTTGTTTGAAAATTAAATTAACCACATAGTATATATATTATACGAGAGTTATTATTTTATTAAGTAAATAACATATACTGATGATGTTGAAGAATAAATAAACTTGAAAGGGTCGGAAAAAATGATTACATCTTCTCTAAGAAAATTCATTTATATAAAATCATAGATTCATTAAGGTTGGAATTTTGAGCATAGGATTATTTAAAGAAAATAGATATAGAATTTTAGAAAATTAATATATAGTACTGGGTCGAGATAGATTACTCAATATGGTGTAAGGAAGTGAAGGAATGGAAATTTTAGTAATTGAGGTTAGGGACACTTTATCAAATTCATAAATTATTTATTAAATATAACTTAATTTTCAGTCGAAAATGGCCTAAAACATATCAATTTATAATATAATATAATTACAGTTCGAAATACCCTATTTTAGAATAATTTATGTATGTTTTGACGTAATTTATACCTTTATCATTTGGTTTTGAACCTTAATTAACCTCTTTAAATCTTACTCTATAAAAATGGATTTTTACACTTTAAGTTTGTATATAGTTACAATAAAATTCCAAAATACTAAAAAATGGAACAAAGATTAAATTTTAAACCTTATATTAATGATTTGGAGAAATATATGTTTTTAATATATTTATATGAACTAATAAAATATTATTTACTATAAAATATTCATTAGGTCGATTTTGAGAACTATCCATTACTTTTACACGAATAATATTGATATAACTCTTATAATTTGAAAAAAAATATTACATTCATAAATTTTCCAGATATTATATAAAATTATTTAATCACATAAATTATCTCGATTTATAGTTATTTTTTAATATTTTTACAATCTATTTTTTAGTTGTTTCATTAAATAAATAATTATTTCACAAGTGTTTAACAAGATTTAAAGGTAATTATTCATTCCCTAAAAGTGCTAAATAAATTTAGGAGTTTAAGATAATTATTTTAAATTTTAAATTAATATTTATTGTATAATATATCATTTGAATTATACCATATTTAAAATTTTATCATTATTAAAACTGTGAATTTGACATCTTGGACATTTCTAAAAATAAAAAATCATAACGGACATAATCACTTAATAATGTCAACAGATGGTCTTATATATCAACCATGAATTATTATAAACTAATATTACTCATCCAATAAAATTTAGGTATGTATTTGGGTCATTAGTTGGTTCTTATCGTTTTATTTTTAACATAAATTACCCAATTTAAACCTTATCAGGATAAAAAATGATCAAGGTTACTATACATTTGGGATAAAAATTAATGTGAAATATTTACTAAATTTAAAAATTTTGATTAAAAATATGGAATCCATTTGTTAAAATTTAAAACATATATGTTTTATAATTTATATTTAAATTATTCCCATACAATATAATGAAAAATTGTTTTTTTGGAAAACTCATTGTTAAGTCTAAAAATGTATTTATACCAAAAAAGGTATAAGGTTGAATAAAATGTAAAAAAATAGATTATAATTATATAAATATTACTTATGTTATATTTATATCAAATTAAAATAATAGTGTATCTTTTTTAATATAACTAAAATGATAGTTTTATCAAAAATGTAATTTTTTACTATTCAATAGATTACCAATTATTCCATAAAATTCTCAAAAATTAACTATAATATAATTTCTATATTATGAATTTAAAAATGTTATTTGTTTTTATAAAATAATATTTATTTAATATCCATAATTTTATTATAATATTTTCCCAAAAAAATCAAGATATCCATTTTTGATTAAAGCATAATTTTGTAGAAGAATATGATTTTACTATATATTAAGTGATAATTTAAAAAAAAAATTAATACATTAAAAATAAGTTAGAAAGATATATATTTCATAATTTGGTTATTATTATTCATTTCTACCATTTTAATGTCCAGGATATAACAATAATATAAAAAACTAATTCATTTTCTTTTTAAGGTATGTGTTAAATGTAATGTAAGCTTTTAAATAGATGAAATTTATTTTAAAAGGGATATAGCTAAAAATCATGGGTTTTTTACTTTCTCTGTTTATTAAATAAATTGTAAACTCATAATTTGAACTTCTAATTTCAAATCATGGGCTTTATATTTTATTATTCAATTTGTAGCAAATTGACATCATAAAAAGAGTTGATAAAAGTTCATCTTAGAAGGTGGAAATGAAAATGTGAAGGTCTCCACAAAATGAGGATTCCTAGTAAGAAAATAAAAGTGCGATTTGAAAATATAGGCATTGCAGAAAAATATAACTTTTAATGACACATGGAAAGTGAAATATCACATTGTCATTAGAAAGTCAACAATCATAAAACCATAAGTTATTTATGAGTTATAATTACATTGATTTCATGGTATAAAAATGATACAGATAATTTTTTCATTCCAAAATACATTTCCCTGATTTGATAAATTATTTTACTTTCAAGAGTAATAATATAAAGAAATATACTTAATTTACAATTAGATTTTCATCCTTAAATTAATTTCCTCCATAAATACATCAATTTATATGAATGGTTATTATGATTTTTATATACCAATAAAACTAAAATGAACATATATGGATAAAAAATAAACAAAATAATAACAATTTCTTCCATGTAACAATAATAATTAATTAAATCCAATATTTTTAATAAAAGATAACATAATTAAAAAAGTGAAAAAATATTATATTAGGGAAACTTGTTCAATCTACCAAAATCCACCAGAAATACACAAAATAAAACATTAAACATTCAATAAATAAGTATCTGTAAAAGTCCGTATAAATTTTACAGCCTATGTTTGAATCCCAAAAATTTTAAGGATTTTATTTCATAGTTTTCTATGATAATTGTTATATTAATCTCAAATATATTTATTCCCTAAACATATAATCTCCAAGAGATGCTAACCATTTCCATAAATAGAATAAATCAACATAAATCCACGATGATATATTATATTCCTCTAACAAATAGTTCAATCGTTATTCATCAAAAAAAATTATATAATACTCTATTAACCTTAATCTTATAAGCTTATGAAAATGGTTACCATATTCTTAAATAACATAAATAAAATATCACCAAATCAATTTCTATTAGAAAGTATATCTATTAAAAATAATTTATATAAAATTAACTTTGACATACAAACTAGGACATCACATATTCTAATGGTTGGTGATGCAACCTTGTCACACATTAGTTGTTGGTTTAATTCTCATTGCATTATCAGACATGATGGTTTTTCACATAGTCTGTCAGTTTTCCTATTTCTAAAACAATATAATTATAATATAATTACAATAAAGAATAAAATAAATTACCATAATATGTTTAAATTTAAATAATTTTTTTAACTATAAAGTATATCTATTAAATTTCAATTTTCCTTCCCAAAAATATTATTACCCGGAATTACCTTAAATTTAATGATCTTATAAACCATAACGATTATCCTTACCTTTAATACTATACACACATAATGTTACAATGTTATATATTATATAATCATTTCACACATACCAAACCAATGGATTGTATTTCAAAAAATGTCTCTTAAAATATTATTATTCTTGATTAACTCTAATTACATAAAACCTAAAAAGGTGTTTAAGAATGTATACTTATAATCAACCTTAAAATCATAAACTCAATATGATATCTATAGCTCTTAAGTTATAGAAAACATATTTTATAACAGAATTTGAACAATTCATTAGATGTTTCAAGATTATTATAAACATAATAGCATTTATGAAATACTTATTCAATACATTTACAATAACATTAAATTTTAATCTATTCCTCTCTGGTCCCTACCATTGACTAAAACCAAAATGAGAATTGTAAATAAAAAACTACTATAATCAATGTGAGTTAATAGATAATAATGAAATATTATTCAACAGATATATAAATCAAGACACTTTCTTCTCAATCTATTATTCATTATGTTTTTCCAAGTTTATCCATGATCATTACCTTATCTATAAATTGTTATCCTATACATAGTCTGGTCTTCAAAACTAAATAATGTGGTTATGAAAACAAATCTATGATTTCATAAATATTTTTCACAAGGATTCAACAAAACTTTCTCTGATACCAACTATAAAGAACCTGACCCAGTATCCAAGTGTCAGTGGATATTGTAGTACATTAGAATAATATACATGTAATTGATACAAAATACCAAATTGTTTAGAAGTCCTGGTAAACATTAAAATAATATAAAATTAAAATTTTATTTTAATAAATTAAATACACAAATAATTTCTTTATAATTCAATTATTACCCTAAGTTTATCCTTTCATATCAATCATGAAACACTTACTTTTATCCTAGAGAAAATGATTCCTATGAAAGGGGTGAGATATAATCCACAGGAAGGGTAAGCGTTAAACAAAAGCTATGAATTAATACGGCATAAACAATATAAAAACGTATAAAACTGAAAAATAATTTCATTTTTTAAATAATCATAGCATAATGTGGAAGGTATAAAAGATGATAAAATATTGACATATAAATTGTCACAAGATAATGAAACATAGCCAATGATACTATACTAAACGAATAATAACATGAAATATTAATAAATGATTTCTTAATGAGGGAGTTCAGAATGTGGGACATCATAATAAAACCATCAATTCTTTTTCCAAGAAACCATTTATAAACAATTAAGTCATCGACCAATACCCAAAGTAGTTTTTCTCATGAGACCTATTGATGCATCAAAGTGCTATGGAGGGCCCCGCCCATCACAGACTATGTACAATGAATTCATCATATAAACATATTGATTAATATAGAAAATAATGCTGATAAAATGTTAATACATTCCACCATTAAATAACATAACCATAAATCATCCAAGTAATATGGAAAATAATATGAAAATAGCATATCTAGACAAAAAATGATCGTAAAGCATCCATAGAAAGAATTAGGATATATTTAATAAAGTATACATCCATTTTAGTATGAATAAAGTATTTTTTAATGAATATAAATACAATAAAAGGATATTTAAAAACATTAATGTGGAAAATATCCTTTTCATTTTGAAAAACATTTTGAAACTATTTTATTTGAAAAACACATTATAAATAAAATTTAAAAAATTATTTAAAAATTATTTTATTTTAAAATAACCGTTAAATATTATAAAATAATATTGAAAATATTTGACTAGTTATGTTGGCTAGAAATTCAGGTCCTACTGTAAATTATAAAAAATTGATTTCTTTCACATGTTTTTTGTTAAATCTAAACAATTATTGTTTTTTAAAAGACATGATGATTCATTTTAAAAAGATTATAGATTAAAAATGGGTGATTCTTATTTTAATAAATCATTTTAAAATGATAAATTTAATTTAAAATAGTTAATGAAAACATGGATATGGAAGAAAACATATTTTTCACCAAAGAGAGAAATAATGTAAAATATGCTTGAAAATAGTTTATAAAAAAAATTAGTACCTATGTCTGGTAAAATGGTATTGATACATGAAATAGTTTATTAATGACCATACGATATTAAAATCGAAATTTTTATTAAGAAACATTCATGCAATTTCTTTCAACCGATATTCAAGAATTAAAAATCTCGATAAGAATTATATTATGAAATAAAACATTAAATTGATTGTAACCTCAATGTGACAATTAATAAATGAATCTACTAAGAGTATCCAAAAAAATCCTCATAATAAAATAGTAAATAAAACATAAAATAATTAAAATTAATTAGACTCATAAACAATTCATAAAATATGAAATGAAGATGATGTTTGACCCAATGACTGGAAATTGAGTTAAGAAATATCATATATTGTGATTTCCTTTAATTAAAAATATTTCATCCTTCTGTATAATGTTTTAAATATTTTTTGAATTTATATTATAATCATAATCATATTTATGATATCATATATGGTACTTATATGTCATATAATAATCTATTTGTTAATAATATTTTGTTATTACCCTTGATTTAGGTTTTAACATATTTGTTTTCATTTGCATATTTTTTCACGTATTTCCTGACTTTTTTTAATATGAGAAAATTAAATAATTTAAATAATTATTTTTATTTCATATTTATCTTATTTATTCAGTATATATATTTATATAATCATTATTTAATTTTGAATATGCAAAATGAATCACATCACACCATTTAAACCGTAGGATGTACGTATGCACGAGAAAAGATATCATTCCATTAATGGGATAAATGGTAAAGAAGTGAGTTATATATTAATTTTAAATAATAAATTTAATTTCATAAGTAAAATATATATCCATTATTTTTATCATTATCACCATCCTTGTAAAGTGGTTCTGTTAAATGAATTAAACACTTATATGGAGATTGTAAGTTGTACATACACACATGCAATGATTTCATTTTTCTTTGGATGTATTAATGTTATAATATTGTTATTTAATTATAATATCAATATCTCATTATATATTTATTTTTTATTTTTTATTTTAGTTTGGTAAAAATATGTGAAGAGTTATTATAAGAAGAAATAAACAAGATGTAGTTGGTAAAGATGAGTACCTCTTCTTCGAAGAACTTCCATATATATATTTTTAGGGAAAATATAGAATGTGTTTTGAGTAGAAAATATCCATGAAAAATTTAATCATTATGTTTACAAAAATAATGGCTATTACATCTTTGATATAGATTGATTAATTTGATATACATATATGGAGGAAGTTATTTCCTTATATAATTGAGGTTAGGGGACCTTTAGGAATTTATTAAAATATTAACATAAAATAAATTAAATTTCATTTATAAATTGAGTAAAACATATTAACATATAATATAATATGATTATGGTAAAAATTAACCTCATAAAATAAAATTTAGATAATCTTATAATTAATTTCTAAATGTGTGTTTTTATTTTAATCATTGTTTAACCTCTTTAACTCTTTCAAGGAAAACATGGATTTTTACTCTTTAAGGGTTATCATAGTTACTATGAAATTCTAAAAGAACAATATATGTTTCATTAATGAAATTAAATAATTTATGAAAAATTTTTGTGAAAAATTTATGATTTTTAGGAATTTTATTTCATTTAATAAAATATTATTTACTTTAAAATATTCATAATATTTTTTAGAACTATTTATTAAATTAGATTTAATAATACCAACAAAAAAATATTATTTTTGAAAAATATTTTATTAAAACCCTATCAACTTGAGTAATTAAATAAAATTATTTTATTATTATAATTATATAAATTTATATATATTTTAATATTTTTAACATCACTTATTTTATTTTTTTTATTAATGAAATAATTACTACACCATCAATGTAAACGATTTTTAGTAAATAAGGTTTCACTAAATATAGAAAAATAAATTCACATGATGAAGATAAATATTTTAGACTTCTAATGACTATCTATAGTTAGAGTTTTCCTTTGGAAAAACCCATATTAAAAACTCTATAGTTATTAAAATACTGAATGTGAAAACATTAAGTTTTCTTTATAAAAAATATTATATGGGTCACAATCACTTTATAATGGAAAAAATAGTCATATATCTAATCCTATAATTATTATGGATTGATATTACTCATCAAATAATATTTTGGGCAATTTTATGGTCATTAAATGGTTCTTATCATATTTGTATTAATATAAATTACCCAATTTACCCGTATTATGGTAACAAAAAATGACCACAGTTTCTATTCATATTGGAAAAAAAGTAAAAAAAATTGAACAGTTTAATAAACATGGAACCCATGAATCAAAATATGGAATAAATTCGTCATTTTTAAAATAATAGAAGTAGAATAATTTAAATTAAAATTAATCCCATAAAATACAATGAAAAACTGCTTTCATGTAAAATGCATTTTTAAGTCCAAAAATGTATTTATACCAAAATAAGGTATAATGATTATTAAAATGAAATTAATTATATTAAAAAAATAGTAAATAGGTTACATTTATACACAATAAAAATAATGAATTTAATTTTTAATATAAAAAATTATATTTTTATAAAAAAATTATATTTTCCACAATCCACTATAAAAGAAATCTTCTAAAAAAATTCCTAAAATGTCACCATAATATTTTTTTAAAATCCTTATTGAAAAAATGATATTATTTTTAAGAAATTAAATTAATCAAAGTCCATGATAATTATTATAATATTTAATCTTAAAAATAAATAAAACCATTTTTTGAAGAAAACATATTTTTGAATAAGAAAATGATTTTACTAAATATTATGATATTATTCAAAAATAATTAATTAATATAGTAATAAATATCAAAAATAATATATTTCAAAATGTGGTCAATGGTATTAATTCATTCGATTTTAAAATCTATATTATAAAAATCACATAATAATATTTTATTATTTGTTTAAGCTAGGTGTTGTATAAAACATAAGCCATTAAAGATATAAAAATTATTTAAAAAGAGACATACTGTAATATATTGGGTTTTTAGAAATTAATCATTCCTTTTAAAACCGAAGCACCATATCAGTAATCAATATTAACATCATGAAGTCAAATATTTCATGTCACTGACTCATATATATAAAAACATGGTCCTTCATTGACAGGGCTATCAGTAGGGCCACATTTCATAAGAGAATGAAATGAGATAAAAAATGATACATGATATGGTCACCCAACCAAATCCTCTATATAAAATATTAAAGAAATCAACATTTAGAAGGATTACAGAAGGTGTACTGAGCTTACACCAATGATAAATTGAGACAACCAATTGATAGAGCTAATATTTACAATATTTTTAATGTCTATTTAAATGATTTAAACCGAAAATTTTTTACTATTTGATCTTATTTGTAACAATTTAGGATTTAGAGTGTGTTTTGGGATAAAAAGTTTAAATTTCATAATTCTTGATTTTTAACAGATGTTTATCAAAGGGGTATTTTGGTCATTTATCATAAAATGTATTTCCAAATTTTGGGATTATAATTTTTTTGGAATCCTTATTTCATTTTCATCATCTTTGTCTTCTGTCCCAGGAAATGATTCAGGCATCTTGATGCCCAAAAAAATCAATGAAGTTGAAAAATGTTTCGGGCGGACTGCATGGACACCACCATAGTAATGGAAGAAATTTCAACCTAAACACCTCCAAATGATGTGATTACACATGGATATGATAGAGGACTCCCAAAAGAATCTCCAAAATGATTTTAAAGCCGTTTATAATCCTTTAGGATTGCCGTTGAGTGATAGAATTTTGAAGGAAACTTCCAGAAAGCTTCATCTAGAGAAAGTAATGTTCAATAGAAAAATAATAACTCCTTCAATACGCGTCCAATTATTCTGAAATTTTGTGGGTCAATGGAAAACGAATTTATGAACAATAGTTATCAAGAGGGGCACGCGTGATGCAGCCAATTAATGGTTATAAAAATCAAAAACTTTCTGATGATGAAATATTCCTATAAAAGGAGAGGGGCTCCTACCTCTCAAAATATTTCATTCTTCACCACACCATCCGTCACAAAGGGAGTTGGCTTGAGAGATCGAAGGGGAAGGTGGAGATTTTTATCCTTAAGAAGGTGAAATACATTGAACATTCAATAGATAATATGAACGCTTCTCATGTGATGGAAGGGTAAGCGTCAAGTGGTTGCGGGCGACGACACCCAACGGACACTCTCTTCCGAGTTTGGATTTTAATGTGTAATCTCCTTTTGAATTTCTCTTGAACCTATATTTTTGGATGAATCTGGTTGTTTTCTTTCTTAAATATATTTTCAACACATTTTTTTGATCATTGTTCCATCTATAATGTAGAACAATTGACTTCACTATTTAAAATTCTTTGGAGAGGTTTTCCCATTGAGCATAGCGAATTCAATTAGGTTCAATTATTTGGAGGCATTTAAGTAATTGAATCACTTAAATAGGCAAGAAAAAAATCATATTGAAGTCTTAAATATGGTGTCTTTTCAAATTTGAGTGTATACCTGGGGGTCCTTGGGGGTACATTTAGGAATTTAAAATAAGAGATATTTTTATTATACAAGGAAGAGGGGAGTGTCCGAGAGGGTGAAGATTGTCTGCGACTGCTATTTTTATTCTTGATTTAAAACCCACATTATCTTTCCTTAAAAATTATTTCATTTTAGTAGTTAATTAAAATTTTATTTTAAAATTTTTAATCAAATCCCCATTTTCATATCTTCAAAAAAAAAGTGACATTTTTTTACAACTCGAACTGCAACATCCTTGAGAGACAACCCTGTGGTCACCACTGTGCTACATAAAATGGGAAAATATTGATTTAGGGTTTTAGGACATGAAAAATTCTCACATCAACTGGCGTCGTTGCTGGGGAGGTTGCTAGAGTTTATTTTATTTTAGTTATATTTTTTCACTTCCATGACCCGAACATCTGAACCGAACTTGTTACCTTTAGATTCAGAAATTGATAGAAATTTTCACACTAGGGTTAGATGTAATAATCTTCAATTTGCAAGTTGTGAATCTTCCACCAATAGACCTAGGAGGGACTTAGTTGAAACTGAAATAAAAATGGATGAAAATAGAACTTTGAAAGAACTGGCTTCGTCCTATGACGATAATCACGAGAATCCTGTAGAGTACCCTAATTCCCCTGCTGGATTTGAAATCAAGTCCGGTTTCATCCACCAGCTTCCCAAATTCAATGGGTTTCCTGGTGAAGACCCACACAAACACCTCCAAGAATTTAGTTACATGTGTGTCAACATGAAACCTCATGGTGTTGATGCCAATCAAATAAAGCTTAGGTCATTTCCTTTTTCTCTAGATGGAGTTGCTAAGGAATGGTTTTTCTATTCTCATTCAAACATGATTAGAAATTGTAATGAATTAAAAAAGATTTTCATTGAAATTTTTTCCCTATATCTAGAACTTCCTCCATTAGAAAGGAGATTTATGGAATTAGGCAGACATAAGAAGAAACACTTCACAAATACTGGGAAAGGCTCAAACGTCTTTGTTTTAGTTGCCCCCATCATCAAATCAGTGACCAGCTTCTCATTCAATACTTTTATGAAGGATTGTGTCTCACTGATAGAAGTATGATTCATGCTACTACAGGAGGAGATTTAGTTGATAATAAACCAGCTGCTGCTAGGATTTTAATTGCAAACATGGCCCAGAATGCCCAAAAATTTGGTACCAGAGGCCTTCTTCATGTAAAAGCTGCACAAGAATTCCCTACTACTAGTCCCGAAAACAACACAATTGCAAGTCAACTATCTGATCTTACCACCATGGTAAGGTCAATAATGTTGTCTAACACCCCACCAAACCAACCCAAACCTGAATAATCTTTCCAACTACATTTCCACTGTAGGATTTGTTCTTCGAATGAACATTTTAGTGACCAATGACCACAAATGCAAGAGCCTCCTGAGAACTACAACACAGTTTTCCTGGAAGACCATTTCAAACAAACCAGCAAAGGCCATTTCAAAACAACAAAAATTTCAATCACGGATGGAACAAAAAATCAAATGAAATATTTCATCAACCTGAACAACCAAGAGGATTCTTCCAAGGAAAATCAAGTAATTCTCAACCAATATATTTCAATGAGCAAGCCAATGCTCATTCTGGAAGCAATTTCCACCGTACCCCTCCCACTCAAAACACGGATAGGATCCTTGAAGAAGAAATGAGAAAACAACAAGTGGAAATGAGGAAACTAAAAGAATACACAAAACAACAAGATACCAAAATGAATACCTTGATGACTAAAATGGGCCAACTTGCTTCTGGTATTAATTGCATTAAATATCAAATGAGTGGTGGTTTTCCCTCACAACCACAAGTAAATCAGAGGAATAATGGGAAGGAAAATGTGAGTGCAATTGAACTTAGGGGTGGAAAAAATTGAAAAATCCTCAGATTGAGATCATCAAGCCTTCTTCTGATACTGTTGATGAAAATCCTACCCTTGATAAAAATGTTGAAAAATATGAAG